>CM032768.1:2400000-3000000 GCA_019155195.1 Avicennia marina | reverse complement strand
CGACAGGATGGCAGCCTTATTGGTGTATTGAGCACAGAAGAATCTAAAACAGATGATGAACTTCTTAAGGTGTCACAAACCTGGGACATAGTTGGTGATCTTCCTCTACCTTAAACCTGCTAATAGATTATATAGGTCATTGTGGCAAGATAGAATACAATGGGCTCTATTTTTCTATTTGACAGGGGTGGACTTGATAAGTGGTGTCTCCTGCAAGGCTCCGTATGAATGGTTTGATCGAACTAATCCAGAATGGGATTTCAACTTTAACGGAAGAAATGGGGAGACTTTTCATGTGAGAATCAAATATTGAGTATAATTACCCTAACGATAAACACTGGCAGTATTGGAGTAAGTTGTTCTCTTTTTATGAAGGTTGTGGCATATGATTTTGGTATCAAGCAAAATATACTTCGCCGCTTGGCATCCTATGGCTGTAAAATCACTGTGGTTCCTTCAACATGGCCTGCCTCTGAAACCCTGAAAGTGAAACCAGATGGTGTACTGTTCAGCAATGGTCCGGGAGACCCATCAGCTGTCCCTTATGCTGTTGAAACTGTCAAAGAACTAATTGGAAAACTCCCTGTTTTTGGTATCTGCATGGGTCACCAATTGCTTGGTCAAGCACTAGGGGGTAAAACCTTTAAAATGAAATTTGGTCATCATGGGGGAAATCATCCTGTTCGTAATATTCAAAATGGCCATGTTGAGATCAGTGCTCAGGTTTGTTCATCCATTAGGATATCTTATGTTTGATCTTTATCTGTTATTACAAAAATATTTTGAATGAGACTAATTCCAAGTTCTTTGCTTTTGTTTTTCTTTTTTATTTGTTTGTCTGTTCTTGAAAATGAATAAACTCAATATAATGAGAAATAATTTGTAAAATGTGCAACTTTGGTGTTCCCTTATTGTATTCTGTTCTCTTGTTCTTCTTGTTCTTCTTCCTCCTCCTCCCCCACTTCTTCTTCTTCTTCTCTTCTTTCCCCTTTATTCTTTCAGGGCTTTAAACATTACCTGCCTTTCTTCTGCAGAATCATAATTTTGCAGTTGACCCGGCATCTCTTCCGGAAGGTGTAGAGGTAACTCATGTCAATCTCAATGATGGAAGTTGTGCTGGTCTTGCATTTTCTCAGCAAAAGCTCATGTCACTTCAATACCATCCTGAAGCTTCTCCTGGTCCCCATGATTCAGATTGTGGTATGTTCTCCAAACTTATTATAACAAAATATACAACACACAGTGGTGATGTGTGATATTTGCTAACATACTGTTTTCAAACACCTAATTCTTTGAGATTATAAATGCCAAGTCGTGCCAGCCCAAATTCACACTTCCTTGTAAAAGAGACATACCATACCTGTTTTTCTTTGCTATTTTATTACAATGACATAAATCAAGATTCAACCAATCATGGCATTCCTCACGTTAAATCACAAGTGGCTGATTCTTTGTCATCATCATTCAATTTTCTTGGAGTGAAATCATGCTGGAACATTTGGAAGAAGTTGTGCTTGTGAATATTATATGTCATAGGAATGTTCTCGGCAAATAGTAGTTCCCATTTTTTGAACTAAGGAAGTTTTCATATGCTTATCTTCCATGTTATTGGCTATTTTATGACAGTATTTGCTGAATTCATACAACTAATGAAGCAAGAAAAGCAGAGTGCCTAATGAAATTAGGCTCCATATTCTATCTTGCGGTTGATGGAGCTCAAGTATGGCTGTTGGGGTGATGATGAAAGAATAATGTAATATTGGGTGCCTTAAATTGGGAGCTGCTTGGACATCTCTCTTCTTCTGTTTCCCTTATCCTTCCTTGTGCAAGCAATGCTGGAATTTTTCCATAAGTTCGTAATTTGTGCTAATGACTGGTCTACGTTAACCAGAATCTGAACTACTTAAACTCAGCTTTCATGATTTTTGATAAACCAGTTTGTTTCTTGCTACTAAGTGTAATATTTATCCCTTGGGTTTAGAAATGCTTGTTCTTGCGGAAGAAATAAAATACTGTGATTCGAGAGCAACGAGTGTGCAAGACACCCTCACTCACATTGGAGATGACTTTCAAGAGAAACAGATCCCTATGATTCAGAACAAGAAATTCAATCAATAATTTTGGAAATGGTCGGAAATTGGTTTGTAGACTTGGATTTGAGCGTACGATCCATGATTGATATTGATGAGATTCATTAATTTAACGGCACCTTAGGAGTTGAAGCCCTGGTGAAGCTGGGACTTCATGGAATTGCCAAGAAATACTCAGGAAACCATTCAATCAAGGTTAGTGACGTAATGAAAATTAACTTCGTACTATTCATAAGGACTCAATAGAGAGAACTTGCATGGTTGCAGGAGAAAGACTGCTTCTCCATTGTGGAGTATATAGTTGGACGAATGAGATTATTTCTAGGAGTTCCAGATGTCAGCACCCTCACGAACAATGTCAAGTAGTGTTGGCTATCCTTTGAAGGGTCCGAAGACATAAGAGGTGCCATCACCATCACATCCTCGCAGGTAGTGATGAAGTCAAAAACTCTAAACAGCAAGCATAACTGTAGAACTATGCAAGTAATGACTGTTTATTCATTTTAAAAAGAAAACTAGATTACCTCAAAGGCTGGATTCGGCATTTCAATTGATGTCTGCTACTATATCTCACTTTTTTCTCTGTTCTTTTTTGGGATGCTTATTGTGAGTTCAATCCAGGGAACACGTGGCCCAATATTTGTACTACGGAGGTCCAAGTGATATAAAATTGTAGCATTGTCTGAAACCAAATTGAAAAGATTTAAAAATAATACAGCTAACAAATTTAAGCTAGTTTATAGATCAATGACAAAGCCTATGTTTTTTATTGAGAGAGAACGATCTTTGTTACCTTTATGAACTGAACACAGAAGAAATAATACACAATGATGTCTTCTGCGTTCTTGCTTTCTTTCTGTTTCTCTGAAAAGGGATAATGATAAAATAGAAATCAAAAGAGAACCATGATTGTGAACCAATGCCTGAGGAGAATATGAGAATTGCAAAATCGTAGGAAATCTGGGTATGAATTTAGTGGTTATGAACGCGTGGTTGCAATGACAAATAAGTGAGGATTTGCAAATGACCTATTTAACCTTCACACAGTTAACATGTAAGAAAATAATGACGATGAAGAGTAGAGATATCGATTCTAATAGTATTAGTTATAGTAAGGTTGAATGATCTATAAAAATCGTCCTTTGGTACATAAGTTACATTTACATTTTGTCGTCATGATAGATCGACACGCAAGAAGTGTTGAATTGAAATTAACCTTTTGATAGCCAAGAAAATGAAGACCGGTTAAACTCCATATAGCATCCTCATACATCTATCTATCCCAATTTCTTTCACAATCATTTTCATTTCGATCCGTTGTAACATCTATTTTGGATATTATCAGTGTAAATTATTATAGAGAATTGAAGAAGTATTTAAAACTGCATCGTAAAATTATTCCTCTATTCAACAAAATAGACAATGAATAGTTTAAGAAATGAAGTGAGAGAAGTAATGATAAAGAATTCGAGTTTTCATCTACTCAATCCAATAATTGTCAACATATAGACTGTGTAAAACTCCTCACTAGTGGGAGCATTGACCTAAGCTTTTCCTTTGAGTTCAACGGAAGTAATTTTTTTTGACTTGATGTTTCGAATTGAGATTGTCGCGCTTGCCAAATCCTATTTGAATAGGTCATGCACAAGAGTAAATAATATCTGCAAGGGTATTAGGAGAGTGTATAGTGATTCAATCAAGTTTTAAGTCAATACATCTGCTAATTGTGTGTTTGGTTGTTATTTCTAGATTCTATTAGAATTTGCTATGAATGTGGTTATTTTTGGGGCTATTCACAATTTAGTAAATCAACCAAATCGAATCAAAACTAAAATTTGGTATGTATCGAATATCAACCCAAAATTTTAATTTGATATTCAATATGAAAATTTTTTAATTTCAATATTTAGTTTGATTTTGGTATTTAAGTTCAATATATCTTACCAAACCAAATATGGAATTTTATTTTTAATTTTAATATTTTTTATATTTTTACTTATTTTTCTCTTAATTGTATATATGATTTAATATTTTAATTACTATATTTACATGTTAAAATTTTATATTACTATATCATATAAATTAAACAAAAATATTTTATTACAATAGATATATTTTTTGTCTTTGAAAATCTATATTAAAATAACGAAATGTTAAAATAAAAATATTTAATCTTTGTTTATAATCTATATAACTAAAATTTATTATTTAAATATAAATTTGTTTATTTTTATTATTTTTATTTTTAAATTAAAAATTGGTATTCCAAAATACTAAATCAAACATACAAAAAAATTTAGTAAATTTACCAAACTAATCCAAAGACTTTAGTTCAATATTTGGTTCACAAATTTGATGTATCAAAATTTCGATATACCAAAAATTCAGTTCAATGTGTGGGGGCTTCTATCAAAATATTAAATTTTGAAAATTGTTTGATAAAATAACCTAATTGTCAAGGTTTTGGTAAAAAAGAGAAAGGAAAAAGGGTATCAATGAAGATAAATGGTTAGTGGGCTGTTCAAATTCTACCTTCAATTTCGTCCTCTGAGGGGGAGAAATTATCCAAATTTATTTTTTTTATTCTTAAAATTAATTCCGCCCTCTAGTTTAGAATTCTTAGATTTATTGGTTTTGAGTTTTTACATTTTGGGTTGGTTGTATGTAATTTTATTTTTTACAAAAAATTGCAGTTTAGGGTTTTTAGATTTAGTGGCTTAGGTTTTTTAGATTCAAGGTAGATTTCAATTTTTGAAATTTAATATATTATCACTAATGATAATAGTCTTTAAAGTAGAACGCGTAATAATATAGACTACACCCTTTACAAAGTATAATACGATTAAACGAAATTAACTATTAAATGGTTATGGTATTTAACATTATATATATTGTCCTATGACATTTTTTAAAATTACTGTGTTTTTTAAAATGATGAATATAAATTATAATAATGCCATGAATTGTAATTTGTTATAGCTGTTAAATTAAGTAGTTTATGAATGGTGGTTTAGGTGGTCTAATAGTGTGTTGACGATGACGTCTCTGGCCTAGCTTAGATGCAGTGCTATACTCAAAGTCATGTTGTACTTCCATAACTAAAGAACGTGAGAATACTTCAAATGGAATGGGCAATGCGACAAAGTTTTGCAAGCCATCTAGGGTTGTATATCTAGTCTGAAAATGTGTAAACCTAATTCCAAGTTGAAAATTTGTATGGACATCACCATCGACTGGTGTGACGTAATCTATCCAACTAGGTATAAACAATGTCTGGGTGAAGTGTTTAGTAGGTCGAGTATGTAGACATCAATGTGCACCTCTAGATGATATGAACTGGAAAGGCCCAACACATTCATTTGATAAGATATAAAAAGATCGAATGCCTCTGCCTGATAGAAAGTAGAAAGTTCAAGTATATTTGCAAGATAAGAGGTCAGAGAGCAATGTATGCTTATGTCTAATGTCTGTGATGCAGGCAATGTGGGGCCAAGACAACTTCATAGTCTGAAGTTCCTGGTCATGTATGGCGTTGCATACAATTTGCACACCTTAAAAGGCATTATTATCATCTAGTGTAGGATCAAGTGGTCAATCTATTCTACCTAAAATAAAATACCATTGCCGAAACACTATAATTCGAATAAATGAAGAAATAGATATGACGTCATCACATTTACAAAATAAACTTTTAAAATATAATCTTATTATGTTCCAGATATGTGAACATACCACTGTAACCTCATTAGTGGCCTAAATCCACAAGTATGCTGTTGAGACTAATATATTGACATGTGACGCACTTGTACTACTATGCGTATCCATCTACTATGTGAACTACGTAATGATGGTGCCCCTATATCTCAATGCATTGATCTTGTTTTGTCTACCATACAATGTGGTTGTTATGGGGCCGAACCAAACTACGCACGCACTACCATAGTGAGAAATTACGTGTAGTGCGTCCTCAAGGAATGGGGGGTTAAAACACCCTTTTCACATAATGCATTTTGACAATGTCATACAATATAAGTGGTATTGAATAAGTTCATATGCTGACCAGTGTGAGTAGACAGCTAAGCATAGCACGCATCAGAATAGGACTGCCAAATGAACCACTACACAATGAGCACTTATTAACATGATGGCCTGCCTAAAATATTGGTAAACTTCACAACAAAAAATTTAGCACTTAGACCCGTGCTTATCTGATTGTGTGCTTTGCTATTAAAATATCTCACATGACGCATAAAGTGTATTTACCACTCTTAGTGTTGTCTTTGTCCCTGTTGACCAACCTAGAAAGCAATTTCTAAGTTAAAGCGGGAGCTAATAATATACTGCACTTGTAAGTAAATGGATAAATACCAAAGCAAATTTATGTTATCATGCACCATAAGGTGTAGTCGACAACTTAATACCACCCACTCAAAGTGGGCTCGTGTGAAATCTTTTTTGTTGAGCTAGCATAGGAAACAGATCAAAAATTTTGATCCATGTTCATAGCTGTAATCCATAACTTTTCAATTACACAAATAATAGCTACACTTGTAAGCAAACAATGCTAGTATTAGAATCGGTATGATGTATTTGTAAAAGCATGAAAGGACCACCCATGACATGCTTCTTACATTGTGATGATGTACATAGCTTATGGTACAAATGCTTGAGCACAGAGAGCCCCCAACTAAAACAATGCGCTATCTGTAATTCCTGCAACTAATGCAAGTACACCAACTTCACCTGATTGCTCGACAAATTGGGAATCAGCCTACGTTTTAATAGTAGTAACACATAACATCAAGCATATTGTGCAAGCTTCATCTTTGTGCTCTCATATTGCAAAGGGTGATCTATCAAGTATTTGGAAGGTAGGGCCAATTTGATGGTCACACCCTTACCTCTGAACTCTACAAGGTCAAACTAGACACCTAACCTTGTCTCACAGTATATTTGCCAAGCTTGCTCATCTACTACAAGGTCAAAGCCAATAACTCGCAGCTGCCACATAATAGCCACATCATCTAATGTAATGATGGCCTTTCCAAACATAAAGTGAAATATATATGTCTCGCATCATCGTCTTTCAACTAAGACCATGATCAAATGTCAAACTAACATTAGATGATGATACCCTCTATCATATAGCATCTAAATGACATGATCATACAAATGCTTTAAAATACCCAATGCTCTCATGGGGGTGTGATCCTGAATTACGTCATCTAAAGCACTTACCCACACATCTTTAAACCTATGCCATTCTACCTAAACCACAAGGTGCGATCCGCTAGTCCAAGTTTTATAATGCTAGACATATTGCAATCCAAACATGTAAAATGTTAAGTATAACCAGATAATGATGTCCTAGATTTGTTTTCTTGATCATTGTGATTATTATAGTAATGTTGCTTGGGACTGCGTAGTTATTCTCTTCCTTAAGTTGTGATACATATGGTGCTCGCATTTCTAGCCTTTATTCTATTTATTTTTGATTTTTTTGAGTTGATTGTGGCGCATTGTGCTATTTTGTTCTCAGAATTGATTTTTTCCTACGTGTCTTGTTAGTTTAGTTTAATTGTGTCAAATGAGTTTTGCCGTCTTTTTTTACCCCTGGTTTATAAGTTGAGGGATTAAACTAGCAATTGGATTTTATATTGTATCAATTCATTATTTCAATAATATGATTATGATAGTGTTTTCTCGATGAATAATTCATGGATAATGTATTTGATTCTTTTAATAGCAAATATGTTGTGTATTTTAATTGAAATTTTAATTATTTTTCTCTGCTTGCATTATTAGATTTTATGTTGATTTGAGAAATGATTCTTTAATCTTTGGACAAATGGATGAAATTAGAGGTTCATGGTTATTTTTTAATTAAGTTGGTTAAAGATAAGTTTAGCATAAGCACAAATATGTGCACATTACAACCATATAGGATTCTACTTTTATAAAGCTCCTAAATAATATGCCAACTGCCTTACTGAACTTTTCCAAGTTTTGTAAATATTTTTAATAGCCCTCCTTAATGTATACTAGGCTTACCCTCACATACCAATTGCACATTTGTGTAGGTTTACTATGCTTGCATATAGCATGCAGAATTGTTGTTGTACCCTTCTCAACAATTTACTCTTGCTTGATAACACATATTGAGTAATACTTAACTGTCTCCTACAAGTATTTTTTATTCTTAAATACTATATCTACTTTAAGGACTCTCTTTCATAATCATAAAATTGCCCCCATCTTCTACTTGGAAGGTTTATTAAATCTTACTTCATATCATGATTAATATAAGAGACAATAAGACCATCGAGTATAGCACTCTTTTACTAGTTGCAAGCACTTGCAAACGTGTGGATTACCATTTATCGTGTTGGTTCCCTTGTGTATCTGTGATTACATTAATGTTAGTTTCTTTTTCATCATTCATGTCATCAATGTTAACTTCTTCTTCTTCATTCTCAACATTATTGCCCCCATTCAAATGCAATCTTACTATCATTTTCTTGTTCACAACCATCTCCATATGACCCTTTGTATTATCTTTAAATTTTGGATCGGATTCCTCTACCACAATCTCCTCCTTTAACTGTGCACCAACATACAAAGTCATAGCATATTAATGTGCTATTGGTGAATCTCAAAAATGAAACTGAGATAAAAACTTATTTATCACAAGTTAGTAAATTGATTAGCTATACAATACCCCTAGTATGCCTTAGCATTGTGAAACCCCATTGAGACCACTAGGTTTTCATTGAGCTCCCATTGTTTTGACTAATACGACTCTAGGTAATTAATATAATTGGTTAGATCCAACAGAAAATTCAAATTCTAATCACCATCAATTGGTAGTAAAATAAATTATTGCCCTAATTCATATCCCTGGAAAGATATTTTGTGAAAACTTTTAGTGTTATTTTTCTACTAATGAACCTTGTTAGATCATACAAGATTGCCAAAAATTGATCTAAGTTCATGCAGCGAGAAATCATGCTGATTCTAGATAGATTACGATCATATCCTACAAAATTAAAAACCTGCACTATATTGCCTCCCTAGTATAGAATAATATATACACTATCACCTATTGACATATCTTTTAGGGAAAATAATCATAAGTGTCAACCTTCAATTAATTATTAGAGATAGGAAAGCTGTTTTCCACAACTTATAGGATCAAAATTCTAAACATGAAACTATTATGTGTAAAAGTATTATTAATCACGTGGTCGCTACACTATTCAAAGATAGTTAACCAAACAAATCTCTTAAAATATTAAAAACAATATTTATTCTCCAAATCAATAATAACTTTTAAATTTACCACTCCTATTCAACATAAACATAAGTATCACATTGTCCACAACATACACATACATAAACATAAATTAACACATTAATTTTAAATATCATAATTGTGAACAACATATTACATAATTTATAGAAATATATCAAATAAATAAACATAATCACTAAATAAAAATAAAAATAATATCCTATTTTCCTAATTCCAAAACAATTAACTTAAAGATATCTTAAAATATTAAAAAAAATATTTGTTCTCCAAATCAATAACGGCTACTTAACATAATCATGAGTATCACGTTGTTAGCAACTTACACATACATAAGCATAAATTAAAATATTAATTTTAAATATCATAATTGTAAACAACATATTACATATTTGTAAATACATCAAATAAATAAATATATTTATTAAATAAGCATAAAAAGAATATCTTATTTTCCTAAATAAATAAACATAAAACAATAAAAATAATCACTAAATAAACAAATAATATTATTCACATTTTTTTACATTGTTGCACTTTTTTTTGCCTTATTTCTACTATTTATCAAAACCTTAAACACCCTCTCCTCCCTCTTCCCCTACCTCTCCCCCACTGATTCTCCATCTTGTCATCCCCCTCCTTATTACTCCAGCTCACCCTCTCCCTATCCCTAATCACGCCCCCTCCCCATCCTTTCCACCCTAACACATCATCGGTTGACCGTCATCACCAAGCCGTGCAACTGTTGATTGTGATGCCCATCATCTGCCAAGCAATGGCAACCAAATGCAACGACCAGTTACATCACACCAAGCCATCCCCCAAGCCATCCCCCGTCGCTTCCCCACCATAGGCTAAACACAAGACAGCATTTAAAAAAACATATCATGTTAGTGCGACGCGTGGTTTCATGCATTGTCGTGTGCATCTCTAACGGAGCTATTGTTCTCTTTATTCTTTTCTATGCTTTTTTACATTATTCCTACTATACATTTTCATCATGTCAAATTCAACTGAAAATTAAACCACATTTTAGAAGAATTTATACCTGAAAATCCTTCCTATATCTTGAAATGAAGTCCCTTCCTTCGTTACTTGTAGAATATAATCTTGTTGGTTTGTTTGATTGTTTGATTGTTTGACTTTGTCATAATACTAGAGTTTGAGAATTGTTTGGTTAGAATGTTTGCCTTTGTTTTGATATGGAGTTTGAGAATTGTTTGGTTGAGACGCTAAGTTGTTTGAGATTTGTTTGGTTAAATTGGTCTCTACATACTTGCCTATAGAATTGTGTTTTAATATGAGACGATAGAATTTATTGTAGATTTACTTTATTAATTTTGGTAGAATTTGAATGGCTAGAGTGCTTTGTGCCCAGTCAATGGCCTTTTATTATTTCTTTATTTTCCACCATTTCATATGGTGGTATATATGGATTCCAACATTTGAGATGGCATAATGTCCTATTTTAATAAACCTCCCAAAAGTGAGTTATTTTGGAAAAAAGTTTTTCAAAATGAAATATTTAAATGAAAGGCCCATGATTTATGTGTTTGACTACTAAAAAAACTGTGTTTTCTTTTCATAATAATATTTTTGTATATATTTTGATTTTAAATAGTTAAGAAAAGTAAGGTTTACATTCTTGAATTCACCATCTATTTTGATAAAATTTTGTTCATATGCCGTTGCATTTGCTATATGTCATTGTATTTATTATGCATATACGTGTGATGATGTATATGACCTTTTTTTTTTTTTTTTTTTGTATAGGCAAGTAACTTAAATTGATAGAATGTGAAAATAAAAATAATTTCTTAATTTGTTTTATTACAATATAGATTAGTTTATTTAAATAATTATTTTATATTTATTTAAAAATATTGTAATTCAAAAAGAATAAAAGAAAAAAAAATATAACAATAACAATAGTAGTAATAATAATAAAGATGTCCTTACTAAGTTGGAGGGTCTACATTTGTAAGTTAGTGTCATCATGTTAAGGCCAAACATTTAATAGTATAAATACAAGTATAGTATAAATTAAGTTAAAGAAATATATGTAAATTTACTTGGCTAACTAAAGTAGCCCCAAACTTTTAATAATATAAGTATAGATATATTAGTAAAAGAGGCACAAGATGTGTGTAATTAAAAATGTATAGAATTTTATTAATATACTAAAATATTAATTTTAGTGGGTTTGATAATAAAATGAGAATAGTAGAAAATTTCAATTATTTATGAATTTTTTACCTAATAAGAAATAAAGAAAAGATTTGTAAAGGGAAAAAAAAATCAAAAGAGACAAAAAAAACGAATATAAAATGGAGATGTGCAATTAAGTCAATTAACATTTGACAAGTGAAATATAGTTACTAGACTCCTCTCTTAGCCGACAAATTTTTTTAAAAAAATAATATAAGATAATTGCATCGCTATTCAATTAAAATTGAAATTAGATGAATGTTGTTACTTTTGAGAATATTTCTACTTGTGGATTTGTAGTGTAACAAAATATTTATTGTTTTCTTTAATGTCTATACAATTATTCTTGTGCACCTTAAATTAAAATTTTCACTTTTGTGTTGGATGCCAAGGTCATACATAAATCGGTCCACCCAAATCACCCATAAATTATCTATTTTGATTTTTTAATAAAAAATAAAACTTCATAAATATTGAAATCCACCACTTTCAAATAAAATGGTGGGTTTAACAATTGCATATTATTTAACTCATGACCCGATTGATGTTTATACATATATACACACATGTATAATAATATATAACATAAAATATTTTTATTTGCACAAATCTATCATATAAAGAAACTTAGTCTAACAAAATTTATTTATTCTCTGTAGTTTTATTTTACTTATTTTAAAACTATGTATTGTTATGAACAGTTCTTTTATTTTTTAAAGCTATGATTGCATTATTTAAATTAAAAATATATAAACTAACAATGTTAGGTAATTGGTAACACATTTGTTCCCATATTTAAATTTATTTATAATTTTTAATATGATTATTTTTCACAATATTTTTATACTACGGATCCACTCATACATGCTCTCAAATAGGATCAAACCAAACACCTCAAAGTTTGAAAATCGAGATTCAATCTATTGGAATGTCTGTTAGGAGACTTCATAACAATGCATGCATTATGTTTAGTTTTTCTTTAAATTGTAATACTTTAATAATTCACTTCACGTGTAGACGTCAATATTGAAAAATACTACATTGTCAAGATTTCAAAAATATATGAGCTTTTATTTTTAATTTTCATCATAGACAAGGTTGATTTTTTTTTTTTTTGGTGTAATCATGAACTTTAATTATTTTTTGAATTTAATTTTATTATTGAAAATCCAATATATAAGAGAGATTTTCAATTGAATTTAATAGGAATAAAAACTATCTACACTATTTTGTAATGTATATCCATAGAAAGCATCTATGGGTCACAAAAACTGTAGTTGGTTTCAAAGTAAATTTCCTAAATTACCCCATTCTTTGTGTTAATGATATAAATTGTAGTAGGCTATTATGATAAATTACTCATACTCATATTTTTATCAATTTTTTTATTTTTTCATTCTTTCTCCCTCCTTCATGTTTTGTCAATCCTTTGTTACTAACAATTTGAGTATGCAATCTTCAGCCAAAATTTAGTTCCCTCTTTTACTCTCTCTCTCTCTCTCATAAAAAGTCTTTGTGGTTTCATTATTATTATTTCTTATTTATTTTATAATCTTCAAAGGAAAATAATACTTCTTGCTAAGGGGAGGACTGGGAAAAATAAAGGAATAAAGAAATTAAAAGTTTTGGGGCTGTGTGCCTATTTCTGAAAAATCTGGGTTAAGTTTATACAATGTTTAAAATATTAGGGCGGATGCGAAAAATAAAACCGGTCGGAAAATTGGAGGGTTTTGGAAGCAGAACTGCGGTAGGGGTTTCGTTTCACGTTCGCGAGAAGAGCATTAAACAAATCCAGTGTTTTCTGCGTAGGACAGTTTCTGTTAATCTCTCACCCTGCGTAAGACTAAAAGAGGATTATCCACCGCTTAAGGCGGCGCGTGTTGCCAAAAATGGGGGCAAGGAAGGGGAACAAAGGTGGAATGGGAGCTGATGATGCGGAGGAACTTGCACATGCACCTTTACAGGCCATCCTGTTGGCCGATAGCTTTGCCACTCTCTTCCGCCCAATTACGCTCGAACGCCCTAAAGTATGAATTCCTGTTATCTGGAGCCAACCGTGCTTTATTGGTTTATATATATAGTATTGGCTGATTTTTGGATATTTTGTTTAATCTTAATTTGACTTACGGGATATGAGATTGCACTTTAAATTGTTTTATATTTGTAGGTTTAATCCGGAATGAATGTGTGGTAAATTTTTCAATGATCCACGAGGTGACTTTGTGCTCCGCTATAATGTGTTTCGTAATCAACTGGGCAATGGAATGCTTTCTGCAAAAAATTTGCAGAATTTAAGGGTGGCTATGTTGTCTGATTTCTTTTTGCTGGAGTTTTTGAGCATCTGTTTGTGCTTATTATATTTGTTGTCTGTTGGTTGCAAGCCCTGATTTGTGTGCTAAAAAGTTGTTCCACGTGGTGTGGTGGTGAACACGGGGGCTAATCTTTATTGGACCTTGCTTGTTTCCTCTTTTGATATGGTTTTGTATCTTCAAGGTACTGTTACCACTGGTTAATGCACCTATGATTGGCTATACCTTAGCATGGCTTGAATCTGCTGGAGTTGAAGAAGTTTTTGTTTTTTGCTGTGCTCATTCCAAGCAAGTGATTGACTATTTGGAAAGTTCCAAATGGTTTGGCCAACCGAACTTCACTGTCACTACGATAGAATCACACAATGCAACCAGTGCTGGAGATGCTCTGCGATTGATATATGAGAGGCATGTGGTATGTTATTGTTGTTTTTCACCTGTCATCATATCCTCATCAACGTCACCAAATTCTGTGCGATTCTTCTTTTTCCTTTGATAGTGAATCATTTAGGAGAAAGTCAGTTAAAATTTGATTTCCTTAGAGAAATAATATTTCTTGTGTCAAAATAACTTTTTTTTTGGGCATACCCCTGCATTTTCTTGGTATTTCGAGTTAATTATAGTGGTAGCAATTCTGGAATTGTATAGTGATACTATAAAAAAACCTAAAACTAAATAAATCAAAATTGTTAATTTTTGTAGTGCACAGAAACAGAGTGTAGGTATCTCAAATATAAGATACCGAAATTATGACTTAGTGAGTTTTATTGTTGTAATTCGAGTTCAATATCTCTTGGAGACGAGCGAACTATGGCAAACAAATTACAGTTCTGGAGAATGTTATAACATGTTCAGGATGACCATGCTAAATTGTGAACTTGCTAAAGATAACAACATTAATGGAGATGCATATTAGGTTGCTATAATCCTAGTATCAACGGCAAATATGATGAGCTGGGGTTGGCATCCATAACCTTGCCACACTTGAAATGACTCAGTGATGACAAGTGAAGTAGCAACCATGAAGTGGCATCCTTTTTTCATTCTGCATAATTTTTCTATTGTAAGACAAGCTACTGCACTTTTGTTTTTTTTTTTTGCAAATTTTACTTAGTTCTTTTTTTCATGTCTTAGTTTTCTGAAGACCATACTAGCCTTTGATTTCTATGCATCAGTTTCTTTAAATATGAGTAGAGTAAATCTGGTTGGAAAAGTAACTTTCTATGATTTAAATTTTCCTTAACTTTAGCATTTACATGGACAAGTTTAACTAGATAAAAATTTTCATCTCCATGTATTAGCTTCGTTTAACAGGCAAATTACTGTTCTCTGTAAAACTTACAGCTTTGCTATTTTTGAGTTTGAGACAGGCTAACCATATTATGTTTGTTTCTCTTTTGAGATACGTGGAGATTTCATCCTTGTTACTGGAGATACAGTGAGCAACATGTCACTCACACAGGCACTTAAAGAACACAAAGAGAGAAGAAGAAAGGATAGCAATGCAGTAATGACCATGGTCATTAAACAGTCAAAGCCATCTCCCATAACGCATCAATCGCGTCTTGGAACAGAGGAGCTGTTTATGGCAGTCAATCCTGATACAAAGCAGCTCCTATATTATGAGGATAAGGCTGATACTTTGAAAGGGACAGTCTCTCTGGACAAGGCATTGCTGATAGATAATTCTTCTATATCTCTTCACAATGATAAGCAGGTTCCAGTATTTCTTTTAAGTCATTTAAGCTTGTGCCTTTGCATTCTATTTGAACTGCTAACTTTCTCAAAAGAAAAATGTGCATGTGTGTGTTCGTGTGCATGTATAAAGAAAGAAACAGCTGGGAGATCAAGTCGCTTCAATTTCCACCTCTTAATCTCTTGCTTATAATGACAAAACAGTAGATAAACAGCAAGGTTTGGCTTTAGAATATTTTTATCAATTCGTCTCATTCCTTCTCTCTCACTCCTCCTCCTTCCTCTTCTTCCACTATTTCGGTCTGTATTCCTTGCCTTTATCTGTCTGACCTTCTTTTCCTCCCCCATTGCTGCAAAGTTGGTGGGTTAGTTTCACAACTGGTACACAAATATCAAGATGATAAAGCAGTCAAGTATTCCTAGAATGACACAAAGGAAATGACCTTTAAGCCTTTTCATTCTCAATCCCCAGCAGCTACAAAGGTTTTTAACTCCTAAATATGATCTGCTTATCTAGCTGCTATGTGTGATCAAAGGTGTTATACCAGTAAAAGTCATTCTGTGACATAACTTCCTTCAACTAAGGAACTCATAGCATGATAATTTTAGAAGTACCATCATGCTATCACTCAATTGAGAGGATATTCAACTTGGTTTTTTGAGCTTTACCTGGCTTTCATCACTTCAATGAACACCTCTATTTTAAGATGGGATGGGTTGCATGAAATGGAGAGGGGACTTTCATATGTATCATATGATAGTAACTAATGGAAATTTCCTTTTGTTTGTACAAGTAAATTATGCTAGATGGTATTGGTTTCCATCATGAGATTGTATGGATATTAGTCTATGAAATCTTGAATGTTAGCCTATATATATTGTAGAAAACAAATTTGGAGCATTATGTGCTATGAAACCATGGACATCAAATGCCCACAAGATGACATACAAGGAATGATTCTGGGCAAGTTATGACAAATTTACTTATTCAAGCAAGTTGGTTAGTGATTTGGGGCCCAAAAAAGAGGCTAAAGAAAGACACTAGAGGTCTTGTCTATTGTAATCTTTTATGGGTTTGTTTTAGAGATTTAAATTTTTTATGATGGATGCGTAAATTCTAGAAAATGCTCGTAGATGAATTCTAATCAGTGACTGCATACATATATGTTTTTAGAGGTTAGAGTTGGGGAATCATGTGGGTGAGAAGGGAATATATTAAATCAAATTCCATTCAAGTTTAAATTGTCTTATGATCTAATTAACATTAGCTGTAAATTACTTTAGTGGACATTCAAAAGAATTGGCGAGTTCAGAATTATTGTGTTGATATCTAAAATAATTTATTTTTAATTTATGGAAATATGGGACTTTTATTTGTTAGAATGATTGAAAAAATTAAGCCTTGCATTACTATTAAACAATTGTCTCTATTTATTGTATGGGAGTGGTGCAAAGATACCAAAAATAAAAACTCAACTTGACATAAAACTAATCATGTAAAATAGTAAATAAATATTTCAAACCTATAATTTGTAAATATGTAGAAATATGGCGTCAAATGTTTTCAAATATTATTCTGACAGACTTGGGAATTTTTGGGGCTGGAGAGGCTGCAACAGAAACAGGTCGAGGCACTTGGGATGCCATAATTCTTTAAGATTGTTGGAGAATAATGGCTGGAACAGCACTGAAACAGACCTGCAAATTAACTGGAACAGAATAAAGAAGAGCAGTGGCTTGAGCCATGTCAAAGACACTATCCTTAAGGAATTATTTTGACAATTCAAAATATTCTCCAGGATTAAACAAGCCTTCTACCCATTCAATTACAGGGATTAGAAACAATTCCAGCAACAGGAGGTAAAACTAGAAAGCAGGAAAACTGGAAGCAAGTATTTATGCAGGAGTAAAAAGGGGAATGGTATATGTGATGGTTGATTGATTGCAAATGCCAGAACCCCTCCCCAGTTTTTTATAATTGTGGGTTTGATCAATGGATGTGTTGGTTCTAGTTGAATAGTTTAATAAAACAGTATGATGGTTCAAGATGTTTATTGATGAAAATGGGTGCCATTAGTTTTTCTATTCTTAAGTTGAAGATCTTCTTGAAGTGCTTAACTTAGACTAACTTTAAAAGAGTGAATTGTCAAAAGCCGACAATCATATAACTTTCATAATGTGATGCTTCAATTTATGTCAAAAGTTGACATTTGAGATAGGTGTCGTAAGGCAATGATGGCAAATACGTAAGATGACACTTGCAAAGAGACGTCATAAGGCGATGCCTAGAAAGATGTCATAAGGTAACAACCAAGTAGTTTATCATGAGGCAACAAACACCATTAGGCAACAGTATGATTGAAAGTTGACTAGAGTCCATCCAAAGTCAACAAACTAAAGTAAATTATTATAAAAGGCCAAACAAGCCAAAAAACAGCCCGACTTAGAGTAAGGAGACGTTGAAATGTTCAACTTGGAGTATAAAGACTTTGAAAAGTGTGAAATGTCATAAAGTGACATTTAAGTAACTTTTGTACGGCAATGACAAGTACTCACCATAAGGCAATGCTTGAATCAAGTCATAAGGCCACACTTGAGATAAAGATGTCATGAGACGACACTCTAAGATATTTGACGTAAGCCTAAATTGGACGCTGTTGTAAGGCAATGAGGAAGTAGTTTCTCATAAGACAACGAGCACCATCAGGCAACAACAGTTGGTCATGATTACCACTAATCATATTAATTGTTTGCAGATGCATGAGCAGCAACACAAGTCGCATAAGATGAAAAGATATCTGGAATAGTAGTTTTTAAAGTAAAATGATTTAACAACTTGTCATAATCTTTACGAGTTAGTGTAATCATCTTTGAAGTCAGGGTAGATGTTTGAGGTGTTTCCCAGAGTCTTACCAAAAATATGTTTGGCCAATATATCTTTTCCATTGTTTTTAGGCCTGTTAAACTTAGTCCAACAGTTCGTAGAAGTATAATTATTTTGCCCATAAAAATTGCAATATGGTTGACTCTGAGTTGCACCTAATTCATTTCCATCACCTCCACCTGGCCAATGACCTTGGGAAGATCCGTGAGCTTTTATTTCTAAGGCAGAAATTTCATTAACAATGGTAGGAGTTAACCCACAATTACGTACGAGACTGTTAGTAACTTTTGACAATGCATTAGACAAAGAAGGAATGTTGTCACATGCCAACAAATTATCTTTGGCCGAATTAAGGGAAGAATCAAGTTCAGACAAGAACTTGCCCCTAAAAAGCTGTCTCATTAGCTCTTGCAAATTTGAACATCACATATGATACAATAAGATTTCATCTGCGGTTCCTTTGAGGCAAAGTAGTCAATTTCGGACTATCCATCTTGTTCAAGAAACATTCTTCTCTTGAGAATATATCTCATGTAAAGTATCCCAAATCACCTTAACTAAACCTAAAAACATAACATTAGTAGGAACAGACTTGTCCATGCTATTTATTAGCCTAGTCATTACAAAAAAATTGGTTTGTAGCCATGGTAAAAACTCACTGCTTTAGGAAAGTGGAGGACCAAAGTTTCTTTGATTCAATTTATATCTCACTACTTCCAAGAAATAATTTAAAAGCCTACTCACTACTTCTGGAATTTGGAGGACCAGCTTTTACATTAGTCCCTACAACACCTTTATTTTAGTAGGAGAGGTCATGTTAACAAAAAGATATGAACTTAAAACAGTAATAAGTTGACACCCAAGCCAGAATAAATCAGTGTGGTCCAAACTAATTCTCAAATTTTGACCCAATATGCTCTTGTGTTAAAACTGTTGCAAAAAGTAAGAATGAGCACCAACAGAAAGTAAGGGAAACAACAATAGCCAAGAAAAACAAACCAAATCAAACACCTTTCACTATGTAATGGTTTCTGTTGCACACATGAGAAACCATGCACAATTGATGAAGTGAGATGGCGGTTGGCAGTGTGGACTGTGATAGAAGCTGTGCACACTTTGGCTGATGGATTACAGATTGTGGGGCACTAGTGGCGGTGGGCAGGCAGATTTGTGTCAGAGGGCTTCTCACGGTGCACAAAATTCTGAGCTGCAGGAGCAATCCAAGTAGCAGTTCTATCAAGGTTGTCAAGGCATGAGACGACAGCAATTTGTGAAACCTTTTTTTTTTCAGATTTGACCAGCCCTCTTTTCTTAATCAATTGGGAATTAAGATTTTCCCAACTTTATCTATTCTAACCTTAATCTTTAACCCAACATGTGCAAGAAAACTAGCTCTGATACCATTTTAGTTATAATTGTTGAAAGAATTGTAGTGAACATTGATAAAAATTCCTCCTCAACTTATAGTATGGGATTGTGTAATAGTTATAAAAGATTTCAATTATAACACTATTGATTCCATAATTCTAGTCCTAATACATGGGAAATAAACTATATAGAGTTAGTGAAGATAGACTAGCCCTATTAACTAGGAAACGAACATATATGGAAATAAAGCATACATGTGAATCCTTTATTCCTAACATTGGCATCAAAGTGCAAAGGTGTGTCCAAAAATGGTGGCTCTACCTAGGATATTTTCTGGAAAGTGGGTAGCTTTGATATTATGTTAGAATGAATGGAAGGATTAAATTGTGCATTACTAATGAAGGGTTGTCCCCATATGTACTATGTAACTAATACAAAGATACCAAAAATACAAAACAATGTGACATAAAATTAATTTTATAAAATAGGAAACAGTATATTCTAAACTTATAATTTGTGTAACAAAATATGTAAAAATATGACATCAAATATTCTAACATTATTTATTATGATTTTTTTTCTTGTAAGAAAAAGTATAATGCATCACTCTTCCAGAGTAGGTGGGAGCACTTATGTTACATTTTTTGTAATATGATGTGCTACTCCCACTTATCTCTATTTGCTATTCCTGGCGTTAATTTCTATTTTTATATACATAATCTAAGCATTGTGATAAGTTGCAATTAGCCTCAAGAAAAGAATCTAATCTAGGAGGCTTAGGCCGCCCACCTACCAATCAGAGAGGCTGAGAGTAAGCATAAGCTCACCTGCGAGCTCTTTGAGCTTCATTTGATTTGCTTCACTAGAGCTGCGCTGCACATAGTCGGAAGTCATAACTTCATCAAGGCCGTTGAAAATTGGAATAAATTGGATGTTGAAAGAGTTTTCATTGCATTGTATTTGGTAGATACTTCTTAAATAATGCGTGCATGTCTGTCTCTATCCATGAAGCTAGGTCCTTGTTTGTCATAGCCTTTTTATATATGCGTTCAACTGCTCTTGCTTGTTATTCTATAGAATCCTATGTTTGATGTTTACTATTATATAAATATATTGCCTTTGTCTTCACCATTATATAAATGTATTGCAATCGTCTTCACAATTATATAAATGTATTGCATTCGTATTTTTCTGTTTGGTTGTGTTTCCAGATATATTGTGTTACTAGATCTTATTTCAGAAGTTTCTGAAGAAACAATGTATATGACGCACTTGTTTTCTATATTCTCTGCAGGATTGCTATATTGACATATGCTCCCCAGAGGTTCTTAGTCTTTTCACAGATAATTTTGACTATCAGCATTTACGTCGTCACTTTGTCAAGGGTTTACTAGTAGATGATGTAAGTAAGCAAAAAATCTATTTTGTCACTTGGGAAACTAATTAATCATGCTACCTCTTATTACTCAAATTTCTGGAAGAAGTCCTGTAACATCATTTTGATGCAACCATTACTCTTTATCCTACATTTAACATAACCAAATTTGTACTTGTATGCATTTTCTAGCTTGTATGTGCCTATGTGTGTGGGAGATCGTTAGATATATGGAATCTCGATATTGCTTGAGCTGGTGTGTCAACTATCTTGAGTCCTATGGGTGCTATTTTAAGGAAAAATTTGTTCGCATGTGAAATATCAGCGATGATATAGGGTTAATCATCAGCCTTTTCAAGATGAGAAAGCCTTTTTAGTTAGTGATTTTTTCTCTACAATTGGCTATTTATTTTATTTCTGACAACTCAGAAACGTATAGGGTTAGGGTATTCTTTAAATTTTCATGTCTATAATTTTCTTTTTGTAATTTATTTCCATTTATTTTCTGTTGAACAATTGTTATGGTTGAATAATGAATGACAGCATGTTCTCCAAAATTACGCAACCTCTTCAAACATGATTCAATACTAAAAATTATTTTTGAAAATGGAAAGAAGAAAGAGACAAAGATAGTCAAATCTATAAGCCAACGATAACATCCAAAACTCAATCACAAAAAACATTTGCCATTTTAGTCATTTTATGTAATCAGCCATCATATCTATCTGTACCATGGTTATTATGTTCTCTATGGAGTTTATCCTAGTTCTAGGCCCTGTGCTGGCCTGATTTTCAACTTTCATAACCTCTATACGTCATGTTCATCATCTTCTTCATGCTAATCTTTGGTGTTCGAGAGCTGCCGTGCTTGTTGCTGCAAGTTCGGACATTGTACCCTTGTTCAAACTTCATGGTTCTGTATTTCCATAGCCACCAAGTTGTCCTGTGTTTGTTTTACTAGTTTTAACTCTTGCTTGTTGCTGACTTGTCCTAGTCATTTCCATTCAGGTCTGTTCCACCCTAGATCCATTGACCTCAGTCATTGATGGTATACGCTTTGTTGTCCTGTCATGTTAATTGGTATTTTAATCCCTCCTTCCACTCTTGTAATTGCATGTCGTAAACTCCGAAGTTTTGGCTGTTGTTTCTGGTGTTCTTTCGTAAGCGAGTTTGCCTTGCGAGATTGCTGGCATCAAGTTCTCACAACCAGCTATACCAGCTTATTTCTAACTTTTTACAGTCAAATCCATCGAATCTTTTATTTTGTTACCGTTTTTGTTGTTGGTGTCTTGTGGTTTTACCTGATTTGGGCTCTTGTGGTTATGCCTGAAGTTAAGTTCCATGTGTTGGTTGCTTTGGGTGTTATACAGAGTTTACTTGTTCTTGGTCAATTTTTAGCCTGAATACTTTTGGTCCAGCTGGTAGCTCAAAGGAAAAGTAAAAAAATTCAAAAATTGGTTTAAAACGGAAGCTTATTGAATAAATCAAGTTTGTTGATGAGAGGGAGTATGGTTTGGCAGTTGTTCCATGTTCTTGCTTGGGTTTTTTATTGCAGGGCTTTTGTTATTGTGGTACCGTCTTGTTGCTGTGTTGTGGTTTTGGTCAACGCACTTGTCTAGGTGCTATCTGGTTGCTCAATCTAGTGTTTGATCTGCCAATATTGTTGATTGGCATGGTTGTGGTTTTGTTTTGGGGTTTTATGGATTGGCATGGTTGTAACTGCAGTAATCTCAGTTCAGATGTCAAGGCTGTATCCATTGTGGTCAGCACAGTTTGTTCATTTGTTTGAATTGGAGTTGCCTCAATGGATCCAATTGTTTTAATTGTTTAGTTGGTAAGTGTCTCGTGTTTTTTTTTAAAATTGTCAGTCATTTCTGAAAGTTGTGTTGTCTTCTCCATTGGTACTATCTGTTGTTTAACTTGGTTTTTTGTAGCCATCATGTCCTTGTCCAATATTGTTATTTAGTAATGAATGTTAGCCGATTATGCCTAATTGCATTGTTACAACTTCCAAGAGGCGGTATGCTTTTTCTTCTCAGCATGTGCTTTTATATGTTACATCTAATTATCTTTTTTCCATGTTCAGATTATGGGTTACAAAATTTTCACCCATGAAATTCATTCAAGTTATGCGGCTAGGATTGATAATTATCGGAGTTATGACACTGTTAGCAAAGATATAATCCAGAGGTGGACATATCCTTTGGTGCCTGACATTCAGTTTATTGGAAATCATGTGGCGAAGCTTGAAAAACAAGGAACATATCGAGCATCAGGTGAAATTCATCTTAGCTTGTATTAGACTGGGATCAGTCAACAAGATATATTTCTCTGACCTCTATAAATATAATATTTATACCTGTAAATTTGGAATAAAGATGGAGTGGTGGGGTTGTGTAAAGAATTTTTCAGTTTACTCTTTTTTGAGGTTTTTTTTTTTCGTGAAAATAATGCGATTTAACCCTGAAAGATATTACTTTAATTTGCAGTTCATTCTTAAAGCTACTGTTGGATGCAATAATAAAGTTTTATGCATTGGATGGATCACGATGAGATAATATATATTATTTCGAACTTACAGATATTAATATCTGAAAAACAATACCTGACAAGATGCTAATTTAAATAGAATGGTTTGGCCATCTGTTTTTTTCCTTAAAATTTTGTGGAAATGATAAAGCATTAAAATAATGAAAGAAATCAAATAAAAAATGTTTAAATAAGAGTGTCTAAAATGTAGTCTCATTTTCTGTAGATGGAGACTGGACATACATATTATTTTTTTTCCAATTAAGTGAATTATACATCAGTGCTTTCTTCATTAAAGATGGGTTTTGATTGGTAGCCTTCTTTCTTCTAAGATAATCATGGCTCTTCTTAACATTGAGTTTCAAACCTTAAGTACTGGCTAAAACACATAATCGTTTTGCAATAATAAATCTAGCCAGATTACTATGTGACTGTCTACCTTGTGCGGTCCTGTACCTCTTTATTGATGTAGGCTCAGTGCAGGATCTCCATTACGTTTATAAATACCTACCAGTACTTTCTCATAATAGTGTCAATTTGTGACTTTTTTAGTAATGTTTCTAGCTTAACTTTACAGACATAGAGTTGTCACGTTCTGCAAAAGTGGGCCCTTTTACTGTCATTGGAAGTGGCACCATAATTGGAAACTACACAGAAGTCTCAAATTCTGTCATTGGAGAAGGTTGTGTAATTGGATCCAGTGTTTCAATCGATGGGTGTTATATATGGGACAATGTTACCATTGAGGATGGTTGCAAGTTAAAGCATGCAATAGTGTGTGACAGTGTGATCATGAAGTCTGGAGCAGTTCTGGAACCCGGTGTTGTTTTGTCTTTCAAGGTATCCCTTCTTGACGTGCCTAAGATATTTCTCTTTCTTTGGCTTCCATTCTTCGAATTTTTTCTGAGTCTTACATGAAAATTATTGAATTTTTGTTTTGACATGCATGGAAATTTAATGTGGTTGTCTCTATTGTGATTATGGGAAACTGTTATGCGCATGAGTTTGATATATATAATTTTGCAAGATGATGTTAGTTGATGAAGATTAAGAAAAATAAATAAATAAATAAATCCCCTGCAGTTACTTCCCTGTCAAAGTTCGAAAATTTTTCAAGATGTGCAGATTGAAGTAAAAATCTATCACATGTAATCACTTTCCTGCCAAAGTTCAATTATTTCAAATGACCCACAGCCTCACATGATAAGAATTTAGTAACCCTTTTATCTAAGTTGATTCAGATTAGGTATAAGACTGTTGCTTCTTTTCCTTGGCAGTCCATTGCTCTACTAGTTTCGTTTATGAAGTCAAAAACCTTGTATTCCACTTGGAAGAGTCAATAAAGCTTACAACTACTTCATTGTCTGTATAAGCATCCCTGTCCATGGTGTCATTGTTGTTTTTAAAATCCAGATGCCATTTTACATGATCAGAAGTACTAAGGTTGCGCTTTTGCACGACATGTTCGTGAGATGATTAGTCTTATGTTTTTGTCAAACTTACATGACTAAGTTGTGAGATTAGTTTTTCAAAAGTGAACCCTGCTGAATTATGCTACCCATTTGTGCTTTGTGCTATGAAACCCATCTTCGGTTAAAAAATGATTGATTTAATATAGGATTGGTTTGTTTGTTTGACTCATGTTCATACCATCTTCTGTGTTCCAAGCGGTGCAGGTAGTAATTGGACAACGATTTGTTGTTCCTGCTTACTCGAAGGTGTCTCTATATCAACAGCCTGTCAAACAAGACAGTGATGAGGAGCTGGAATATGCAGATAACAGCAGTGGGAACTTGGAGATTGCATGTAACTACCTAAACTCTTAAAATCTTTGCATTGAGATTCTAAAAGATGCTTGTCTATCATTTTTGGTGAAGAAGGCTGACTAGTTATATCTTTTTTTTTTTTTTTCTGTTGTTAGCTTCCATTGATTTGTCAAAAGAATGTATATTAAAAATTAAGATCATCTGTATGATATTTAGAACAATGCTAGTGTTCATCTGGCAAATGTGTGGTGTGTCCTCCCATTTATTTATATGTTTTTGAATCTACTTCTCATTAGCTCAACAACATGTATGCTAACAAGGGTAACATAGTAGTGACAAGTACGTTAATGACAGTATTTAATGTACATGCCCAATCATTACGCAACTTCAAATTCTATATCAGTAATTGTAAGGGGCTGTAAAGTATTTATATAATGCCATTAGATTGTCAACAAAGGTTTATTTATAGTCTCTTACTCTTGTCTTTGACGTGCAGCAATATCTAATACAAGTGAAAAGTTGAAAGAAGAATCAAGGACCGAGTTGACTGATTCACAAATACAGGCTGCGTCTGAGGTATATTTTCCTTCCTCATTGATTGCCTTTTTTATTTAGTGGTTGACTGAGTGTACTCATCTGAAGTTGGCCTTAAAATATCAGCTCCCTGCTTTATGATACAAGTTAGTCGCAGAAACCATATTCTCCTTTCCTTTGTCCTACACAAATATGACATCAACATGGTAACTTTTTTCTGTGCTATTGGATTGGTCATGTTTTAACAGATCACTTATTGACCAGGTTGGTAATGGTGGGGTTGGTTTCATTTGGTCAGTTAGTGAGGGAGGGCATGAAGAAGAATGGAGGCATTCGGTAGCACCAATTCCCGCTGATCAGCTTGTTAAAATTATCCAAAAGGCAACCAATGAACTGGAGATATCACATGACGGCAGCAACATTCTTCCACCTTCTGGAGAGCTGGAACCCGAATCTGTCCATGATTCTGATGAAGATGTCAAAGATGATTCTGCTCCCTTTGAGAAAGAGGTTCTGGCTCATGATGATGCTTGGTACAGTTGAGTGGGTGTTTCAATCCTAAATTCGTTTTCTTTTCACTTTCATTGCAGGTTGAAGCAACTTTTCTAAGGGCTGTACATGAAAATGTCAAAGAAGACCATGTAATACTGGAAGTAAATTCACTGAGGTATTACGTGACCATTACTTACCACCCTTTTCTTTCTGATCTTGTGGATTTGATATTTTCCATATTCTAAGATTTCACATTTTCGGCTTCATGAGGATGAGAATCATATTCATGCTAAAACTAAGGCAACTAGTTCTAAAAGCATAAATATGGGACCAATGAAGACAACTAAGTCTGTAGTAAATTGCAAAGACTAAGCTTACATATTCCTATGATTGAGCACTGTTATAGCTCAGATTTATTTATCTTTACTTCATGTAACTTTTTTACTGTCTTTTTCAAGATCGCTTGGATGTTAGACTCATTGGATTTCTTTTTTCCAACTTTAAACAAAGATACCAGGCATGCTTGACTTTTTTCTTGTATCTTTTGATTTTCATAGTGTTATGTCCAAATTCTCATTGCTGATTAGACATCACATGGGCACATTCTTAATCTATCTACCCGTTCCCTTAATTTCCTTTCTGATCTTGTAGCATTTAATATATACATACGGATTTATTGTGCTTCCTGAGCATTCTTTGTCATATGTTCATTAAGTTTAATCCTGATCTACAAGTTAAATTCTGATCTCTTTTATGCCTCAGGTTGTCATACAACCTGACTGCCACTGATTGTGCTAGTGCACTATTCTATGCAATGATGAAATTAGCATTGGATCCTACACATGGTTCACCAGGTAAGTGTTTTAAGTTATTTTAGTTGAAATCTTCATTTCTTGTGACACCTATTAGCTATTAAACCTGCTGTTCTGGTGCTGAAAATCTTTTCAGAAATCAAACTACGTCTGCAGTTGGACCATAAGTGGTTATCATCCCAAACTCCAATTTTTATCATGTTGTAATAACTGTTTTGTTAGTTGAGCATGTACTAGCCTCCCCAATTTTTCTTCAACATGTGCCTCAGGGAGAGACCTATGTTTCAGAGTGGATGGGCTAGCATGAGGTGCACCCTCAAAAAAAAAAAAGCGAAAAGGCTAAACTGTTAAATTTGTTCAATTTGTTACCATAAACTGATGACCCTTAGATCTTGTATTGCCTAATAGTGCACCAAATTGTTGGATCACTAAATCATTGCTTGTGCTTTTCAAACAAAGTTAACAAGTGAGATTAAATTTGCCAAACTATCTATTTGCTGCCCACCCTGTGCAATAGAAAAGAAAAGGAAAGAACCTAGAAGGTTACGGAGGGTCTAAAGCACAATCATTATAAATATCATGCGTAAGTTCTTGTCTATGAGGCATGCTCTTGCCTCTGTTTTATGTTGTATAGAGAACTGTCTCAGGGCAATGTGTGGTTGTGGAACTTGCTGCTTTGACGTCTGGACAATCAATTCCTTTATGAAACAAAGTTTATGTTACATAGTGTTAAGAAATTCTTAATATAAACCTACTTGGGGTTGAGTTATGAACAAAATATCTTTTTAATTATCAGTACCCGGGTCTGAGCTTTACTACCACCACTAGAACTCTACCGTGGCTATCAAAGTAAGTCAATGCACTGTCACCATGTTTATCCATTAATATTCGTCAATATCCTCAGCTAAGAACCCATTCGTTTCCACTGTCTTGCTATCCAACTCCATGGCTTTTAGAAATCAAGAATTGATTCTTTATATAATTATAAAATCATAATAATAATTTGTTATTGCAATATTTTTGATTTGGTGTGATTTTAGATTATATTTTTTCTTATTTACTCACATGTATTTACCTATATAAATAAATGATCTTTGAAATCAAATGAAGAGAGAATAATTATGCATAGATATATGAACCACACAATTTTTATTCCTCATTGTTTCTTCACATTTCACAATTTATTTAAATTTTAACATGGTATTAGACGGTTTTTATATTTTTTATAATTTACTTCTGCTGCTACTACTATCTTAGATAATGCGATTTTCTCTTTCTACTTATAATGGATTTCATTTGAAGAAAATTTTATTCTAGATCATTTAAGTGGAGTAGTGGACCACTCTAATCAAGATTCTTTGTTCAATTTAAGAAGAAACATTAGAAATCAAGGATCGAATTATCTGTAACTAATGTTAACAGTAACATACACTAGTAGTTGTTATGATATCTTTGATTTGGGGTAATTTTAGATGATTTTTTACTTATTTAGTCACATGTATTCACTTTATACAGGCAATCTTTGTAATATCAAATCAATAGAGAACAGAATATTGAGCATTTATTTGTGGATATAGGTTAAATGGCCGAAAAAATTAATTCTTGTTTCCCATTACTGCTTTTAACTTTTTTCCATTTATTAAAATTTTATGAATAAGACATAGTTCCCTTGTTGCCATGTCAAAGTTTATCTATATTTGGCACATCAATGTGCATGCCGCAAGTGAAAAGCCGATTTTTTAGTGAATTGTGTGATTCGTGTATACCCATCATTATGATTTACTCTAAAATTGTGTCATCATACGCTGTATTGCCTTTCTGTTTTTAAACTGGTCTTCACATGTCAAATTGGGTTAAGCTGTTCTGGCTGACCCTCCCAAGGTCTTTGTCAATTGGGTAGTGTGGGGCACTTTGAGTAGTGGCTAAGTAGTGAGTGGCTTTGCTTAAGTATTTATCAATTCCAATATAGCGCATTCTTGGATTTAATGAACTCCCACCATTCATTAAATTGTGCACTGCATTTCCATTCGTCAAAAGATCTAATCCAATAATTTTTCAACTTTTTTCCTCAGTAATATGAATCATGAAATTTTTATACTTGTTGCAGGTGAACTTGTTAAGAATGTTGCAAGTGTGATTGCAAAATGGAAAAAGCTTTTGAAGTATTATCTGCATAGCATAGATGAAGAGGTTGGTGTATGGTACCTTGAAGTTTTTACTGACAAGTCGTATATTTAAGCATTAAAGGGTCAGGTTCCTGTTGTGTCTAAGTAACCTATTGTTTAGTTTGATTGTATACAAAATTTGATGTTTCTTTGGAATTTAACTATGATCACACCGTGTACGTGCTGCGTTGATCGAGATTTTCATCAGCATGTATTTCTCTCTTGATAGGCAGCCCATAAGCCATTTCAATGACTTTGTAATTAGCATTAGCTGGTCTCTGAATTCGTTACAATTCACTTTCTTGAATATTGCAGATTGAGGTGATCCTGAAGTTTGAAGAAATGTGTTTAGAATCTACAAAGGAATACTCTCCGCTCTTTGTGCAGGTAACCTTGTTCTACTTGATTTGGTGTTCTTCATAAATTTTAGTCAGTCCTAATCAAATTTATTCGTGAGGCTTGAATGCCTTGACCTCCTTCTTACTCGATTCTGTAGCTTGTCATCCTTCCACCCACATGATCCTGCTAGACTCCTTACCCTCAAGATGAAAAGACGAATGGCGAAAAGAGACAAAAATAAAAACCCAAACAAATATTACCTAAATTCTGTGATGTATATCGTATAAATGCTCACAGAATTTACTCCAAAATCTTCTTGCAAATTATTACTTCACTTTGCAAACTTTTTCTCCAAATGTGTTTATACATGTATATATATATATACATTTTATTTTTTTAGTGGGGAGGGATTCTGTCGGATGATTCATGCTTATGGGTGACAATCATATAGCGTCACGTGGTCTGTGGTAGGATGCAATATTATCTTCCAGTGGTGAATCCTCATTCATTTCTTTTGTAATTTCCTGATAAATCTTTGATTCCTCTGTCAGATTTTGCATCTTCTGTACGACAAAGATATTTTACAAGAAGATGCCATACTCAATTGGGCAGCTGAGAAGGAAGAGGCTGACGAGCAGGATAAAGTTTTCGTGAAGCAGGCAGAAAAACTCATCCAGGTTTTTAGAATTTATTTTAAATGTTGTGGCTCTTGAGAATATGCATTGGCATGCCCTATAGTCCGAATTCTTATGCAGTGGCTGAAGGAGGCATCTGAAGAAGAGGAGTAATGGAAGAATTGAGTCGATTAAAGAATCCCTGCTTATGGGCGGCTGCATTGGGCTGACATAACAAACTCGCTGGGGCAAAACTATATTACACAGTTCTCAAATTTTCTACGTTATCTGTTCATTACTTAGCTCAATTTCCTCCTGTTAGTTAATCAGAGAAATCGGTCCCATTGTTTCACACGTCAGAAACTTATGGGGAACGATGAAGCTTTAACTAGAAGATTGACACAAAAATCTTCTGCTAAGCCCCCCTCCCTACTGAACCTCGAAGACTGGAGGATGGTATACCAACTACTGTGGGGGGATCAAAAAGGTTAGATGAAGCAAAACTAAGCGAGAAATACAGTAGTGGTTTGTCTGCTTGATAAGCACTGTCGGAATGCATTCCTTCAAGCTTTGCGTGACAAAAACATCTAACGTCACAAAATTCTTATTTAAATTTAAATATAATATAATATAATATATATATATATATATATATATAATTAATTATTTTTTAATTATTATATTTGTTTACAGTTAAATTAATATTTTTATATATGAATATACCTTCATATTTTTGTATATGTATACTTTATAAATTTATCATTTTATATAAATATATATATATATATATATTTTATCATAATATTTAATTTTTCTTATATATTTTATGTATTTATAAATAAATAATTATCTTAATCGCATCAAATTTTTTTTTCAAATATATTTATTTCACCAAATATGATTTATCACCCGAACGCCCTTACAACCATTACCGTTGGTTTTTATGGCTCCACGGCAATAATAAAAACCAGCAAATGCATAAGATTTAATGTGCGTGCAATTTTCTCGAAAATTACTTAAACTGAACGCACTAGGAAAAATAATAAATAAAATAAAGGAGAGAGGCAGTAAAAATAATAATGCAGGAAAGAGAAAACAGAGTAGAAAAAGGAATTTTGATTTAGAGGAAAGGCATTAAATAAAAATACTTGGATTAATGGTACATAGTAAAATATAAAGTTATTATTTTTTTATAATTTTTGATAATAAAATAAAGTTATTTCCATGTTGAAAAGAAATTATAGGTTGAATAAAAATAAAAGAAAATCAAACTAAGATAGAGAAGAGAAATGAGAGAGAATGAAAAAATGAGTCTGCCATCACCGCGCAAGATTGCAAGATGTACCGGACATAAGGTACATTAGAGGATAGTCTAGATTTAGACTATAAATAAGAAAGTGCTTGGAAAAGTTTAAAAGCCCTTTGTAAATGTTTGATAATTTTTTTGATAAAAAAAACTTATAAAAATAAGATGTTTGAAATTCTTAAATTCTTTTAAAATAAGTTAGCTATTTTACATATATTTTAAATATTTTAAAAGCCACTTCCTTTTAATACCTTTAAATTACAATTTACTAATGATAGTTTGTTTTTATCATTAGTACATTAAAATATTAGAATCAACTATAATTATTGATTTCAATAAAATTTTATAAGGTAGTCTTATTATTTATATCTAAACACTTTATTAATTTATTTTTAAAATAAAATCTATTAGCTTATAAATTTTAAAAATATTTTACAACTTGCATGATCTTATAAGCTATTAAAAATAGCATTTGCCAAACATCCTCCAAGTTGAGACCAATATTAATTTGAATTAAATTGATTTTGAGCTAAAACAAACTCAACTAAATTTGAAGTAAAATATTTTCAAACTCAAATTAAGTCGGGTCCGGCTCAAACTTGAGTTAATAAATTTTTATTTTTTAATAAAAATATAATTTTATTAAAAGTTTACTAATACACTTCAAAAATTTTATAAAGAGTGAAATATGCTAAGGTATTGATTCAATTTAATATTTAAAATTATAAAATTAATATTGATTAGCAAATATTAATATACTGCAATTGAAATAAAAATACGAATTAATTCATGTAAATACTTAACATAATAATTTAATATAATTATGAGCATATTAATCTATAAAATGAATAAACATGAAAAATTAATTAATTTTACAACGTCATTTTATAAATATGTGCACTGAAAGATATCAAAAGTCCATATGATAGGCTTTTAGAATTTTAAGAAGTCTATAATATGCTTTTTTAAAATTTTAAAAAATCTATGTAATAGGTCTTTAGAATTTTAAAGGCATAGCATCTACTCAATTCTTATATTAAAATGCCACCGAAGGAATGAAAGAAACTCAGTGTTATTAATTCTTCCACAAAGTGTTTGAATTCTTCAATATTTTCCATTTGGCCTTTGCTTCTATATCTTATTTCGAGTTTAGATTATTCTTAGTCTGAAATAGCCACAAAAACAATGTAAATAAGTTTCTAATATAATAAATTATTGGAAAGAAAAGTACAGCTCTCCCGTTTCTGTTGAAAACCCAAGTTTTTCTCTCCCAAACATCATTACAAACAACACTGGATCTCATTGGCATGACTTGAGAAAAATTCAAAAGTAAGCAAATGACCTTGCACTTTGGGTTAAAATTTTGTACTTAATTACTCTAATATATATTTAATTTTTTAAACTGTGTCTTTCGATATGAATTTAACTTCAATAAATTTACCTCTTTCAATTTCTAGTATTGTTGATATTCAATATTATCTCCTATTCGTAGAGGTATCTGAGCCAATAAGGTTATTGTTTCTCAAAGTGAGTTCATGAAAGAGAGTTTTGGGAATATCTTTTGTTCGATATATATATATATATATATAACACAATGTGTTTAGGGTAGCTGCTCTCGTCTAAATAACAACGTTTATTGTTCATCCCCAAAGATAGGAAAAATTTTATTGTTTAGAAATGACCTCTAGATTGAGATAACTATTTGTAGGTAGCCCCAATTGTAAAAATAGCTATTATACAATTTCAAGGACTTCATGTTCCTACCCATTCATGAGCTACAAATAGAAACTATTTATCATGTAGCATCTTTAGATTTTAGAAGGCATTTTCTATAAAAATTTGTGAAGGGACGGTATCTATTCAAGAAGGATTCTGAACTACATGTGGATTATTGAATATAGCCATAGAAAGATATATATATATATATATATATATATAAGAGAGAGAGAGAGAGAGAGAGAGAGAGAGATTCTGGATATATTCGCTATGGATTAATCCAAGTATGTGTTAAACCTTTAATTCATAGAGGGTCCAATATATATATTTTACTAGGAAAATAAAGAAAAACATACAAAATATAAAAAATAAATTTAGAAAACAAAAATTTACATTTAATTACTTGAAATTGGCAAACTGCACTACAAACTAGACATATGTCCTCTTAAGCAAAAAATTAACGAATTATTCCAAGAAGATTATGTATTAAAGGAAAATTTTTCATCTTTAGTACTACATGAGGAAAACCCTTTCTGTGTGTTTTTTTTTTTTTTTTCCATTTTCTTCACTGTTATAATCTCCGTCTAACTTTGAAGGTTTGCTTGAAAATGAGCTTTAGTAATCATATTTACTTCTGTTTTGCATTTGAGAAATAATGAGAAATTGAGGTGGAGAATAAACTGCTCTCATTATAGGAGTTTTGAAATTAATTCCATAGATGATTCAAATATATTTTATTTAAGGTTTGAATATATTGAAAATGATTTTTTTTTTTAACTGAACGGGATTTGAATAATAGGTTTTTTAAAAGAGCTTTTCTTAATTAAGTTAAACTTTTTTAACGATCTATAGTCAAAACATAATAAAAACATGTTATTCTATAAATAATTTTGAAATTTTTAAACCTATAATGTTATTGATAAGATCTCTTTTGTATTGTTGAATAATTCTTTTGTGGTCCGAGCCAAACCCCTAAATGGAACCTAACTAATTGTTCTTTTGACTTAGATGAGACTTTTTGCTTCAAAATTACAATGCAACCTATATTAAAACCATCAGTCTCAACAATCAGAAAGTTTTGAAGATTTGGGATACTTAAATAAGAAATATTTTTTACCTTTTCTTTAATAATATGAACCAGAGAAGGCTAACTATTCCAAACGGGAGGACTTTTTTGCAATCTCTAGAATAAAGACTTACAAATTTGTCTTAGTTTTTGGAAAGAAATTTTATACACAATTGAGACATCCTAAAAACCTTCATAATTGATTATTATCTTATTTTAATCTAAGAACTTTTCTAAAAATTTTATTGCTCTAGCAATTGGTCTAAAGTATCTTGATATATCTCATGCCCAAGAAATCATATTTTCTTTTGGAATAATTTAAATTTTGAAAGAGAGGCTGCTAGTTTAATTTTCTTGACTATACGTGAGAAGATATTAATGTGTTTAAAATGATGATCTAAAGTTTATGCAATTATTAGAACATCATATATATAGACAATAATAAATTCTATATATGTGTTGAATATATCATTTATGGTATTTTGAAATTCTAATGGTACATTTTCTAAACCTACTGTCAAAAAAGAATTGTAAATGATATTTCTTATGTCTAACTTCTTCAGCTATGTGAATTTACCAAAATCATGATTTTATATTAGAATTTGAAGATATCTTTGTTTGATATAATATATTAAGTAAATTTCTTTTAATTAGAATTGGATAGCTAATTCATTATGACTTTATTTGATGATTTATAATTGATTACTAATCTTGTAACTCTTTCTTTTTCTTCTTGTTTCATTAAATAAAATGCGGCACAACTCCATCGAGGGTCTGATTAATATTTTTAACAACATTAGATTTATTTTTTTTGCTAGTTTCTAAAAGTCGTTGATTCATTTGAATAGTTCTTGATTTTGTCAAAATATGTTTTTCATTAAATTCTTTAATATAATGTAAAAAAAAATAATATTTTTTTAATTCCAAAAGCATTAAGAAAATCAACAGATCTTGGAATTTAAAAAATAGGGATAAATGATGAATCCCAAATCAATTGAATCCTTATTGCACGAACTTCGAAACTTAGCCAAAACCCACACAACGAACCCAATAAATCCAAGAAAGACAGCCACAATCAATATAGTGTGGATCCAAGTAAATCAAGACTTTTTGAATTACTTGATTTGAATTCACAAGAAATTGAGGAATAATTCGCTTAAAGTTATAAGAAACTTGTATTCGAAAATGATGAACATCCAACTCTATTTTTCAATGATTAAAACACAATATAAGTAGTATCTAAACCTTAGAGAACGTCTAAGACAAGTAAGCCTTGGAAAACAAGCAATTATGCACATAATTCTAAGAATCTTGTATTCAAAATTGATAAACACCCAACTATATTTCAATGAAGAAAACACAATACAAATAGTCATTGAGCCACAGAAAACATGTAAGAGAAGTTACGCCTGAAAAACTAGTGATTAAACCCATAATTGTTCATCTAAATTAAATAAGAATGCTCAACAACTTTGCATTATCAATTCTAGTCATGCAAGCTACTCACAAGCCATATGTTCACCCAACCCTTTTGCCCGACCCACTGTCTTGTTGACAGGATTTTAAAAACCAAACCAAATATCAAATTAAAAAATTTAATGGTTTAAGGATTATTAGTTCAACTATAGTCAAATCGATAATGTAATGCTTATCTTTTAATTTTAATTAATATGATAAAAATAAATAAACTAATCAATATTGAGTAAAATGCTTTAATCTAAGTTTACAAATTCTTAATAACTAATAGAAGTTGAATATATTGCACTAATACAATAAAAATATCATAAAAATAAAAACAATAAATATTAATTCAATAAATCAAAACTAAAAATATAAAAAATATATATCTTATTAAAATATTTAATCAGAATATAATAGAATTTTAATAAGGTCTTACAGATTCAATATATGTCAAAGTTAAATATTATTGAATATTTTGAAAAATAATTTATTTGATTTATGAAATTTTTTAATAAATAAAAACAAATTGAAAATAGATTTCAATAAAAAAAACAAATAGAATTTATAAGTATATTTATTTATTAATTTAAACCATTCGATTTTGTTTTAATTTTAATTTTTAAATCCTACTTTAACCGTTTATTTTGACTAATCAATGATTCACCCAGATCAATTCCCCATCTCAAGTTAGTTTTGAAAACACTACTTGATCAAAGTGCTTAAAATACATATTTCTACGTTTCCCAAAGCTTGTCCAAGCCTTCAACTTCTTAAATTTCACCTTCATGCAAAATGAAGCCGTTGAACACATTCCATGAGCTAGGGCTCCACGTCATCAAGTCCCATAAAGATAAAATATGACTATTTTTAATTCCAATTGAACTAATAAATTGATAGATTGAATACTCTCGCAACAAGAAATTTATTTTCTTTTTACTGGATATATAAAAAGGCAATGTAATCTTTTCTCTACACGACTTTAGCAGTTTTTCCTTGATTATTAACATAAAAACATATATATATATATATATATATATATATAATTTTAAAAAAAAAAAAAGTCACTAATTATGCTCTGATTTTGACCCGTGATGAGAATAAATGCATTATTAAAACAATACCCTTCACTGCATATATAAACTTCTAATAATTTATATCTATAATTTGTAATGGTGTTCCATTGCAGCAACTGATTTCTCATTAGTTTTCATACTATGATGAAATTAAACCCTCTTTAGCACCATTTTGATCAGCTCTACTATCAATCACACAAGTTTTCCAACTGCTACCAACTTCGTTCAAAGCCTCAAGATCTGAGTAACAACTTTGCCCGAACATGCAGATGCCTCGAAGCATACAGAGCTAGAAAGAAATCAAACCCTGAGGCAATTGAAATTTACCAGTCCGCACCAAACCTCCCTACTCATTTCTTTTTCAGTCCCACATAACAGAAACCGAGCATTCATTATGTCAACACCAACACTCTTTTAACATCAACTCACCATTTTCATTATTTTCATCCCTATTATATCGTACATCTGTAAATATACAAAATTGCCCAACTGAATGCGACCCTGATCAACAAAACCATACCTTACAGCACTCAACAAGGCAGCCAAGATCAGGATACACTCGGGTCAATAAGCATACTATTCGACAAGGAAATCTACAAGCAGGCACGATACAATAACGCATAGCAATCTCCAGACGCTGTGTACATTAAACGATAACCTCTACCATGTAGTGGTGCTAGGCCAAAGCTGCCAGCCCATCTCCTTGCAATCAAAAAGGCAGCTGAAGAAAACGTCAACCAACTAATTGATCAGGCAACCTTGAAAACAGAGGCCACATATGCATAACTCAGGCAAAAACACAGTTAAACAGATTGCCATCACTTGACATTTGAACTTATGAAGCACAATGATAAAGATAGATATATTTATATGAACATGCTCACAAGCATAGCATACAGCTAAGATCATGTAAAACAGAGAAGTCAGTGCTTGCCATGTTCAAATTTTCAATATTTCTTAAACCTCACACATGCCTTACAAAACCATCCGGTCCAATCATGATGGACAGAGCAAAACAAATACTGTACAATTAGGATTCACAACCCAAAAATTATGCCCATGATTCATCAGTGGCCAGAAACTCGAAGAAATTAAACCATCATAAGCAATTAATTGTGCATTTCTTAATTAGCAGCCAATTACAAGTTAATAGCACTCAAGCATGTGAATATAGCTGTGGCACATGCACCGACACATGATAGTACCAATATTTTAAAACCCATGCCAGACCAGCAGGTCAAACTGTTTAAACAGTTACCCAAAATCAAAAAGGGTCTGGAATCCTCATCAAAGTTGGATGTTCAAAAAACCGTCACATATTGTGAGAATCATTTGACTTACTGGTTGAACCTTCAACCAGCTTATAACACTCTCACGATTCTTCAAAATTGGCATCTCACCATAGAACAAACTACCTGATAATCCCGCTGCTCAGCAATTTGTGAAGGATTACGGCTTCTAGAGGTAAAATATAATAAAAATATCATAAACTTCCATTTAAATTTAAACAAATAGGAATTTCGATAAAAGTTTAGTATCGGTGATAATACAAAAAGGAGAAGACAATAACAGAGAGTTGATACTAGAGGATGCAGACACCAATTAAGTAGAGAAAGATACAGAAGATGGATGTGGACTTTAGAAGGCAGAATCCCTAAAAATTGAAAGGATAAAAAGATCCAGTTGGAACAGGGTTATACACCCACTGGCAATCATTTTATTACTTCCGTTTTCGTTTTAAGATTTCTTATAATAATGGAAGGCAAAAAAATGTTTCTTGCAACAAATATTTAGTTTTATATTTTTATACCTGTTCAAAATATTTAAGTGCAAACTTGAAAATTGACTTCAAAACTAAATAATAACTAGAAAAATATCACCAAAATAATAAAAAAAATAAACAAATTAATTTTCATTGCTTGAGAAATTGAAATTTTTAAATTTGGGATTTTAATAATTAACTTATACCAATAAATATAATTAGAACATAGATTTTGAAGTTTATATATTATTTACTACTTTATGTTGCTTTATAATATATTATTAATTACTTATAATATAAATATAACATCACAGTCCGACCACAGCTGACCAAAAAGAAAGACTTTCTTTTCGTCAACCCCTAGTCGAGCCCCCTGTTTCACAGCAATGAGATAATCGGGAAAGGGGGTACGGATTAGATCAAATACAGTTGAATTTCCAGTTTGATGAATGATCCAGTTTTCAAAACATTGGATAGGACCCAAATTTCACAATCTGAAGAATTAATTGAGTATAGACTTGTAAACCACCATTTCTGCAGTCAATTACACCCCAGAGATCTACACTCTCAACAAATAACAAATACAGCATGCAGTAACATACAAGTTAAGGAAAACCAGAGAGAGAGAGAGAGAACAAAAAGATCCATACTTCTACAAGTATAAACTTTAGAGTCTCACCGTCATCATGATGGCAAAAGGTTCTCTATGATTCATGAGATCAAAATCCAAAGGTAACAGCAGATCCATATTTCAGTTAGTTTAAACACGCTTCGGAAACTGCCTGAGATGAAATAGTTGATGCAAGAAGTGTACCACGAAAACCCTCCTCTGCCCCTTGCACATCCAAATTAGAGTCCCAAAGCTCATCTGCAGGCAAGTAATTAACAGGTCCCAGAAAGTTATTCAATATGCTTTCCATGGTAACTCTTTAAGAATTGTCTACAAAGGTAATATCCTACCCACATTAATTGTCTCTCATTACAGTGGTTTCATATTGAAAACTATATCAGATCAATTTTCTACCCTTTTAGAATTCTTTATTGATAGTAGGTAGTCAATGGTCTGAGAAATTATATTTTTACTAATGTATATAAGCTTTTTCAACAAAGTAGAGATAGATGGCATTATTTTTTAATGATGAAACACATTTTAAATCACCATATTGCAAAAAGAATTTCCATCTTCTGTTTGATTGATTAATATAGATAATTGAAAAAGATTAGACAAATGGCAGTCAATCGAGGTATTAACTAAAATTTAATATGCTATATCATCCAATTTAAGCTCAAAAAAATCACCATTCTTGAGTTACTCGAAAGCATAGTTGTCAATAGCATATGGCACATTAAGGTACAAAAATTGTCTAGAACCATGGCACATGGTGAATGGCGCAGTGCGCGCCTTTTGAAAGCACAGCTCGCAATTTATGCAAAAAACAACATATTATTATCAGTAGTAATTTTCTAGAAAATAAATAAAAATAAATTATATAATATGAAAAGTAAGTGAAGAGCCTAATTTGAAACTGTTTAGTTTACAACACAATACTAAAATAGTCGCATTATATACATAACCAGCCCTGTGATCATATATCTGAAGGTGATGTGGTTCAATAATATACAAAAAATGTAAAATAACCTTGTATTCATAATAAGTAAAACAGCGTTGTGTTCATAGTATGTATAACAGTCATGAAATAAACTGGGGGCAGCAAAATAAGAATTAAATTGGAACCTGCACGGGGTGGGGGTGGCTTGTGGGCAGCAAGCAAATGAAGAAAGGGAAGCCGCAGAGGCGTAACGGAACTGAGAAGCATGGGCTGTGCAATTTGCACGAGATTAAGGTGAGATTAGGTCTCACCATTTGTGTTCCGTCTGTGAAGGTAGAGTTTACTCATCGTTTCAGCATTCTCTTACTTCACTATTGAAAACACATTCAAGACAAAAAGGGGCTGCTGTCACGTTTTATCAGTGGGTGCCAAGTGCTGCCACTTCGAAGGCTCCACCACAGATTAAGAATGGTGACTCAACTGCGCCTTTAGCGCAGTTCACCATAGCACGTGCCTGGAAGTGCCTTTGACAACTATGCTCAGAAGGAACCTCAACATGAGTTTATCGATTCATTATGCATGATCATGACTGTACTCAATTCAAATGCAACAACCCCAAAAGTGCATGAAAAGCATTAAAAGTGTCTTGAAGGTCCATCTGAGCTCAAATTACCATGCTGCTCAACAGTGTTGTTAGAACCGGTTAACTGGGAACCGGCCAGCCAGCAGGTTTGTTTTCTTCTGTTTTCTTTTTTTTGTTTTCTGTTTTTTTTTTTTTTTTTTTTTTTTTGGGGGGGGGGGTGTGGGTGTGGGGAGGAAAAGAAAAAAAAATGGAGAAAGAGGAGGAAGAAGAGAAGAAGAGAAAAAGGAAAGGAATGAGAAAAAGGAAGGGAAGGGAAAAAAGGAAATAGAGGAGAGATAAAACATGAAAATGAATAATTAGATTGAAACAAAACCAAAAAAGAAATAAATAAATAAAAATTAAAAATGTATAAAAGGAAAAAGCATTATACCATAACAATGGTTTAAATAAGTATTTATTATTTTTTGTCTTTGTACATGATTATATACTTAATTTATACATAATAAATAAGTTATTAATTAAGAACTAATAAATCAATTATTACATATTTAAATTGTTTGACTTTTAAAAACAATTAATTAATTATCTATTTTTTACTCAAATAATAATTATACATTGATTAGTATATAAATTAATTATGCAATTTTAAAATATTATTAACATATTTTTAAATTTTTTGTATTAAAACAATAGATATAAATATATATATATATATAATAAGTAATACTAATTAACCGGTTTTTAAATCTAGTCGAACTGGTCGAACCAATGAACCGGTATAATGCCTGGTTCTATCTCCGGTCAGGTTCTGAAAACATTGCTGCTCAATTCACATGTATCTGTTAATCAGCCTTACCAGCAATATCACGATTCTCATGAATCTTCGAGTCAGTTACCCACAACACATCTCCAGGAAAAATATTGACATCAGTGAGGCAAGCCGTTTCCCCATCAATTACTTTGGAACCTTTGTGGAGTACCTGGTTTTCCTTAACAACCTACATAAACAAGAAACCGTCATGTATCAATACTTATGGAACAATTGTCGAACAATTTGTTCGGTGTTCTTTTGTTTCAATTCCCAAAAATCATATGACTTAAAGCACTTTGACAACCTTTTTCTATCTTTCTTTTAGGGTAATGGCAAGAGTAATTGACCAAAAGGCAGATGCAGTTATAGTTTCACTCATTTGCATTGTCTGGTCAGACCAGCCTATAGTATTCAAATTTTACCAATGAGAATAAATGGAAAACAAAACTAAGCAAAATCAGGAAATAGGAGTTACTGCAAGCCTCTCAAAACATTAAGAAATGGTGAGGCTAGAGTATAATTAGAGGCATTTAAATATTTGAGTCCTCACCACAAATATCTAGCAGAACTATTTCACTAAGCTTATTCCTTTTATCTTCCTGGAATCTCCTTCACTCCGGATATTTTATAGGTACAGTCCCCCCCCATCCGTTCGTCATTTCCCTCCTTCCTCAAACTCTTCATCAATACCAGTGCCCCCACAACTACTCGTTCAGGACCATCAGGCAACATACTTTACAAATGAAGATTTGGCATTGGTGTGCCAAAGCAATGTTATCAAAATCAGCAACAAAGTGATGAGAATTTTCACATACAGCACACTTTTCAATCTTCCAAGATATCACCAAAGAGCCAACATTGCCCAAGAGCAACAGATGAAAAGGTTGAATGGAACAGTTAAACTCAGTAAAAGGTTTCAATTCTCTTAATTTGACTTGAAAGTACTCCTCATATCAAGCATGAATGTTTTTCCTAAATCCATCAGTTCCTTTTAGCAGAGGTCACGTGGCTGATACCAAAAACAAGATTGATCCTCGTGATTTATTCTCTACTGTTTCCTGCCTGAAATTCACTCTCTCACACACACATTAAAATATATTACACGTCCAAGCTCCTGTGAATCTGAAATTCTTAAAAAACATCTATTTTTCGACATGGAACTTACTAATTCAATTCCCCAGTCCTCCAGAAAATCTGCATTCAATTACCTTTTTAATTTGAAGACCTTTCAATACAGGTAATGCATAAAAACTGCCAACAAAAAAAAAGAAATCAAAGAGGAGTCGAGGACATAATCAGAGCTTATTAAACATCATACCCCAAAGGATTCCCATATCATCATCTTCAGTTGGTAAATGGATGTAGATCCAGAAACATTCAAATTTACAGAATTTCCATATGTTGCCTTCCTTGACCGTTTGGAAGTTCGGCGACCTGGATCTGGAATGCTCCCTGAAGCTTCTAAGATTGATTTTGGAGGTTCTTTTCCACGTATTAGACAAACACATATATCCTCATTGGTATAATTAAGTTTCTTCATCAGTTCAGAACTTTCCCTTTCACCAATGCACTCTTCGCAAACCTGAGAGAGAGACAGAGAGAGAGAGAGAGCAACTTGAACACATGCTGAATGGAAGGCAAGCGAGCCAGATAGCAGGCAAAAGGCACTACATGGACACAAAACCATTTTCCTTGGTACACAATCTGATTCAACAAATACTTTCACTGAAAAAACAGGCATGGCTATTTGGAAATAAAGAGCTAGTTTGTTGAACTTCTCTTTCACATCCTCCTGATATATATTAGATTTAGGTACAGGGACAGTTTTAGCATTCAAGGTTACTGCCCCCAAAAAAGGCACCCACAAAGATATCAGCCTTGAGATGCTTAGAACACATGATATGCAACAAGGATTAGATTCTTCTATAAACAACTGTTGAATTCATCTTTATATTTTCCGAAGGGCGCTATTGAGCACAATCATCACCCAAGCACTGCATTTCATACATGCTACATAATTTTACCTACCTCTACATATTTACCTCATCCAAGCTATACAAAAATTCAGCTAAAACTTTAGTTAGGAAAAACAATCAAATAATTCATACCCTGCACTACAAGCATAAAAATGGAATAGTGAGACTCCAAAATCACCTGGGGAGAAGTCTTAACAATAGGCCTTCTACACTGGCTCATTATAACCTCATCAGACATATTGAAATGCTCCTCAGAAATTGAAATCTCTTTGGACAACCCAAACATACCATCTTGCACAGCATCATTAATCTCAATTATAGCAGAAATACATTTGGACTCAGTACCACCCCAGTTTTCACAGAGCAATCTCCAATCATCCTCAGAAATAAGTGTCATTCCATCTGTCTGCAACACAAAATTGAAAAAAGGAAGCATGATGCTAGAGTACCCAAGCACGATTATGCAACTTCACAGATTTTATGGGTTTGCAACCCATGAAACATAATGAAATAACAAAGCCTAACCATCAAAATCCTTAAGGAAACTTGAGTCTCTCAGTGAGCTCTCTCTCTCCATATAAACATGTGAGAATAAGCATGACAATGGGAGACCATGGGAGGGGATGTGGCATGATGGGTTGTGGTGCAAGACGAATCAAGCAGGCTCATGAGGTTAACAAGTCGGCTAAATAAAAACTCGATTCAAATTCGAACTATTTTGAAGCTGACTCAAGCTTAAGCTCAACTCAAATTTTTATTAAGCTGAGCTTGAACTTAATTTTCTTTGTTCAAAAGCTTGCAAGCCAGCTCATGAGCATTCTATTTTTAAATATAGATATATTTTTATTTCTCAAATGTTTTATAAATTTAAATATGCTTTATAGCTATCAAATTAATATATAATAAGTAATGTATAACATATCAAAATTATATGTAGTAAATACTTAATTATGTAATAATAATAATGAGATATTTTTGCAATATTATGTGAACTAATATAAGCTCTATATCTAGTTAGAGTATTATACATAAAATTACTATCATCTTCTCATATAATTCCATTCAAATACAAATATCTTTGAATCACTTAAATATAAAAATGACAATAAAATTAATTAAAATTTTATATTTATTCATATTATAAGTTAATATGTATGCAACTAGACTAAATTACCGTGTTAATTAATAAGTATTCACATAATTTATGTGTTAATATCATTAAAAAGCTATTAATATTTACAAATTATAAGGTTAATTAGTACCACAATATGTTCCACTTTTTGTAAACTTTAAGATGGCATGTTTCTAAAAAACATATTTTTATTTTAAAAATAAAAAATTAAAGAGCTCGAGCTCAATTGAGCCTTTCTTTCAAAGCTTGACTCAATTTAATAAGAGTAAAATTTGATCCTAAAATTTTTAGACCAACTTAACTCAAACTCAACTTGTTTGCACCCCTAATGATGAGGAAGGAACTCAAGGATATTGCAGAACAAACTTACAGCAGTTGACTTTTGGAAAATAAGTCCACGCTTCCACAAGAGTTCTGGAGGCCTCTCAAGTAGTTTACAATGCTGAAATCAGATAAAGATAAGAGTTAGGAAGCACATACATTAGAATAGATTCAAGATATTATAGAGGAAAAAAAGGTCAGCAATCAATTTACAAAACTCTGCCATGTATAAGCTACCAACCAAAAACTTTATTGAGCATAACCATGGAAATATTAACCAACTCCAACTTGGCATTGTTGGACATAACCATGGAATTATTAACCAACTCCAACTAGATTATCCCAAAGGTTCAACCTGTCCAAGGCTAATTTAGCCTAGCCTTCAATAAAGACAATAGGCCGCGAAGAGCAGAAAAACACTTAATTAATTGGAAGAAAATACCTTTCAAGCTTAATACTGTGGGAAGAAATCATTAAAATATATTGCAGACTACCTTCTCACAAAACAGCATATCAACAACAGTATTCAATGTATCCAATTCTGCAGAAGAAGCATTCTTCCCACTTGCATTAATGTAGCTTCTCCATTTTGACAGCCAAGATACAGGCAACAAGTAGTATTTGGTATCCGGATAAAGGGCTGCATTTTTATTTGTCACTAACTTTTCATGGTTCTGCCTCTGTTTTAACTTGAACTCTCTGCAGCATACAGATTCATGTAAGCCCAAAAAAAAATGGATATTACTTTCCAATTAAGTAAATGTTGCCAAATAACCTTAAATTGTCCTCTGAGAATGCAGCTTCTGTAAGTTCAACACGGCATGAAGAACAAGGCTCAGAGTCTGACGGGAAAGCTGAACAGCCCTCAGAGTCATTGGGCTTCACTTTCATGGCAGTTTGGTGTATAAATTCCCAAAGACTCTCAGGCACGAGTAAACGTTTAGCCCCATGAGCAAGTTCAGGCAAAAGTTCACCGTGAGGACACCTAATTGATGCAGTGGGCCCAGAATCAGCATCACATGGCATGTCTATGTTTTTCCGCCGGAGCCACTGCTGCAGCCTATACAGCACATCAAACAGTTGTAAAAAAAGTGAGGTAAAGATTACAGTATGCAACCGGCTCTGGTTTCTGCTCAAATTGAACCACAACAAATTATTTGAATGCCAAGTAGGACAAAGAGAGTCAAAAATTATAAATATTCATTCAGCAATTTTTTGCTGCAATGGATACTGCCAGAAAGAATGAAGAGCATCAAAGGAATTTTCCGAGATCCGCCAGCCTAAAAGAGAAGAATTCAATTAGCACAGTCACATTTCTTCCTTATCTGTTTATTGGCAGATTTCTGCAAGGATTTTTAGTTTGGCATAAAAAACACTGAACTTGGTTCTGCTAATCAAGCTTTGCTCTCTTTTGAGGCACGCGGCCAATTTCTTTAACCACTTGATTTACATCTTCTCAATCAAGTCAACGTACATAATTATGTTGCTCAATACCTTGATGCATTGTTTTCTTTCTTACTGTCTAATAATCCACTGAAGAAACAGTTCAAGATGTAATATTCCAAAGGATTTTATGCAAGTCTACCAAACGTTTGTATTTGTTTCTTGCTTAAAAAAGCACAAACATGCCTCAACTAACCGCTTTCCATATTTAATAAGTAATATGCAGTGGAAGGAGATCAAACTGAAGACAAAAAAAATGAGGATTAAAGTGGATAAATAATCAACTTCCTTTTTGTACATATTCATACCACGACTTAGATATATAGTATGACTTGCCATCCAAATGGCCCCCAGCAAGTGCTGCTTCTGCAAGTTCTTTCATCAATGATCTCTGATCCCTATAGATATTTGCACGCACCATATTGCGACCAGTTTCAAAGATGCATTCAATGCAGTGGTCTCCCTTCGCCAATGTTGGACCCCCTTGATACTTGTAATCAGAATTACACAATTATTATTATTAATATGTGTGTGTGTGAGTGAGTGTGTGCGTGCCGCAATACATACAAGCAAGACAAAGTATCAAAAACCAGAAACTAATGATGATATTACCCTAAATACATAAGAGTTTGAAGAATACAAATGAAAAATTATCTACTGCTACCAGAAGTAGTCAAAATTGTTGCTCCAGAGTAAGATAGCTTAACCATTAGAAAATATAAACATGTAAAATTGACAAAAGATACCTGAGATTACAGCCCCAGTATCCCATTCCAATAAAACTCATTAAAAGGTCATGTTTGATACTCTACGTTAATCTCAAGGTTTGATATAATTGCAGTTACAGCTTGTCAAAGTTTTTAATCGCAGCTGCTTGAACTCTAGTGACTGGAATGAGCTTTGGTGTACTACTTGCCAGTCCACTAAAATGATTAATGAAATGAAATTCAAGCCTCCCCAAATGGACAAAATACACATGAAATTGGAATGTTGAGATCATTTGCAACATAAATGCATTTGTTTCTTTTGTTCTCAAGTTTACAATTTCAACAAAAATGTAAACACTAAAAATTAAAATAAAAAAAATTAAAGATCAAAAGAAAGACCTTGTGCCAGATGTGATATTCGTAGACTCTAGAAATCAATCCGTATTTATACCATGGTGTGGATGACAGAGTAATAGCCTACAAATCATCTTACTATTTCTAGCTTATAAGATGCTTAAAATCAGCTTCACAGAACCCCTAAAACTTGTGTCATTTCATTTAACACAGATGCTCAAAAATACTTTTTACACATTCACTCGCCTATTTTTGACCTTTGTATGATTTTTTTTTTTTCAAGTAATCTGATCTCTAACCTCTGATATCTTATGTTCATTACCATTTTTATATATGAGAGATCCTGAGAAATGTTAGCATAATTAGAATGTTGACTTCAGTATTTTTTTCTTGGATAAAATAAGCTCCAATAGCTCATGAGATGAACTAAATAATATTGATAATGTCAAATCTCATAACATATCCACAAAAGGCAAGATTTATTTAGATCTTTAAGACTACATTGATGAAGCGTATAAGGAGCATAAACTCCTAATATCTTATTTTTAAAGATTACAAGTCATGTCCAAAAAATTTACCAAACACACCTCAAACATGTCTGATGTTACAAGAAGCTTATAGGCTTTGCCAAATATCCTCTTAGAATTCCCATTAGCATCTCTTGGCAAAGAAACACTAGTAGTAAAAAAACACAGAAATTGAAGATAATTCTATCCTGGGACACCATGGATATTCCTGACAGGATCAAAGTGAAAACCAAAGGGATCAAAACCAAGGACCAAGGGGAAACCACTAACACAATTTCAAGCATTTGAACCTCAATTTCCAACAGTAATTAAAACTCTCTGACGTGATCATATGAAATTGATTGTGAATCACAGGCATCACAATATCATAATCCTATTTGGGTCATTAATTGGGATCACAAAAATTTGCCTTTAAATTAGATTGGACATCTAGATAGAACCATACTAGAAAAGGATGGGTGCCAAATCCTCAGTCAATGGATTTCAAAGTTCAATGCAGATTAAAAAACAGTACACCCATGGGGAACTTTTTAAAAAAAATTTAAAAAAATCATGACATTAAAAAGTTCTGGTGAAGTTAGATTGCTGAAGAGGTATCCTTCAAAAAATTAAATTTTGATGACACAAAGTAGACAATGCAAGAACAATGGAACAGATAAAAACAATTCAGGTGCATCCAGAACCCCGAAAGCAAACAATATTCTAGGAAAAGGATAAAGCAGCAACATACCAAGATGTGAAAAGTGTATCTGATATCTGGGATTTGATGACATATCTAGCATGGGAAACCACAAAGAATGATACCTTAGAGAATAACAAAGTCCAAGCTTCAGCTGACAAACGCTTCATGTAATTAGTCCTTGAAACAGGAACCTTGCCATGGTTACACTGTATAGAGGTGTTGTCAATAATCCTGCACAGATTAATAGTTCTTATCCAGATTTGTCCTCTTAAAACACTAACGAAGAGGCATGACAAAGTCTCAGGAGGGTATAATTCAACAGCCATCTACACCCTGAATCGCTATGGGAAGTCAAAGTTTAATCTTGAAACATTACACACACCTAACCTTCCTAAGAAAATTTAATTCGACGTACATTATCTAACTTCATGTTTTATACAAACCAACATCTTGTTACAAATATCATATGAATGCAAACGATTCTGAGAAAATTATTAGTCATGCAAAGATGTTAGTAGCAGAATTGAGAATTGAAAATACACAAAATTTAAATACTCAAAGAAGGAAAAGGTGGAATGTTGATATATTAACCACAGATATTGTTACCAAACTGATAAGGCAACTAAATGCTTTACTAAACTAGAAAAAAGGAAGACCTCCACTTACAATGGAGTGACACTGTCTGCCCATAGACGAAGCCACTCGGTAGAAATCCAGAAGTAAGGCTTATCAAGAGAAAGAACTGGAGCTTCAAAAAGGATTGAGCGCACCTCTTGCCGCCGCTCCATAATGCAACTCAGCTTGATTTCCTTCTTTGACTTGTATTGCTCACAAGAATGAAGAAATGTTGAATTCAACATATCAACATCCTTCAAGAGATGTGGAGGTAGAGAGCTAACAATTTCTTGTGAAATCACAGAACCGCCTATTTCCATTTTGTGCTCACTGGAATGAACAGCAGTGTTTTCAAAATTCATCTTTGAGTGCCTAAGAACATACATTAGCATATATGCATCACTGGATGAAAATGTCTGTATAGGATTAACACCAGTTAAATGTAATGATTGCAGTTGGTTGGCATCTACATTATTCCCATCCACAAGAACATCTGCCTGTTTTGCAGATGATGAGCGGTAATCAAGCTCATTTTGCCCAGCTTTACCAGCAGGAATTGAAGGAGCAGACCCAAATGGCTGTTGACCCAACTTTGAAACTTGCTCATCATCAAATTCCCACCACTCACCAGTGTTGTCATCCTTTATATGGGCTGTATAGTGGCCACTGTTGACAGCAGAGCCCTTGTGTATCAATATAGCAGCCAAATCATATATTAAATCCGAATGTGAATGCCCAGATAACCATCGTGCCATGTTAATTTCTCCAGGAAAACAAAATGATGAAGTAATCTTTTTCTTTGTGGTTGTCTGCAAACAGGCCAAAGTAACACATAAATATAATTTTACAGATGACACAAGCCAATGAATATAATTTCACTTGCTACCACTTGACCAGTGAATTGTTCATACATACCACGCTCAATATTTTGCAGAAAATAATTGAGGACTAAAAAAACAACAAAATAAGTAGTTGCAACTCAAGTCACAGTGAGGGAATTGGAGGGCTCAAGGAACAATATGATAGACCAGGATAATTCACCTAATATTAAGCCACTTCAAAGACAAACTGAAACATCTTATGAATGTGAAATATAAGCTTTACAGAAGTATATTGAACTCAAATGACATTAAGCATAACTGTATGGCAGTTCCAAATAACATGAAAGAAACCAAGCAGATCCAGACTTTAAGAATAAAACTAAATAAGTTCCAAGTAAGAGATTTGCTAGCAAACACATTTAAATATTATGAATTAACATTATCTAAACTGCTTTGTCACTCTACTAAATGAGGTACACATTTCCAGCAGAAAAATGCACAAAAAAGTTAAGTACACCCAAAACAAAATTTGAGTCAAGTATAGAACGAATGACCTAAAGGTTAAAAAATGAATTTCAGTGAATGCTAGCCATATGACTTCAGGAAAAAGTAGGCAGGTGGTATGAGAAAATAAATCAATTACATTTGGGAGGAAAACACAACGCTTGAGCTGAAAATTTAGGACAGCAGGCAGTGACCGCAACTTAATGCTGCGGGTAGCATCAACTCGCATAGCACATGCATCACAATAATATTGATTGTCTCCTTGAAGCTCCTCTATGCTAAGGTAATCATCCAAACTTTCATCTAGATTCTTTAAACCTTTGATATTTAACTCCAACCCATAGAAGTCTTCAATTTTTGATGAAGCTTCAGATTCATTTCCACATTTTGCGCACCTATATAGTTCAAAAAGAAAAAATATCATGATAATTACATTTGATAAATGAAAGGTGTCAGAAGCTATCAGACACCTAGATTAGTATTATATAGAGTAAAAGTTCATATTCTAGAAGGGTTCCACTCAGTCTCTAGATTAGATTTATTAGATTTTTAGTCCATCTATGTCCTCGTAAGCCCTAACTGTTGAAACATTTAAATTAATGGGTAAATACGACCTCTCAATTTCTTAACTTGTTAACAAAGCAAAAATTTCCCCAAACCCACATCTAATTTGAAACCCTAAATTTGTTGGTCAAAAAGGGCAAACTCAGTCAAACGAGAAGAAAAAATAGGACACAGAGAAATGGTTGAAACCCCAGCCCACATCACCATTAAGTCACCCAGCCTCTCCGACACAAAACCCAGCCTTATCTCAACAAACTGCCAGTCTTTTTGCATATTGCCGGCTTTCTAGTATTAATTTCTGTCTCTTGGTCTCTAACTACACGGCTGTACATCTGGTACCTCTAGTGAAGTCACTATGGCTGCCACTCTGCTTTCTACTAGTAATTTCTGTATCTCTTGGTCTCCTATCTTTTAGCACTACTTGTTCTTCATTGAGATTTGAGGCTTGATTTCAACTAGGTTCTTTCCAATATCTTGTTTCTATTGGCTTGCTTTTCATATTTGGGTTTAATCTTGTGTTTGCATATTGATAATTAGTTAATTGCCTATACAGCTACAAACAAATGGGAGTTGTTGAAACCACTGTCAAATTAAATGGCAAAAAACTATATTTTGTGGTGTAAAACTCATAAGGTGTTGTTAGGTCTCAAAATTAGTTGAACCATATATTTTACTATTTCAAATTCCAAAAATATTCAGTACTCAACATGGCAACAAAACAATTTTTTATTTAAGAAGGGGTTTCTAAACAGTATGGAAGAGTACTGTGGCTAATTTCATGTTTGTGGGTTCAACTAAAGAAATACAGTGCACTCATATGAAAGTATTCTCAAGAGAATGTTTCTTGAATGTTCAAATTTTATGAAAAATCATTCTCTCTGAAACAAGGTGGACAGTCTATGACGGACTATATTGTCTCATTAAAAGGACTTTTGGATGAAAATTTTTCTCATCATTAAATTGTTATGTTTTAGCAAGTAAAAACCTAATGAAAGGATTTTGAGATGGCTAAGCTTTTGTCTAAACTTGATTGTTCTATTAATTCAGTTAGAAAATATTTGTTAGCTAATGAGAGTGCTCCTACTCTGTCTAATGCCCCATCAAGAGTTCTTAGTGTTCTCATCAGTAATTCTAGGCCTATTTCTACCCTGTAACTGAAAAACTATCCTAACAATTGAACCTTACAGGTCTTCCCATGGTCACAAGTCAAGTAGAAATCATGGTAGTGAATTTAATGCACTAAATGTCAGCCACATTGTTATTACTGTGGATGGAAGAATCATACCTTAAAAGAAATGTTGGGAAAAGGTTGGCAAACCTAAGGTCAGAAAAGACTCGGTCGGCCAAATGTAATTCTAGTAAAACTACGAAACCACCCAATGCCTAAGTCAGCTTTGAAGATGATTATCATGACTTGTGAATGTTTCAATAAATTATCGCATCATCCTACTACCAACACTACTATGTCTATTGCCTCTTCATATATCGTGACTTGTCTTGTCCTCATAAATTTTCAGACAAAAAAGACAATTGGTGACAAGCATGATCAATTAAGACGACCTTTGTTCTGAAATTATGCTTGAACTCCCTTACCCACACCATAGCATCACTAAAGAAGTGTGATTTCTATATCACTTTGTCAACTTATTACTTGTTTACATTTACTATTTGTTAGGTTTCAAGAGTCCAAGTAGAACGTTTCAATTAGTATCTCCATGCTGAACTTGAGAGGAGGGTTCAAAATGTAAGAATAAAGAACATCTCTCTCACATTTAGAATAGTATTATCCAGATTAGGAGATTATGTTTTAGTTCATGCTACTTTGTTTCTAGCTATAGGACATACATGTTTTAGCAAAGCCATATTCTCTCTCTATATTTGTAATCCCAATCTATAAATTAAGTGTTGGGACTAAGTCATCTTTCAACTTCTTAACAAAAGAAAAACAAAAATAACTAAACAAAACAAACAAGATAGGTATACTTTCCAATAAAAAAAGATAGAAGTAAAGAAGGATCAGCAGGAAAAGAAATGTCATTACTCCCTATCAATTTCACAATTCACTTTTGATAAGACTAAAATCATAATGGCTATATTAAATTTATCTTTTTGACAGGTTAGAAACAGTGAATTTTTTATGAAAAAGATTTATAAATAGTATAAAAAGTAATATGAATATATGTTTGATTCGATTATTTTATGCTATATATATACATACACATGTAATATTTTATTATAATTAGATGATGTAATGGTATCTAGGACTAATAATTAGTTTTTAATATATAAATATAAATAAATGCGAGTATGTTTATACATATAAGTAATGCTTGGGTAATAACAGAATTTTGAATATATGTACACATAGAAGAGAGACAAAGAAATCATTTTTGAAATATTGAACATTTGGGGTGTGTTTTTTTAGGGTTCAAAACATAAAAAAAACTAAACAAACATAGCCAATATTACATCTAATTGAGAAAATGCTCTGGAAAAGCCATTAATAATAAAAACAATAGATAAGATGGTTAATGTCAGGTGCAAACCAGATAAAAAGAAGTTCTCATGGAAAATGTGAGACAATGTGTACCGATCACAACAATGCAAAACCACAAATATAAAATACTATATTATTGGGAGAGTTCTAGGCATCATGCCACTGTATTATGGAAGAGAAAATCCACAGAATGATCGCACACTAAGTCCAATTAGAGGTTTCTTGCAAAAATGTTTAGTTGCCAAGTCATTGCTTGGCTTGATCTGGCTCATTTCTCTCCAACCCACACAACAATAGATTAGCTCTAATAACTGTGTATGGTGGCATGGTTTGGAAAATAGAAATAACATATTGTCAAACTGGAAGCCAACTTAAGCTAAGCTTTGACTTTCATTGCCTCAACCATGTAAATAATCATCCAAAGGATACAGGATTATAGAGATGTGCAGGTATTAGTCTACCCGTATGGTCTACAAAGCTTAAGAAAGAGTCTCCCCAAGCTCAAACATAACAGGTATAGAATAGTTAGAGTGGCTTCCTTCTGCCAAAGAAGATTCACTAGGAAAGCCTAAGTCAACGAGGCTGGACCTCGGCACTACAATAAAACTTCAGTATGGAAAAACATAATTCAGTCTTGGAAATTGGATGAACTTGGAGGTTCACCAGTGAATTCAATTTGACAATATGCCAGATTTTTGTTGACAATGTATTTTACCTAGTCACATGTGAAACACCTCCGCGGAAAAGGTCTTGTATAATTGTTCTAGCTTTGTGAACTTCGGACTGGCTCAAGCATCGTTCAAGCAATGAAAAGAGCAATGTAAGAAACTCATGGCTGTCCTGCTGAATGCCATTATCTAGTTCCAAGGTCTGGATAAATGGTGCAGAATCCACAAAGGCCGTCTTACTAGAATGCAGCTGTGCAAAAAGTCTTGCAAGGTTATTCAAAACAGGGTCTGCATCTAAAATTTCAGGTTCAACAGAGAAAACACCTTCCCTGAAAGATTTGTTCATGTATAGACATTGCAATATGCTGTTGGCATAGCAAGTTGCACCAAGATTTGTGAGCCCAGCCGGTGTATTGGATGCACGAAGGTCATTGGATGGATCTGGACCTAGGGAATTGACAATCTCAGAGGTTTTCTGCCACAAACCAGATTTTCGACTTCCGTTGGGAGGTGGGACCAGCCCACAAAAACAATTAGGGTTGTCCTTGGTGTTTACTCGACAACCTTGACAAACAGGCTTCCATATCATGTATAGCTGGTTTACATCATCTTCAGTCACATCTCCATTTGAAAGAATCTTCCTGCATTCAAAAATATACATTTTTATGGAATATATAAGTATACATTTACCAAATCACACTGAATTCTTCAATGAGGATTGTAATCAATTCAACTCGACTTTTGATTCAAGGAATAGAAAGGTTCTCCTTTGCATATTTATTTCCTTTCTCAGTCAGTACGTTTTCCAACATATACAGAACTCGCAATCCTTAATTACAGAACCTGAAGTAAATGAAGCTTCCAATATAAGCAAAAGAAGCCAAATGCAAGAAAAGGATACAGAAAACTCAGGCTGAGAACTAATAACTTAGCGAAAAACACTACAAGAAGAAGAAAAGAGTTCAAGGAGACCTCAAATAACCCAAATCTTAAGTTGCGCCAACAAACCCTGAAAGAATTTTTCCACCGAAATACTGCTTCAAAAATGCCAGTATATTTCTATATGAATCCGAAGAGAAACTTGAAAGCAACATAACTAGCGATTAAACATAAAATTTAACCACAAACCTATCATACATCCAACATAAAACGATATAATCAACAGCAAAAAATACCTAAAAATTTCAGAGGTGATCTCCACATTGTCTTCGGCCCGAGTCCTCTTACTCTTACTCCTCGTCGTCGGTCGATGATGCCCCATCTTTCTTGTTTCTTATCACCTGAAAATTCAATATATATCAAGAGCAAAAACCCTCAAAATTCAAACTATATTAAGAACAATTCTCTTCAAATTCCGCCCATCAGAGACGCCAGCCAGCCGATCCACTTTAAGATATAAAGGGATTCGGAGAGATCGTGAGGTGAAAGAATCAGAAACCAGTGAGGTTTTTGGGATTACACAATTATTTTATTTTGCAGCCCTTGATTTATGTACGTCCGTATTATTTTATTTCCTGTTAATTTTCCTTCCCATTTATTGTTACATATTAAAAAATAAAAAACTAATAATAATAATTACAACGAATGAATGAATAAATACGGAAGATATTTTTGGAATGCGCGGGTAGACTTTCGATTTTCCCTCCCCTTTGCTTCTGCTGACGGAGGAAGGGAAAAAAGAGCGACGAAAGAATCAATCGGGTGTCAACAGCGCAGCTGGTCTACGGCCACATGTCGTGCTACAACGCCTAGCGTCACACGTGCTCAAAATCTATTGGGAAGGATTCCGAACTCTAGATCCTGCTGCTTGACAGCTCCAGGAATGCCTTCTCCCACACAAACAAGGTGGGCCCCACGCACAGATCCGAGCAGGTTCCAAGTATTTACTCCCAAGCGTTGGTGACTGTCAGGGCTTCTTTGATTTAATCTTTGATTATTTCATTATTAATAATTATATACACATAATAGTACATTTAATAAATTTAAAATTCTGGTGACGTGTTTTTGTTGTCTATTAACTTACGAGGTATCGAAATCTAAATGGCAAGATTATTGTGTCGGTAAATCATTGAGAGTGTTGAGAATAATTGAGTATTTATAACTTTTATATGGGGTGATTGCACTCAACTATTTCAAGTTCTATAATTTCAGCATGTTATGGCCTCAGCACTTTATTCCCTGAAATTATATTTATTGTAACACGTTATCTCTTGATAATATTTTGACGTAGAAATTTAATCAAAAAACAATTTATCATTTAACCTTTACACCCAAAAGTAGTTGTGAGAAAAATTTATATTTTGACATGAGCTAAGAAACTTTTATTATTGAAAAAAATCTTACGTCGTGTGAATTGTAGATAAATAAGTGAGTTCGTATTGCAAGAATTGTAGAAATTCTGTGAGTTGAAATTTTAAACTAATGTTAATCATTTTTTATATGGATTCATAAACTGTAAAAATTAAGTCATATTGCATAAGTCGAGAAAATCTTCAAGTGTATAATATTCTTGATATGAGTTCCATCCAATGTTTTGTCTTGCACATAAACCATGTACCATAAATAATAAGAATGTATTGATAGTCCACTTTTAATAAAATTAGACCACAAGTTCAAAATTTAAGTTGAGTTCCAATTCAAATTCGAACTATAATATTTTTGTTATATAATTAGAGAGAGCTCAAACTTAAATTCAAGTTTATTAATTTTTAATTTTTAAAACAAAATATTTTTAAGTAAAAGTTTACTAATGAACTTCAAGAAAATACAGAAGATAAAACACGTTAGAATATTAGTTCAGTTTAATATTTGAAATTATAAAATCAATGTTAATTTGAAAAATATTATCTGATATTAAACAAAATTAAAAATAGATATAAATTTAAGATATTTGAATACATGCTACTTCTCATAACTAGAAATTTGTGTGCATCTTTATTAATAATTTAACTCAACTCCCTCTCTCTCTCTCTCTCTCTCTCTATATATATATATATATATATATATGAGCATTTTAATTTAAAATGTGATTACATGATAACTACTATTCAGTTCAACGGCCACATGCAATTTAAAATTACAATTTTCATGGTTGTATTAAATTCCAGATCCTGCTGGCCCACAACAACATGAATCTCTTCTCTAGAATGAAATATCAAATAAAAATAAAACTGATAAAAATTATAGTAAAATCACGCATCCCTTGTTGTCGTGTGACATGACTGTCTCCCTTATTGTAGTGTCACGAGATTATCGTTTGAACAACAATTTTATCCTCGTGCATTAACGGCATCATAATTTATTCAGACAAATCATCAATTTCAATAGAACTTTATTCATCAAATCTTTTAAAATTTCGTGTGGAAGTAAAACTTTTACTTGCCACGCCACGAAGTTTGCATTAAAGACGAAAAACAATAAATCACAACGAGACAATTTTAAAGTTAAACAATCAAACGGATCCAATTCCAAAACTTGAATGCAATCTCAGTTACCTTAGTCTAATGAAATAAGAGAAGTGAATAGTTGCAACTGCAAAACCCCCAACAGTATAACGAAGAAAAAAAACAAAGACTGTGTTTGTTTTCATTTCTTTATCTTAAAACATATAATCATTACACTTTTTATTTTATTTGTATCTCTTTCTTACTTTTACACACTTTATAAAAAGATATACACGAAAAACACATGGCAACCCAAAAATTATAATTGGCTCTTTAATGGCACTATGTTAAGGGTAAAATGTTAAATCAGTAGCAAACTTTATTACAGAGTCGTCGGAATAAACGAATGAAGTACCGAAGAAGAAAGAAGACGTAAGTGAAGAATTGATAGCTCACGGGCCCAAACGCACTTCCTTTAATATAATTTTTGAGAAAAATAAAAACACCTTATAATCAAAATAAATACAGCAACAATAATACCCGCGCCAATCAGACGTAACGAGGCTTAAAAATTAAAAAATATTATGGTTATATTTGTTTTGGTTTTTAAGTGAGTGCTTTTAAGAGAATTTTTATTAGTAATTGTGTAAAAAATAAAAATAAAAAATTTTAAAAGTATAATAATTATATCATATGTTTGGGAGTAAAAATATGCAAACAAACAAACCCGGATTTATATCTCATTAAACTGCAAATACTTTGCCCACTTTAACAATCCTCTTGTTGGTTGTAATGGTTGCGGTCCATGATTGATGACATGTTTTCTATAATTGTTGAAATAAAAATATTTATAGTATAATATAGACGAGTAATATAAATATTGTGCATGATTAGAAAAAAAAAAGGTGGGTTGGGCTGAGTAATCCATCTCAAATGACCCCTTTACCTAAATATGGATTCAGTCCCTTTCAATGTGATGTGATTCGAAGACAATGCTCTTGAGGTTTGTTTTCAAATCTTATATCTAAAAATATACACGATAATTATTATATTTTTTAAATTTTTATTTTTATTTTTATGCCATTATTAATAAAACTATTCCTAAAAATACATTACAAAAAACCTAAAACAAGCCTATCCATCGTTATCCTCGTAAGTCAGTCAGTTTATACTGGAATATTGCTCAAATTACCATATTATCAACCCATTATTTTATTGCAACAACTCAGGGCACAGACGTTACGTTTGGATGTCTTTTTACACATTTTCATCATTTCATCTCATCGTAATGTACACGCTTTAAACATGTTAACAATTAAATTTTATTTTTTCTCCCTTTTCCCATCTCTTATTTTTATACTAATTTTTCATTTTATGTATAAAATGAAAAATTTTCACACCCATTAAAAATAGCGTTCGAACATAAATACTTCCTAAAAACAAAGGATGGCTAACGATATTCTACAGGATAACTATTATTAGTGATGATATTAGAGTCGTTACTAAATATTTGTATATTTGATGCTGTTTAATTTTATTTAGCCTTACATAAATTTTACAAATTTAACAGTGATAAGAATCGACTGCATATTGTTGTCTTTGTGAATAATAACAAGATAATTGTGTAATAAGTTATTATTATTGACAACTGCTAACGCGTGTACTTTAATCAAATTTTAAACCTGGTTGATCCAGTTTAATATATATATATATATATATATATATGATGACTTAATTAAATGTTAGAAAAATAATTTATAATATTTTGAAATTACTTTCTTTGTTTTGTAATTATCTACCATCAAAAAACACACACTCAATTATTACACTTATTTTTTATCTCTTTCTTTCTTTTACTTTTACATAATTCTCTAGACAAAAACATCTAAAATTACACACCATAATTGCAAAACAAATAAAGCTTGTACTATTTGATACAAAAATTAATGCAGTATTATTATTTGCTAAAAAATATATACTTACTTAAATATTATTAAAACTAAATAAATAATAATTAATTTAATAGCTTCTAAATAACTAATTAAATAAACTATGAACTAAGTATAAACTATTTACATAATCACATGAAAAGATTTTTAAAAAAAAATGATACACACATCAATATAAATAATGTTGAAAGGTCCTTAAATTAATTTATGATTTTATGAGGAGCGTATGAGATGAAAATCTCATGTACAATTCTGTAACAACGTAAAACTGTAATGTTATCATAAATTATGATTATGTAATAGTTTAAGTACAGTTAATATAGTTGAAACGAAACAATTATACAGAAAGTCTTTAATTATTTACTTTTCCATTTTGTGTTAGGTTTACTTCTTTTATCCTCGTTACATATTTCAATTATCCCTCTCATTTAATTGGTTAGTTCCTACTTTTCAATCATTTTCTTTCATATCTACACAAATTGAATTTACATAGTTATATTTATGTTAAATACTTTTATACTTTTTGTTATTTTTCTCTTATCATCCAACTTAAATTTATATTTATATATTATCTCAAATTTTATCATTTTTTTAATTCTTTTGATCTTTAATCTTTTTATATTTTAAATATCATTTACACAATGTAACTTTTTTATTCGTGTTTTCTCTCAAATTATCTCTCTTAAAATTCTCTTGATATTTATTTATTCTATTGTTTTATATATTCTTTATACTCTTTAATATTAAATAATATTATTTTTATTAATATAAAATATAATATTTTATAATTTTTAAATAAATCCATACACATATAAAATGTATAAATTTTACTAGTTATTAAAAGATTTAAAAAAATATTAATAATAAAATCAATAAAAACTGAAAAGAAAAATAAACCGAGCTAACCTAGACTGGCCGCCCAGTGGGTTTGGAAATATTAGGGCTATGTTTGCAAGCCCTTTTAACCCTACCTAACGCGTCAAATTTTATATTATTAAATGTATTAATTAATAAAAATTTTATTTAAATTTAAAATTTTATTTTTTTACATGTATAATTAACAAATTAATTTTTAATCATTACACTCATTTATAATTAAAACAATACTTATTATACACACATATACCCTAATATTTATATACATGTTTATACCATATAAAATATTCATTATTTATACATACTATTATGTAGTCCAACTATTATTATATATTTATTACCTTTATAAATAAATGAATTTAAATAAATAATATTTTTCATCCTATCAAATCTTTTTTTCAAACGATGTCATTTATTCTAACATAACTCTTACTAAATATTACGCATCACCAAAACACCCGTTCCAAACATAGCCTAGATTCATGATTTATTTGTGCTACCATTAAATTGCCACTACATCAAAGTGACAATCTGAAAGTAAATGAGTATCAAAGTGATAATTTGAAAGTAATTATTATCACTTATAAATTATTAAAATTATTATGACGACAAAACTGAACATTTTGACATCATGTATATTATTAATGGAAACTTTAATGTTATTATTTAATATTTTATCACTAATATTATTAGTATTTTTAAGTTTTCTAGAATTAGTAAGCAATAATAAAGCCACTACTTCAATTAATAAAGGAATGAAAAGAATCAGCGAACTCTTCATTAGCATGAGCAAATTTATAGGAGAAAAAAAAAAGTCTAAACTTCATTTAAATAAATGACTAAGAATGAGTGAAGAAAATGATAATGCAATGAAATTAATACACTTTTGGGAAGATTAAAATAACACAAGTTTAAGTAGTTATTTAATAAAAAAAAACTGAAAAAATGTTAATCTAAAATAATCTGGAGCAACCATCTTAACAGAAAATTTTATCGGGATAAATTTCACTGGAGTGTTGAATCAAGCAATTATTCTTTTTAGCAATAACTTATTTTCAACTCAAGTATGAGAATATTTTTCACGACTGATTGATCAAAGAAAAGGAAAAAAGAAGAACCTTTTGCATTTTATCCCCTCACCCTTGATGATATACTCATTTGCCTTCTCATTTATTCCTTTATCCATCAACTAATTGTTAGGTATGCAGCGGGTCAAATTACAAATTTCGATAGAAGTTAAGTGAAAATATTATCTATAGATAATACTTATTGGATCAGAAGCAGAGCCTAGCCAATTTAAGGAAAACCTATAGGGCTGTATGTGAAAATATAAGTACTCTCCAATACGTACCGAGCTACTTATGTGTATACTCACGCATAGGCTCATAACAATTATCCTCAAATTGGTTGTATTGGTGATATTTTCAATTTAACTAGGCTTTTCTACCTGGTCCAACAAGATCTAATTAAAACTTGTAATTGGATTCATTACATACCTAATTAATGATATCAAAGCTGATAGTTTAGCTTAAGATGAGTACAAAAACGGTATTTAATGATTGCATAAGAAATTCATATCTTATGACAGGTTAATGGAAAGTTATGGGCATACAAGCGCCTGATCATTGCATGGGAACTTATATCCTATAGAAGAGCCACAGAAAGTGATAGGCGTGTAAATGCTTAGTAATTACATGAAAGGCTCAAATTCCATAGAAAGAAAGCCCACGGAATTGATGGGCGTGAAAGAGCAAATTGATGATACGCAAGATATTGGGAAGTTTCGAATTTGGGGAAAACAAGTTAAAGAAATTCATATTTGAGACATAGATTGTTAGAAATAAATATGAGTTGAGAAAATATTCGAAATCTCACATTGAAAAAATAAGAAAAAAGTAACTTATATATAAGTAGACATTTGACTTGTAATTTACAGTTTTAAAGTTTTAAATTAATACATAATGTTATACTTGATTATATATATGCTCACACACAAGCCTGTTGAAAATTCTTTCCAATTTCATTAGACTCTACTCCAAACCCAACAGATGTTGTCTAGTGATACTTCTAATTTAATTAGACTTTTTTACTTGACTTAATAAAGTTCAATCAGAATTTGTATTTTGACTCGTTACACACCTAACACTAGTAAATCCATACAATTCCAAGAACTTCCTATACTTCAAGAAAAGATTTGACAGCAACCAAATATGAAGGATAATGTCAGCGTTGTTATAACTAAACATGTCAAGTAGCAAAAGCAATTGTTTTGTCATAGTGACAATTTTCACAAGTGAAATAAGAAAAACATGCTTATAGCCGAGTGGAGCAATAAGCAAGGCAATAATTATACACTAATAAAAGTCACACATTTTATGCAAGTGCAAATTTATCTGTTTATAGATTATAAAGTCATTGTATAATATATAATAGATACAAAATTATATAAATTAAAAGTACAAAAATATTTAAAATTAAAAATAATGAAATATCAAATTAATTTGAAAAAAAAGATAAAATTTGAGGGAAAGCACAGATAAAATGATAAGTTAATAGGATAGAGAGAAAAAATATTTTTAAAAAATTAAGATAAAGGTAACTCTGTAATTTTAAAATGTGAAACTAATTAAAAAGTCATATATCATTAATAACATAGCATAAATAAATCATGCAATGATTTAATAATTCTTTGAAAATTAAAATCGGCACAACTGTTAATATCAAAACCCTTTTTTCGCCGTTGGAGAAGCCGGAACACCTAATTAACATTACGCTACCACCATTACATTTGTGGTAATTAATAATTATTGTTTCAAAAAAAATATATCGCCTTTTTTCTAATAATCTATACCATATTATTGGATTTTTAAGTTATTTTGGTTACAATATATAAATTTGCACCATTATCTTTAATCTATATTATGCCATTAAGTTGCAGGAGTTCATAATAACTAATTTATGGTCTTCAGTGTCAAAATTTCAAATTATCCTTATTTTCTTTCTCTTTTTAGTCTTATTTTTTAAAGTTTTTTTTCTCTTCTCTCAATAATTTTTTTCTTCTTCTTCTTGTTTACTCTTAACTCTCAATTCTTTTATATCTCTCTTTATAAAAATTTTAAATATAATTTTAATTTATAAATAACTTTATTTTTTTTGTTATTTAAATTATGAAAAGTTTAATAATTTTATATTCTACTATAATAAATAAAACTAATTAATTTTCTAGTAAATATGCACACACAGAGTGTGCAGGTTTTACTAGTGTAATAATAATTCCCTTCAACTGGTTGTAGCTTCAGATTATTTTTTGATACTACACCTATATGATGATTGTCCTTAAGCTCAAAAGTCCTGCAGATAAACTATTTGCCTAATTTTTATGATTCTTAACCAGAGAACATAAGACATTTCCTCACAAGTAATTCCTCCCTTAGATTCCGATTTCAATGGTATGTTATTTGGTGAGGTAAATTTAGTAAAACCAATGTATAATTTTCCTGATACCTCTCTATAGGTCCATATGATCATGCGCATGTGTTTCTTTATACTTTATAGGATTGACAGGTGATAACCTATGGTGCAATCCATCTCGGATTCCATTCACTGGGGGTCCTATTTTGATTGAATGTTTCTGTTATCTCTTAATTTTTATGTTCAATTCAAGGTTGGGGTGGAATATATATAGAAAGAATCCATATCCTTATTGCTAGTGCTTTAAGAACTATGTTCTTTTGTCTTTAAATTTTTACGCACCTCTTTCTTGCTATTTTAGTTCTAAATTCGAATTTTTTAAATATTCTTGAGCGTGTGGATGCTCTATATACCACTTCAGTGCAGACTCTTCCCCTTTCTGACTTTGTCCACAAAATTGAAGAAATCATGATTCTAGCAATTTAAAGAAAGCAATAGAATTACTACAATTTCATTCAAAAATGAAGTGTTGTCACTCTGATAATGATTAAAAAATTGTCGGGAGGAGGCATTAATGTCTCCAACCCTTGCTTGATTGAGTTAATAATTGCCAAAATGTGGCCCATCGCTATCACGTTGTTTGAAGTCTGCCCTCGTACTTTGTGGGTGAATGTTGACTCAGACAACATTTTCAGCGGATATTTCAGAATTGCTAATTATTCAATTAGCCCTCCATACCAACTGAAATTAAAATGTCGTGCATTTATCCAAACCCTTTTGATTGCTTTATAATCCAGTGATCTACTACATTGTAATGTTTGATTTATTATTTATAGCCTCATCATCATTCCAATATTCCTCTGATATGCGACCTCTAGTGTTCTTTATGAAAAGAAATCATTATGTACACTTAGGACTACATTGATATGCAATGACCCCATTGAAAACCTAGTGCCAAATGCTGCAACATTCCACCCTTTCCCACTACTTAGCCCCCGATTGTTTCCCATGAAAAAGGAAAAATGCTCAACAATCCCATATACCATATGATACAATCCGTACTATAGCACAACACTAATTTTTGGTACTTAAGTTTCATGATTTCGAATCAAACCTTCTCGCTGAAGAGGTTCGATCCTCAAAACAACCTCGTGATGCTGAGGTGGTTGGGACACCGGCGTGGACGTGCTAGTCGTAGCCTGGCTGGATCCAACTATTTTGTTGCAAGTCTCAATCAGGCAGTGCCTACAAGTGGGGCAGGAGGAGTGTGATTTTAGCCATATGTCGATGCACTGGACGTGGAACCCGTGGTTGCACTTAGGCAGAACCCTAACTGGTTCGCCGGGGGCGAAATCTGACAGGCAAATGGCACACTCTGTGTCCAATCCTGGCAACTTAAGGTCAGTTGCATAGCTTACTGTGGGGAATGTCTTGAGGGCCTTCTTGGCGACCCCTGTGTTGGCCAGTCCAGCAGATGGACCTGTTTGACTAGAATTAGCTGCTGCAAAGCTTGAACACCTGAGGGCACATCTTACGACGGAATTCAGACCAAGGGAGCAAATTAAAGCACATATGAGGACTGCTAGCACCACGACAACATTTGCATCAAATGTGTTGTTGTCCATAGGCTGTGGTGATGAACCGTGGCTTGATGGTGGGGTTGCTAAAGATGGAGAGTTGTACAAAGGGGCGTGGAGTAACAGCCTTCTTGAGTGGAAGTCGTGCAAGAGTTCTTGAAAGATGACAGTTGAGAATGAAGACATGGAAGTGGCTGCAGCCATTTTGTTTTGCTTTGTTGAAGAGTTTCCTTTGGACGTGGATGCTGCAAGTAAGGGCATTTATATAGGAAACTAAAAGGTGGAGAGGCGGGGGTTCAACTTTTAGGGCATTATATGATTATTTTTTCATAAGATTCCAGCAATAAAAATTAGTATATTGTGACAACTATATCCTCCACCAAAGCGTAAGTTAATTACTAATATAATATGCTTGTTAATAATCGATTAATCAAAATCAATAGGATGTAAAGTGCTGAAATTAAACAAGCTAATCTTTTTTGTCATTTAGCATAATTTGAATTAAAAACATCATAATTATAAAGTTTCAAATTTTCAATTTAAATTGGTAGAAATCTATCTATTTAAGCCAGTGTTTTAAAAAACAAATCAGACATCAAATTGGAAAATTTGTTGTTTTGAGGGTTATTTATTGTTTCATTTGATGATTTAGTTGTAGTATTTATATTTTAAATTTAATTGATATGATAAAAACACATAAAATAATGAATATTAAGAAAAATACTTGATCTAATTTTAAGAATTTTTAATTACTATTAAAAGTTAATTATATTGCACTAATACAATAAAAATACCAAAAACATTAATAAACATTAATTCAATAAATAAAATGTAAAAATATTACAAACATTATATCTTATTAAAATATTTAATCAAAGTACAATAGAATTTTATTAAGGTCCTACAAATTCAACGCGTGTCAAAATTAAAAATTATTGGACAATTTAAAGACAATTTGTTTGATTAATGAAATTTTATTTATAGAGGAGAACAAATCGAAGATAGATTACTGTAAAAAAAAATTGAATTAAGAAAAAATATTATGATTAAAAATCTATTTATTTATTAATTTAAATCATTTAATTTTTATAAATTATAACTGATTTACTTGATTTAACGGTACCATAGTTTTATCCAATTTAACTCATGTTTGTTGTAGTTTTGGTTTTTAGATTTTATTCATACCAGTTAGTAGTTTGTCCCCGTTTGGATTGATTTTCAAAACACGGGTCTAAACCATTTTGTGGTTTAAGGGGCCGTCCAAATCAAGCTGGGCCCAATCCACTCGCTGTGCATCGTACGTTGCCACGTACGCTGGCCTGGATCTTTTCCTGAAGTGCTGTTTGGGACCCAAAATCTCGAGAAGGGTCGTGGAAAGTTTCCTCATTTTGATATTGAGGTATAAAAATAAATAATTAATATATATATATATATATATATATATAGATATAGATATAGATATATATTTCCTTGGTTGCTTTCTTTTACAAGTTCAAAGTGCCAGAGTGGAAAATGGAGAATCTGAGGGCAACTGATGCTACTCTTGTGTCATTTGCATTGTTGGTACTGCACTTTGATGCAATAGAAACATAGGCTGAAAAAAGGTGAACAGGGTTGCAATTCTTTAACACCAAGTTATATCTCTAATATTGGCTGAATGCCCATTTCCCTTTTCTCGACGCCTAACTTTTATTTTCATGTTGTTCGATTTTTGCCCCACACAGCACACGCTGACACACGTCATCCCCATAATGTAAAGTGCCATGTCTTCATTTATGATATAATGAAAATCTGAAATTCTCGGATCTTGTATTCGCCATTCTTATATACAACTGTCACGTCTTTTAACATATTATACGTAGTAAATGTATAAATAGAACAAATGTACGAAGATGCCGAAATTGTATGTAGGGAAAATGGAGGGGGTGTAAGTTATTTAAATGATAAAAAAATTCGATCGATATAATGGATCACAAACTAATGATGTGTCCGTTGATGAGTATAGTTTTTGTTTTCAACGTTTAAGATTTCTCCAAGCTATTTTAGGATGTGAGAATAGGACTCTGTAGCGAATTGTGTCTAAATCGAAATTTCGGTATATCATTTTTTAAAAATTTGATTTTCGATTTAGTATTGGTATTTGGGTTCGATATACTGTACTGAACCGAATATCAATTTTTTTTATTTTGTAAATATATTTTTATGTCTTTTTTAATATATTTTTTAAAATTATCAATAATAAATAGTGAATTAGTGATAAAGAATTTAATTTAAAATTGTTTTTTTTTTGTTAAAATTCGGTTTATCAAAAACCATACCCAAACCAATTGAAAAAAATTGATATATACTTAACTAAACCTAAAAATTTGATTCGATATTCAATATGTAATTTTGACTCACGGTCAATACGATTCTAGGGATTGAAGAGCCTTATGGGAGAAGGTATTAAAGTATTTGCATTTGGTCTTTTAAGTAAATTTATAAAATACCTCTCTAACCATTGATCCACAACATCTTTGCTACACTCATTTTATTTCTCTCCACTTGATTTTAGGCTTTGATAATATTTACATGTATTTCTCTTATTATTATATTTATTATGTATAATCACATACGTGGGAATATTTTAATTTTTTAAAGCACATACAATGAATGTATCCCAATTCCCAACTGCTAGAGTCTACATACAAGGTGAAAATTTAATAATTCAACAATAATAAAAATATTACAAAAACGTAAAAGAAACTAAATTAAATTCAAAGCAAAATATAATTATTGAAAGTATTTTTGTAAAATAAAATAAATCAATTAATATGAAAATTTTTAATTTCAAGATGCCATACTTATTTTTTAATTCAATGGAATAATTAAATAAATACAAGTCAAAATAAAAAATAGTTAGTGAAACTTGTACACATTAATAAATTATTTGGGGGGTAAAATGTTTATAAGAAAGCCTAAAAATATTTTGTATATTTAATTTTTTTAAGTGCATTTTTTTATTTTTTATTAATAAAACACCAAAAACTAATTATGACTAGTTCAATCCGATTTTGATCATTTTTGACTGAGTTTGGCCAATTCTTGCTGATTCACTTGATGGATGGATCGTATGATGTAACTAGACCAAAAAATTGACTAGTTCGGTCTAATTTTCAAAGTCTTGAGACTATGTATATACACACACACACACACACACACACACATATATATATGTTTTGAAAACTACATGTTAGATATATCAAAAAATAATTTTTAGAAAAAATAGTATGTATGTAACTCAAGGTTCAAACATCTCTCGATCTCTAAAATGAGAATATTCAAAAATCACTTCCATTTTTTTTGGGTTTTCTTTCTATTTAATTATCGAACTTAAGTGTGAAAATGATCCCCAAAAGATCTTGAATCTTGTTTGCCTTGCAACCTAATCGTGTTTAGGGTAACTGATTACTCGAAACTTGCAAGATCTGATAAGGTACGGACAAAGGGCTGATTTCTTCATTATTGTGGTTCACGACTAAAGTTACACGTCCTCGCAATCTTAAACTAAGATCCTCCTTTTCTCAGTGAGAGTCAGTGTGTGTGTGTATAGATAGATAGGTTTATATCTATATATATATATATATATATATATATATATTTAAAGGAATCTCCTCTTTTATCAGGAGCCTTTCAAGGTTAATAAAGCAAGAGGGCTTGCTTTATATTTGATCTGTGACAAGTGAAGTGCAATCTTAGTAAAGCTGGATATTATGGATATACATACATATATGTGCGCGCGCGTGTATATATATATGTGTGTGGAACAAGCTGCCAATGACTATATTTTGATTGCTCTATTATAATAAACAGTTAATATTTGAGGTGACAAGGCTTAAGATTTGCTTTTTTGCATGTTCTGTTATTATTGTTTATCATTCATACGTAGTAGCAGTACCTTGTCCGTTTGTGGGCTGGATTGCACTAACTACATAAAAAGAAAAACCTTTTATATAATGGCATTATTAATTGTACTAATCTTGGTGTTTAGCATTTGGTCAGGTAACGTGGTGCACGAGATATTTGCATGAAAGTTGGAACATAGATTTTCCGACCCACTTGGTAATTTTTAATGAACGATAAATTGAAGATATTTTGGAAGGGAAAACTTATTTTGTGGAAATGAAAGCGATATCGAGACAAATATAGGGGTGACAGCGTTGAAAAATGAATTACGATTCTTGATTCGATCTTAGTGAAAAATATTTGACCTTCATTTGCTATTTATACACATTAAAATATAAATTTTTTTCTTGAAATAAAGAGTAGTTAAGAGTTGAAACTTGTCCCAATCTTGAGTGTGAATTTGTTAAAAAAAAATTATAAATTGTGTATAACAAAATTAGATTACTCGAGTTCTACGACTCATGCATGCTTGCTCTAGTAATTAAACCATCGTTCGATCTCAATTAGATTAAGAATAAAATCAAAAACAAACACAATCTCTAAAACTACATAAAACTTTAATTAATTTTCAACAATAACCCATCTACTCAACTTAATCGTCCTCCTTACCTAATAACACAACACACAAAATGTTATACATAAATATGTAAAAGTTTTAATAATAATAACAATTGCCTTTCATATCACCAAACATTTCTCCTAGATCATCTAGTCATAAGATTCATGACTGCTGTCCAGGAATGGTAGGAATTTTGTCACACGCTTATTTGAGAAGGTCTAAGAATTAATGCACACTAGAAATTCTAGTATGATCCCAAGATTTACAGAACTTGAATCATTTAATTTTCTTCCCAAAAAAAAAAAATAAAAATAAAATACAAATAATCTAAAGATGCATTTGTCTATATATATTTAAAGGGATAGATTTCAAATCCATAATAATAAATTTATAGTACTTTTTTGGATAATAATGAATTTCAGATCTTTAACTTCTCTTTTTAAACTATAATTTTAATAATAAATGGAGTGAATTTGAAATTTCTTTTATTTATCCTTTTTTTTTCAAATTCAAATCCTTCCATCTAAATAGGTTTTAACCATTTTGAATTGAATTCGGACCTACCATATAATTCTATGTCCTAATAGGAAAACGTCATTGTATTATGACTATCTTGGTTGATTATCAGTATAAGATGATTCGACACATCCAAGTAAGATCGACCAAATTGCACATCCAGAACGAGAACAACAAGGAAAAGAAAGAAACCAAAAAAAGAATCTACTTTTGGGAACCCATTTTCAATTTTCTTACTGCATGTTCATTTTACTGAGGTTCATGAATATATGCCCCAACTAACTACAGTAGTTGATATATATGCATTATTAGTAAAGTAAAATATACAAGAAAAGTTGATCCAACACCTGTGCCTTGTTGCACTATCAAAAATCCAGGTGGGTTGGAGCCATAAAGCAGCCATTGCCTTGCCCAGTTGTGGGTGAACAAAAACCTTGTGGATAGGAATGCTTCAATTCATCTTCTGTCACAACTCTCTCTCTCTCTCTCTGTATAGGGTCCCATAAATGCAATCTTCCATGATATTTGCACGTTTTATTTAGCATTCTCTCAGACATGGTCCATAAAGACATGGCATCACAACACAGAGTGCGGATATTCCAATTCCATAGTCACTTGCTTGGTTTGGTATCAAAAAATAATTTATCGGATTAGTTTAACTAAGGGGCTCTTCTAAGAACAACACACTAATCTTTCCTAGTTTCACAAGATAATATATATCTAAACTATATTATTTGTAAGAGTTTGCACCTATTTGGTTGCACAAAAATAAAGTTACGTACATATTAAGGGCTTTTGATTACATAATGTAAAATAATGCATTTATTCTTTGTATCTCTATTTTCTTTAATATTTGTATTTTTTTTCCCAATTTTTTTACGTTCAAATTTGCATCCCTCTTATTTTCTTGTTTTAGATATTTTTATATTTTAGATTTTAAATAATATTTTTTATATTATTTAAAATATAGTAACTTTTTTTATAAATAATTTTACAGACATATGTGCCAAAGTTATTAATATATATATATATATGTATGTATATTTGTAATTAATCATTGAAAGTCACACTTGCTAAGATCAACGACTTTGGAATATTTAAAATGTTAATCATTATATATTTGTTAGATTTATGTATATTTAGATAGTTAATAGATATTTAATATTAATATAACAATATCACATAATGATATTTATGTTATGAACAAAAATTATATGTTCGTATACACAATGGATACTTGGGCAGCATATAGAATTAACATTAATAAATATTAAAATATCTAATGTGTTTATTGTAAAATCAATATTTATAAAATTTTTGTTTTTTTAACTTCATATTGAAGTTCATTATATGAAAACGTAAAAGCATATGTTGATGTGATATTAATTGCTTTTTATAAATGATATACTAAACATTATCACAATATATGTATATATAAATATATAAATATATCAATTATATTATATTTATTTAGCATATCAATATATTACAGTTGAAATGATATATATTATTATTATTAAAAAAATTAATTCTGTACTTCTATATGCCACATATTAAATTATATATGTTATTTAGTTACACGTGTGGATGCATATATATGAATGATATTTTATATATTTATTGTACGTTCTAGTAATATTACATATAAAATAAGATATTATATATATTGGTAATGTATATGTATAAATTTAATTTCATGTGTATTTATGCAATTTATGTGTATTCATACGTTTACATAAAAATGCTGAATTTATTTAATAATAATATATAATATTTCTTGGTATATATTTATTGTAAATTTAAAATTTAATATAATTGTTTTAATAGTACAAAAATAATTCATTCCCAATCTATTAAAAATGGACAGAACCAGGGGGTTGATACTGGCTGTAATTCGAAATATAAATTTTGTTTTATTTTATCTTCCTCTTCAATCCAATTCTAACAAGATAGTCTTCATCCCAATTTCCCAAGGAACATTCATTCATTTGATCTACATTCGTATATTTTTTCACACATTTTCAAAGGCATTTTACTTTTATTAAGTAAAATAAAAAAGTGTAAAAAGTCACAATGATTTCAAAGAAAATATTTTTTCTTATAATGCGGAGATCTTAAAATGATGAACACCTTGTTTTTAAATTCTATGCTTTGGGTCAATTTCTTTCGTGAACTTAACGTAGTTTATTGTTTCCTTTTCTCATCATTCTTATTTGGTAATATTCTCTTGACTCATACAAATTGTGGTTATGTTTGCAAGTCTTTTTTTCTCAGTTTTTATTTTATCAAAATACACACGTTCTAAATGTACTATCAATTATTTTTTTTTCTTTTCTTTTATCTTACTTTTAAACTATTTATAGAATTTTACATCTAAAACACATAATTTTCAATCTCATCCAAACTTAACATCCAAAAACAGCTTGTATTATTGATTAGAAACAAAAAAATAAATACATTTACGAGGATTAATTGAATAGCTGCATGCGTAACATCAATATCAGAATCCCACTAGCAAAAACGTGCAAGAAGTGCTGTCTATCATTGTCTTAATCTCCATCAATATCAGATCTGCATAAATTCCAGCTTTCCTTACTGAAAACTTTGAATTGAATGGATGTGGTTCTGTTGGAGATTCATTTTCTTGGAAGAATACCTTAGTTGTTGTTGGAGAACAACACGTCAATCCTAGTTAGAATCCCATTTTTTATTTCAACTTTTTGACTTTCTAGGAAAAATGGAACCATGCCGAGTTGCCCGATATTTGGGGGCACTTGATAAGTTTTTTTGTTTTTTTTTTTTGAATTAAGAAAGTTATAACTAATTTTGACTGTTTTTGGGCACGCATGAGATATCTATATTGATTTGTACAATTTAATTATCACAACAAAAGTGTTTTCAAGAATAAAAATAAGTACAAACCTAAACTATTGAATATATATCCATATGTCAAGCTATTGGGTTTAGCCTAAATCAAAGGCCGTGAAAGATGTAGAAGTATAATTTAAAAATAAATAGAGTAAAGACTAAAGATATTGTAGTAAATTAATAGAAAGACCAAAAACGGTTGCTAAGAGGGTCTCATGCACTCTAAAACTAATAATATAGCAATAAATAACATAGATAATGGAAAGTAGTCATTGAATTTAATGAGGGGCCTAATCACAAAATTATTGAAATGCCTGTATACACACAAGGACACGTATATACAAAATAAATAAATCAGTTTGAATAAAAATAAAATTGAGATTATGCCATAGAAAAAAGCACGCGATTGGAAGAGCTCCTTTTTCTCATTTTCTTTTGTGCAAGGAATATATATTTTTGACAAAATTCTTAGTAATCTCATTATGCTGGATTATTTGGGAGATAATCTCTCTCCCCTTTCTCTCTCTTTTTGGCCGACAGACGTTTTCTCTCAATCTATTTTGTTCCCATTTTCTCTCTCTTCTCTCTCCCTTATTTATGCTTGGATTTCTTCCCTCAGTTTCTCACTCCCCTCATCCATCCATGTCGATTTTGCAGCCTGTGTCTTTTAATTTTATCTGTTAGTCTTGAATAGATCCCTAGAGTACTTCATTGATAGTTCTATATTCATATGTTGTGTTTGGAAGGGGGTGTTCAGCAGAAGATGATGTTTGACGTCACTTATACATGAGAATGGGTAATGTGTTTGATGATAAGATTTTGATATTTGAAATTTGTAATTTATTTATATATATATATATATATATATTATAATGATTATATGATATGATAGAGCATAAGAATAATTATTAATTTATAGAGTATAAATATATATAAATGAAAGTATATATATGTATACATATATGTATTGATTTAATTATTAATAGGTACAATGATTGAAAAATAATTAACTAGTTATAAATGTAAAAGAGAAAAAAGAAATGAAAATTTCTTGAATTGTATGCTTAAAAAGTATAGTTGAGTAAGATATTAAATAATTGAAAAATAAGTTCCAAACATACCCATAATAGGTTTATTTTGAAAGCAAATGCATAATTCGAATCTCAAATGAAGAATGGTTTTGTTTTAGGCTGCCAAATTGGGTGACATATGAAAGAGGAATGCGATGACTTTGAGTCAAAAGATAGATAAATAGACACGTCTCATTACACATATGGAAGGCTCGTAGTGACTGAGGGTGTCAAACTCTTTTAGTGTCAAAAGTGAGAGATGAAAGAAAAGGGAAAAGTGGAGAGAAAAAGAGAAGGGGAGAGGAAGAGAGAGGGGGGGAACAGAGAAACAAGAAATTACTAATTATTTTTTAATTTTTCTCTCTTCCTTGTTTAAAAAGAAAGAAAAAAGAAAAGTAAGAGAGAAAATAGTAAATAAATAAAATAATCATTTTGAAACATTCATATTATTCTTATAATCATCGTTATTGTTATGTACATCGGTCATATCATTGGAAAACATTATTAATAATTAATAATGACAACAATAATAAAGATGTTAATGATAATAACATTATGATTAATATTAATAGTATCAAAATTGATAATATTTTTAGTAATTAATAATAATATTGACAAGATTAATAGTAATATTAACATTAATAAAAATATTAAAGACATTAATAAAGGTTATGTTCGGCACCCAATTTTCAATTTAAACACATCTTTTTAAACTTCATACTACTAACAATACAATTTAACAAAATATTCATTCCAAACATAATATAATTTCCACCAAACATCGTCTCCAACAACAACTCATTTCCCAAACATAGCCCAAAAAAATATGTTCCCAAAAAAAATTGTTACCAATTGTCAAAAGATACTCGACTAATGGGCCAGAGTCATGGGCTTTCTAGATGTTGGATTGTTTCTCAATATATGGGCTGTTTCTCTTTTCAATCAAAAGATCCATGAAATTTGGGCTTCTTACTAGATGGGCTCAATTCACATCATGTATCAAAAAATATGTTTAGTTTTACCTATTGGTACAAAATTCCATATATATATATATATATATGATATTTTATTTTAAATTCATATACATGAAACATGCTATTTAAACTAGAATAAACAGTGAATTGAAGATTTTTAAAATTTTAAGGGTATTTTCGTTCATTCAATTGAACTTTTTAAAATCAATATTGTAAATTTATTTCTGATAAAAACAGCTGTTATTACAAGGGGCAAGTGAATCCAACTCAATATTATCGATGTTCTAAATATTTCTTATTTCAATTGATAATTAATACACCAATTTATTGTTTTTAATTACAGCAATAATTTCCTGTATTAATATTTATAATTGAATTATGTAATATGTGTTGTACTCGTATAATATTATTAAGTGAGAACCCGTGATACTAACTAAGTTTTGGTCATTTAATTTGATGTGTTACTAGCCCTGATATTACTTCAGTCATTTCAAATTTTCAAACTTTTATTTTTTCATCTCAATTAATGAAACATAGACGAAGTTTAAGAAAATAATTGGTTTTCATTGAATAGCTTTTATTTTTTTTAATATACTGATTCTTTAAGTCTTGTTATTTTTTAATATTTTTTTCTGTCACACATGTGCATCTATAGCATATAGACACCGTACATTATAAAAGATATATCATAATAAATCATTATTATTTTGAAATTGTTTTTTAAATATAAAAAATCCTAATATAATTTTTTATGTTATTATTAAAATTGAGTAAAATAAATTTTTCATTAAATTATTTTTAACAATTATTATATTAAAAGAAATAAATTTATTTAATTTTAGTTATTTATCTCAAAATTTGTATAAAAAATAAAAGAGAGAAAAAAATAAAATTTAAAAAATGTATTTTTGAGGTCAAAATTATTAAATAAACATGGTAAGATTTTATAGATTTAGAATACAGATATGGTAAACAAATATTAGATTGTGTTTTTTAAATGAAAGAAAGTGGTTGCTCCTTTTTCAGAATTTATGTATTAAATATAAGAAATTCAAGTTTATAATTAAATATGATTATAAAAACAAAAAATCAAAAACAGAAACAAAAACCAAGTGAGTGGAGCAATGGTAGAAAATAAGAAAACCCAACTCCACAAAGCAGCAGAACAGAAGAGCAGTGGTATGAATCCTCATCACGCGATTTACGCACCCAAAATAAGAATTGCACAGACAAAAACCGGAGGCAAAATCCCACTCACACGTACGTCACGGTCCCCTTTCACCTTCAAATTCCAAACCGATAGAAATAAACGGAAGCGGTAAAAAAGGTGAAAATCCTTTCCTTTTCTGTCTCTGAAGAGACTGCTTCACCATCTCATCAGCTTCGCCATCTTCTCCTCTCTAAAGTCTTCGTTGTTCGGATTGCAAGCAAAAATCTCTGCGTACAGTTGATAAGTAATAAATTTTATATGGGCGCACCCAGGCCGCAGAGAGATAGCTTGACAGAGACGTGAACGGACGAAATTACTCTCCGAGCCCGTTTAGAATTCCTTGCAAGCGACCAATCTGAAGCAGTCAGTGAGCCAAGTCTTCTGCTTCTACTTTTGTTTGTAAACGAGGATATCGATATTCATCGTCCGCGCTTGCGTAATTTGAGGCTCAATTTCATTTATCTCCGATTCAACCGTGGTGAATTTGGTTTTTGTTTCGTAATACAGAACCCGCCATATTTTCGTTTGCTTTGAAGTTACTTGGTTTTGCTTGAATTAGAGCGGAGGTGTCGTTTGGTATTTGGTTCCTAGTGAGACTAGAGTTGCTTTGTTTATTGTGCGTTTGGGTTGTGAGAATCATGGCTTCTTATCACGGGAATAATCACTCAGCGATGATGGAACAGATAATGACTGAATTTTTTGCTAAAAGCCTTCACATAATACTGGAATCACGATGCCCCTATGTTTCATCGCGCAATTATAGTGGCGAGCAGTTTTTGTCCTCCCCATCTCCATCATCCTCTTCGTCCTCATCCTCCTCCACATTTGGGCCAAGGGATAAGTGGTTCAATCTAGCTCTCAGAGATTGTCCCGCTGCCTTGGAAAACATAGACTTTTGGCGGCAGAGCAATCTTGAACCCATGATAGTTGATATCATTTTAGTGCGGAGGCCAAACGATTGGGACCCCTTGAATTTCTCTCCAAAAAGAATGTTTCCAAGGGATTCATCTGGGAAAGAGCAATATAATTATGGTTCAGATCATGATGGGTTTGGGAGTGAGGCGAGGAATGAGAAGATAATTGAGAGGTGGATTTTGCAGTATGAGACTAAGAAGAGTGGTGGAAATGTGTGTTGTTCGTCTGGAAGTAAGAGATCGAGTTGTACAAGCTCTCAGTCATTGTACAAGAAGTCGGTACTGTTATTAAGGTCTTTGTATGCAACAGTCAGGCTTTTGCCTGCATATAAATTGTTTCGTGATCTCATTTCATCCGCTCAAATTCGGAAGTATGATCTTGGTCCCCGGCTTTCATCTTTTGTTGAGCCATTCACCTCTAGAGAGGAGGCAGACATGCAGCGATTTGTGTTTACTCCTATTGACACTTCCAGTGGTAGGCTTTGCCTCTCAGTCTTGTATCGTTCATCAGTATTGGATGTGAGTTCTGAGCCTTCAACCCCCATATCCCCACAATTCATTCCAGAGTATGTTGGGAGTCCCATGGCAGAACCACTGAAAAGGTTCCCTTCTGGTCCTGTATTGCAAAGCTCCCCAGCTTCATCTCCTTTTGGTAGGCGTCATAGTTGGGGTTATGACTTGTATAGAGCATCATCACCTTCAGTGAATCCATCACCTTCACCTACATATTCTGAATCTCATGCCTCATCGTCAAAAAGGCGTTTGCCCTATCTTCTTCCAGCAGGCTTACAACGTCCTTTGCATGATGAAACACCTGCAGTTCATATGAAAAGTCCAAGTTACAACGAGTATTGGCCTTTCCCTATGTTTTCTCCATCTCCATCTGCATCACCACCTACTTATGTTCCTGGATGCCATATATCTAAGGTTCTTTCACGGTCTGAAAGTGCTCCTGATAGCATGCCAGCATCTAGGCTTTCTAGCATGCCTTCGTTGCCAAACAACCAACTGATTCCTCCTCCATCTCCCATGAAAGTTACTCGACTAACTGTTTCTAAGAAAGGCGCACACTCAGGGCTTCTTCAACCCAGCTCAACAGTTGACAAGGTATACATTTGGAAGAAGTGTCTGTAATTTCATCTTGGCCCGTGACCATTATTTTATTAAGTAATGATTGTCTGCTACAGTTGTTCCCCTTCAGCAAGGATGAGTCTGGAAAGATGTTAGGGGTGGAACCATCATCAAATAGCTCACCACCAAAGTCTTTTTCTAGAACCTCAAGTAGGTTATCATCCCAGGACGATTGTGATGATTCTGAGCTTTTTGGTCTCTTTATTGTGGATGATGATGACATGAAGGATCCAGGCTCCAGGTATCCATGCAACCCTCTTGAATGGACTTTGGAGTTCTTAAATTTACAACCCAATCGTGTTTAAAAATTTTTTGGATAATTGTTGTTAACATATTTTCTGTTCTTGTTCTGTTTTTTTGTAATCGTCTACTCATGGAATTATCCTACTGACTGTATAGGTGATAATATAACATTCTTTTGAAGGGTGCAGTGTTGCTGCAGAACTCACACATTGTTTTCACCAAATCAAAAACTAATTGCACCTTTGTAAGGGCTGCACTAGTAAAACATAATAAAATAGCTCTTGTACTCCTCTGAAGAACTTTCAGCGAGGAAAAGAATTCAAGCTAACTAGTGATACAACCTAGTTGGTGTGTTAGGCAGCAAACTTTAGTGGCTCTCCTCAAAATGACTGGACTTGAAGGGTGCTTGGAGATCTAAAAATACCTGTTTGAGGAAATATATGGTTGTTGAATTATATATATAATCTTGGTGGTTGATTGCTGTTTCTGGCTGAAGGGGAGCTTGATATATCATCATGTAAGCAGTTGATATATTGAACGGTGCCTAGAAAGTTACATGGCTCTATAAGTTTGAAAATTCTGTGTGGAAAACATCAAGAAGGATAGCAGATGCTATCTGTGCATTTCTCGTTGTGAAGTTTATCCTCCAATTTTACTTGGTTTTATTTGTTTGATTTCTAGGACTACTAAATCTGAAGGAACTGGAGATCTAGTTTAGATTCAGTGAACAGTATGTCCTTTATGGAAGGATTTTGTGTATGCTTTTCTTTATTTTTAAATGTATCTCTAAATCATCTGGATAGTGTCATGTAACTTGTATGAAAATATGTAATTCACAAACAGCTACGAAATGCAAATGATCAAAACCAAAGGGTTAACAAATAGCATACATGGATCAAATGTTAAAAATAATCAGCTTGTAAGAGGCAAGTGACTTGATGTTGTTCTGAAATCGTGATGGAATGTGAAAGACACGATCACATGCCATGATAGTAGCCTATAAATGCTGATTATCTGTCCTCATTCTGTAACATTTGTACTATCGTATAGTTTAAGTATGAATATGTACCACTATGGCAGTAGAATCCATATGACAGATACGTACATTTTCATGCTGATAAATAATTCCTGACTTGTGAAATGCAAATTTATAAAAGCAAATGAATGGTTTCACACGTGATACAGGTGATGCATAAAATTGTCATCCTATTACAGCTTGGGAGAATCTGATATTTCAAATTTGAGTTACTAATGTCAAGTATTACTTTGTGTGCCACAAAAGAGCTTTTACTTTCATAAAATAAGGAGACTTTGTGATATTGAGAACGCATCTTTAACTGAATCCTTGGAAAGAAGGAAGAAAAAAGAAAAGCTTTTGCTGCTATTGTTGATTCATTTTCATAATTAATCCATGTATCAGTTTTATGCTTCTAATCATTGAAAGTTGCTAGAGCTTTCTGGAACCTGAAGCTGTTCCCAGGTTGTTTATTATTCATTGTTTGCAAAGTAATTCTAATGATCGGTGAGCAATATTTTATATTTTTTAATATACATGAAGTTACTTCGTTTTATTTTTTGATGTCATTTTGGCTGGCAGTTCCAAAAGATGCTACAGAAAGGCAATGCCATTTCTAAATGCACTCATTATTTTCTTTTCATGCAGTAAAGGAGGAATGGATTAGTCATTTGCTTGGTTCTCGTGGCCCTTGAGTTGCTGCTTGTTCCTTTTCATTATCTTGCAAGTTCCCCTACTTGCTCATTATTCCACCACAATCTCAAAGTCCCATGCATTCATCAATGTTCCTCAACTTGATAACCTGCTGATTAATCATGCATGATCACTTAAAAGAGCCTGCACTGATTTTTCCCTGTTTACTTTGATGCTCCCTTACGTATGGTTCTCCTTTTAAAATATATAGAGTTTCGCAATTTTCACTTCATAAATTTAACTAAAAGCTTTTCAGCTGAAATACTGATAAGAGAAAAGATTCTGCTATGTTATCATTTTTAATTTTGTTCGTCTCTTGTTCAACAGTTTGCCCAATTCTTTATGGTTCAACATCTGTTCCAATTTTTTTGTTGATAACATTTTGAGCTGTTTACTTTTGATTTGTTGACTTCTAGTTCAGGTAACCTATTCCTAAATTGTCTGTTGGGAATCTAGATAGAAAACTTCAATCTTCCTACTTGCTAGCTTGTAATCATAACTTTAGTTCAATGTTTGGCTGTCTACTAAAGAAAATCAGAGTTCAATCTTATTGTAAACTTCTCAGGTGTTTTAAGCTTTATCTTCCTCTACCCTTTTCAGCTACTTGACACTCCTGAACTGTTTATCTTTACGAAATTGAATTACATAGTTCTCAAGGTGTAAGTTTACACTTCTCAGATGTTTTTTATCCACCACAACTCTTTCTTTTAATTTTAGCTTTCTTGACCTCACACATATCTTGATTTGCTTGTTAATTGTGTGATAATCATCTACACTCTTCTCGACGACCTGTGTTTTTTGTACTGCAAATGGGACATATATGATAGCATTCAACTAATATGTTTCTTGCTCGAGGGTAATAGATAGCTGGGTTAAATATGAGTTAAATAAATTTAAACCTCATATGAAATTTTTTGGAATAATTGGAAGAATTAATACTTGCTTCATTACTTAGGAATTGTCCCAATTATAACTGGGACAAGCATAAGAATGTCAAATATGGGTTACAACTTTACATGAACACCATCCTATAAACTGGAAAGTGAAATATTTGAAGGTAACAAAATATTTAAAATATCAAATTAAATACTTTCAAATATTCTTTATCACTTTTCCTCAAGTTGAACATGCGGTATTAAAATTGTTCATCTTGAAATTTTAACTTGAAATTCTGTGCATCCAGCTTTTGAGCTGAGATTTAATTATTTGCTATTTGTATCCCTGCTTATGTAGCCCTGGTGACTGCAAACAGCATGCAGATTAATTTAACAACCTTTAAGTATGACATTTCCTGTGTGACTCTGCAACCAGTACTCTTGCCTGTCTCAGTCTTCATTCAATCTTATTTTATCCAATACGACTCCTCGGTATGTTCTAACAAAAGAGTGCCAGATATCAAAGCCATTATCAGTATGAACTGTTAAAGTCTTCTTTGAGCACATCAATAGTAATGTTCTTTGAGTCTTTGAGTCTTTGTCAATTTTGTGCTCGTGCAAGGTTTCTAAGCCCATATCCATAGGCTTGACTTGTGACTTATGCCATATCAGAGATAGTGAGACCCGCATGAGATGCTTGGCTATATAATCCTTATTTTTAATGCACTCACACCTGCCCTTTGACTAGTTTGTTGGAAAACTGTATTTGAGCGTGGAGTGTGGGCTGGTTGCAAAACTGCAGTTATTGTCGTATCCCAAACATGACACTCTGGCTTGTATAAATTAGAAAAGGCTGATAGTTCATTGGTGGGGCAACTTCAGTCCATACATGGTTTTTTGTTTAATTATGTTGGTTTGCATTGTTTATTGACTTTCTTCTAGATTTAAAAATGCTATTTACAAATGTGCACCCCTCTTTGGCATTTGGGCGATCCTCTCAATCTTGCACCTGGTGTTCCTCACCTTGTGCAGAAGATTTAGCCATGTGGCAAATTGGAGAGTTTTAGTTAATTTTATTTTTTTTATTTTTTGCTGTTAAATACAAAAAAATATATTAAATAAAAATTTACATGAAATATTAAATAAAATAAAAAAGCATAAAAGGTGAAAAAGTAATTTTTAATAATTGTGTTTTTTATATAGAAATGCTATGTAAATTAAACATATATATGGAACAAAAAATATTTAACATCAATTTTTTAATGTGGTTGAAATTTAACCATGTGTGAATTTATTTATTTTAAGCATTTCAAATATACCATATTTTTTTTTGCTTTGAATTATTTGCAATTTTTATTTTATTTGATGTCTTATTCAATTTTTCATTTGATGTATTTTTTATATTTTAAGAAATAACTGATTGATATTTAAGATTTTACTGTTGCACATGGGAAAATCTCCTACACCTGGTGTACCTCGCCGGGTGCAGGATTGAGAAGAACCATTTGGGTGGTGTTTTAATGATTCAGTGGATATGAGCATCTGGCTACAAGATGTGAGTCTATGACCAAAAACTGTCCGTTACATTCCTTCTGAATAAAAGTGGGATATTCCTTCATAATTAAATTTTGATGTTACTGGATTGAATTTATATCTGTTAGTATTTGAATCCTGCTATGTGTGGAAAACAACTGATATGTCCAGGATGATGCTGTCAGGCCAGGTTCATTTGATCTTCCAGGATCCGGACCCCATGAGCCTGGTGGAATTTTACCAGTTAAAAAATCACAAGATGCTGCAGTTGGAGCTCTTGTTCGCATGTTGAAGAAAGCACCACCTCTTTGCCGAGACATCTCTGTTTCTGCTCAATATCTGCAGGGTTCCAGGGTTCAGACACTGAAGAGCTGCATGAAGGATACTGTTGAAGTTCCCGAAGAGCCAGGAGTACAACAATCTACTTCTGCTGACCTGACGTCCACTGGGCTCATTGCATCTAAAACTGCAGCTGATGCACTGGATGAGCTCCGTGGGTATACAGAGATGAAAGACTTGCTGCTGAAGCAAGGTAAGACTTCTCAGGCATAGCAATTGTTGTCTCACGGAAGATGAATTTTATTGCAAGGACAGGTGGGGGTCTCCATTGGCTTGTGTTGAAGATTTGTGTAGCATTGGTTTGCAGTGCCATGGGTTTCGTTCTGTACATAGTTTTTGAGCACACACTTGTGATTTTGGAGTGAGGCCCATATAGTACGTAATCTAACTGAGATGCTTTTGAGTCTTGATCCACGCAAATATATGCGTTGTGATGATGGATTGTGTATATTGACTTTTTAAGGGTGGTAAAGTTATGCATAATGCACTACTGATGTGTATAGTTGTTTATATACACAGTTCTATAAATTACTGAGCCCAGTATTTGCACTATAGCGTCTGTTATTATTAGTATGAAAAATTTGGTAGTTCCTGCTGGAATTATGTGAAGTTTATGATTTGGGGTTGTTTACATCTTCTGCTGGAATTTTTTGTGAAGTTTATGATTTGGGGTTGTTTACATCTTCTGCTGGAATTTTGTGTGAACTATATGATTTGGGGTTGTTTACATCTTATATTTGCTGAGTCTACTTCATGTATTCTAATATCTTGTGGGGTTGGATTGTGTTCAATAATAGCCATTGAATAATGGGATTCGGTGTTCAATGACTACAGGCAAGTTGCACCGAATCTACTGTAAAAAGGCCTGACTTAGAAAGCAGTCATGCTGGTAAAGAATTGTTCTCAAATGTTAGTTTCTGCCAAAAATAAAATAATTTGGTTGTATGATGTATAATTTCTTAAATATTCTTAAATCTTTATATATTGCCCTCTTACCATATTTTCTCATTTTTTATTTATTTGTATTTACTTTTTAATTTTAATTATGCTATTTTATATCTCCTTTTCAATTACTTTTTCTGTTTCATCTATTGTATATTCTATGTTATACTATGAATTAATGCTAAAGATACGACTTAAGATACACAATGATTTATTACTATAATGTATTTATTTGAATGTTTTTGCATTTTTTTATTTCCTCCCTCTTTAGTATGTTTTTATATTTTTTTTCTCATATGCCTTTTGTCTTTCAATTTGCACTTTTGTCCCTTTTTAATCATTTTTTATTTTCTCACTAATTCGAAACCAAATTTATTTTTATCACACTTTGTTACTATGAATAAAATATAAGAATTTATAACAAGTTTGCACAACGTTTAACCGTTACTAATATATTAATGAAGTTGCATAAATATTTTAAAATTATCTTATTGAATTAATTACTTTATAAGCTAAAATAAAAAATAAATAATATAATTAAAAAGGAAAATATATAAATAGCGTAAAGTGTTAGAAGGAAAATAAAATATAAAAGTTGGTGGAGAAAAGTAAAATTGAAAGAAACATAATATTATTTGAATAAATGTGAAGGTCATGTTTGTTTTTGTTTTCTAGTGCAATTCAACTGGGAATCTTTCATGTGTTCAGGCTAATTTCAACACAAATTCATCATTTGTTTGAACCAGTGTGACTCGATTGAAACTGGCTAACCTGGTAACGCGGTTAGATTGGTTTCAGTCGAATCACTAGAAAAAAATTTGAAAATTGAAAACAAAATTGCAAAACAAATTTATCGTACTAATTGTATTATTTAAATTATTTTTATGTTATTACGTGATTCATGAGTTTATGTATTAAAATTTGAATTTATGTCTTGAAATTTGTATATTTGTTATATTAAATATTTTATATTATGTAAAATGTACTTTTGTTTTATAATTTTTATTAAGTAAATTTGTGTTGTAAATACACAGGTTTGAATATATAAATATGTGTGTGTGTATTTATATATACTATGACGCGAGTCAACCAGTTTTTCGGAATCAATTGAACCAATGATCCAGTAAGTTTGACTAATTCAAGCACTAGTCCGATTCTAAAAACAATGTTTTTGTGTGTATTTTTTATTAGAAATTATATAAAAATAAAAGATAGATAGAGATAAAATATAAAAAGTATAATTATTATAGTCAATATTTTTAAAATCGGATTGGTCCTTAAATTGGAGAACTCTCTAAGTTACTGGTCTGACTAGTTCAATCCATTTCAGAAAATCAGTTGTTTTAAATTATATGTAAATTTATATATGCACACATAATAATATTAAATAAATTTTGAAAAATAAATTTAAGTTTATTCATTAATATGTTAAATGTTAAGTTTTAGATGCAACATTAAAAATTTAATAATTCAAAAGGATAAAATATTTTTGCAAAAACACAAAAAGAAACTAAATTAAATTTAAAGGAAAATATATTATTGAAAAAATATTTTTGTAAAAGAAAAATAAACAATTAATATGAAAAAAATAATTTCAAGATGCAATATTTATTTTTTTTAAATAGATAAAAATAATTAAACAAATAAAGTTAAAATAAAAAAGTTAATAAAATTATATTTTAATAAATTATTTAGAAGGTGGAAAAAGCTAGAAATCATAAGAAAACCTAAAAAAAAAATTTATTTATTCAATTTTTTAAAAAATGTAAATTTCTCTATTTTTAAAATTTTTTTTATCAATAAAACTATTAAAATCCAATTTTGATAGGTTTATGACTGGTTTTGACCAGTTAAATCCAAGTTTGACCCATTTTGAATTTTAACTAATTAAACTCGATTTTAATCTGTTTTTGACCAGTTTTCACTGAGTCCGGTTTATATGCAGAAGCCGGCCAGCTCCAATTGGATCCAATTTTAGAAATCTTGACTGTAGTGTATGGTTTAAAGACAAAAGTGCCCCACTCTTGCTTGGTTCAAAAACTTTATGATCCAAGACTATTGGCCTCCAATGCCACTAATCATCAACGAAATTACACCACTCCAAACTCGAATGTGGAAAATTTTAGCCAACAAGCTGTAGAATTAGTCCTCTTCCCAACTCGAAGAATCATTAAAAAAAAAATAGATCTTTGAGTTGTAATGAACATAACTTGGGAGTATGTGTGAAAAATATGTTGTACGATACAAGACGTGATATTTATACACATGTTTTTGAAATGGAATACAAGTCCAATCGATCCAAGCGGCCCATAAAATGCCAATTATAAAATTATTTCAAATTTCCAAAAGACAACCAATTGCCTTTTTCTTTTTATTTTAATGCTCCAAGATTTTCAAGACTCGAAAGATTGACTTCGGGTTGGTAAGTTTTTTAATGAATATTTGTTTTCACATTGAATTGGAACACAAATCTCATAAAATGTATCAACTATTGCTAATATTTCTAATGGTAAAATCAAACAAGGGGAAGAAGAAGCCCACTTTAAGCTCAACTTTCACAGTATTTTATATAAGAATAAATTACAATATAACATTTGGAGATACTATTGGCCCAGAAAGCCATAGATGAACACCAAATGCTCCTGCAATAACCACTTCCTTCAAAACGTGAAAGACCAATATTCTTCGAGGTACATGAAAACTACGGCATTACTAGCACATCATCACATTTATGGACAATAAACCCACAAATGCACAGACGAATTTATTACACAGCATGATCACCATAAACACTACAAAAAAATAAACATTACCATAGGAGAACAAAACAGAACAATAAAAAGGTCGTTGCAAATCATCCAGTGATCATTGTCCCAGCTCCTTCATCAGTGAGAATCTCAAGGAGCAGAGAATGCTTCAGCCGCCCATCAATAATGCTGGCAGTCCGAACCCCTTGCGCTAAAGACCTCATGCAGCAATTCACCTTTGGGATCATCCCACCGGCAATCCCTCCGCCTTCTATCAACTCCTTCGCCCCTTTAATGTCCATCTGCCTCCACAAGCTCCCAGGATCATCGCGGTCCTTCAGTATCCCCGGCACGTCTGTCAATAATATCAGCTTCTCCGCCCCCAACGCAGCTGCAAGCTCACCGGCTGCTGTATCTGCATTGATGTTATAGGACTGTCCCGTCGAATCGGCCGCCACGGATGCAATCACTGGGATGTGATTGTCGTCAACGAGAGGGCGGAGTATTGTGGGATCAATGCTGGCAATGTCCCCAACAAAACCAAGCTGTGATGAGTTTGGAGAGGGCGTCGCCGTGAAGAGCCGGCCATCGGTCCCCGACAACCCAACCGCAGTTCCACCGGCCTTATTGATGAGAGCAACAAGGTGTTTGTTCACTTTACCGGCTAACACCATGGACACAATTTCCATGGTGGATGCATCCGTGATACGGAGGCCATTGAGGAAACTGGGCTTGATATTGAGCCTGCCGAGCCACTGGTTGATCTCAGGCCCACCTCCATGCACGAAAACAATATGAATTCCAACGCAGGAAAGAAGGACAACATCAGTAATTACAGATGCCTGGAGCTCCTCTGATTTCATCGCCGCTCCCCCGTATTTAATGACCATAGTCTTGCCTCGAAATTTTTGAATGAAGGGCAGTGCTTCGGATAAAATTTTGACTCTGGTTTGGGCAGATGTCAAATCTTTATCAAGCTCTGGTGCTGCTGTCGTTTGTAAAGATGCTCTGAGGCATCTGTTTTGTCTATCACCCCGGAATTTGACAACCGGAACCGTACTTTGGAACGACGGAGCGAAGTCATTACATTTTGCAAGGGGTGCCGAGTGAGGGGAGGTGACTGGGAGGGTTTTAGCAGCTAACATAGTTCCTTTAATGGCCTAGGAACGAATCAATTACAAACCTGAGACCTCAAACAACAATTAACGTGTCTGCATATAAAAATTTGTCAAACTGTAAGTGTCAAGTTATATAGGAAAAAGCAAATGGTGATGAATACGCAGTTTTTGCTAATATTTATCTTCTTTCCTTCCTTTCCAATGTAACCTTCTCACAAACACTTCAAAATCAAACCTAAACCAAAAGAAGGCATAAAATATATGCTCAATTTCGAAATTAACAAGACCCCATCAATAACAAGAAGGAAAAAAGAAAAGAAATTACTAAGATTGCTTGAAATGGAACCCACCGCTCAAGCCAAAAGGGCCCAGACAATAATGAGAGACAATCACATCAATGGGAAGATTTCAGCAAGAAAATTGAAAATACACGAAGAGAAGTCTTAATAATCATAACCAACTCTTTCCTTGATTCATCACCGACTGCATTCATGAATATACGAAAGATTGCCTACATTACATGAACAGGCATCGGGGTTCCGATTGGGTTTATGAATGCGACATTAATGTAGAAAGAGCATTAGTATTAAGATGATCAGCTGAAGGGATATATACAGAAGTACCTAAAGAGGTGAAAGCGGAGAGGCGGCAGAAGGAAACAACCGACGGCTGCTCAGGTTGATTGCTTAGGCCCTGGCATTGTTCTTATAGTAAAAGGTGGTGGGGTCAGGGGTGGTAGGTGATGCTTAGATTCTTTGCCTATCGGCTTAGATGTCAAAAAAAAAAAAAAATGAAAATGGTTTGTATATTTTATTTGATTATTTTTATGTAGTTAATAATATGATACTTCATATCCCACGACAAAAAATAATTAATTATTTAATTTAATTTAATTTAATATTTATTGGTTAACATTATAGATCTTAAAAAAAATTACACATGGGAGAGGGTGGTGTTTGGTGTGAGTTGTATTGAGATGAGTAATATGTTTAGAATGAATGTTTTGATTGAATGAATAATATAATTTATTCGAATTTATATATCTATATATGTATAAAATAAATAATAATAATTAGATAATGTGATAGTATATATAAATAATGATTAGTTTCTAGGAGGTACATATATATATATATATATATATATTTAAGTGTGAGTATATATGTCTAAATATAGAGTTATTGATTTAATTATTAATAATTAAAAAATTATTAATTAACTATATTTGTAAGATAAAGAAATTTAAATTCAAATTTAAATGAAAATTTTTGTAAAATAGCATGTTTGATCGAATATAGAATTTGAGAGAATGAGTGGAGATTAAGAATTGGCTAACAAACATACTAACGATATTCAAAAATCAAAAAAACATAGTAATAATGTTTGGATTTTTATATTTTATTTTATATAATTTTTAATAAAATTTAAATTATGCAATATATCTTTTGGCTTGGTTAAATCATCATTCAAGTAAAAAAAAAAAAAATTGTTTCAAGCCCTAAAAAATAAATGGCGTTGCCAATGTTCAATTGCTCTTTTTTAATCAATATTCAATTCTAAATTTCCTAAAAGTTTATGAACTTCCATATCCATATCAACACACTAGATGGGAGAGTTGGTGTGCATCAATTATCCTTTTTATTAGATTATTACAGCCCTGACTGAGACTACTTCCAAATTAACAAAATCAGACAACATTGATTTTTCTGCTGGTTTTAGCTTCTTCCCATGATACCAACTTCATGGGGCGATTAATGACTCTGCCAGTTCCAAATCACAAACTTTATTACATAGTAATTAGGTCCAGATGCTCATAAATGTTTCAATCTTGGCCCCATGTAATGTTTGGAACCCAATTTTTAATTTCCATACATTTGGTTAAATTTCACGCCACCAAAAATATTAATAATTTTTTTATCTAAATTCAAATTTAAATTTTACTATATCTTATATATATATATATATATTTTCCCCTCTTGTATATAGGAACTTCATATTGCCAAATGTTTATATATTAATGAATAATTTTTTTATTCAAATGCATATTTAAATTTTCAATAACTAAGTATTAAATTTATTTACAATCAATTGTCTGGTGAGACAATCCAATGGTTCGAACCCTATTCCCTCAGTTGTGAGGTGTTGGGTTCAAATCTCTTGATAGAGTGTGTGAATGGATAAAAAAAAATTATTAGAATTATTCACAATCAAATTAATACTTATATATTATACTCATATTTATATTTATTTATACTATAAAAACTAGTCAGTATTCTTATATATTATTATATTATTCAATTTTTTTATATATTTTATACATGTGTTTAAATAAATAAAAAATTTTATCATGTCAAAATGTTACAAGCACACTAATCACTAATCATCCCAGTATAATTTTTATCTAACATCATCTCCAATAAAACCCCTCTCCCAAACATCTGTTGTTGGCAATGGGAGATTCAAGTGCAAACTTTGATTTGTTGAATAAATATATAAAAAAATAATTAAAACTTCATAGATAACACATTAAAGATAATACATTGGAAGAATTATGGTCAAATATGAGAAGTTCAACCAATGAGAAATTATTAGTTAAATACGACAATTCCAATTAAAGTTTTTGTTCCAATCCTATGCTCATTGCAATGGGGGATCCAATTGGAAAATGTCTAACCCAAACATTGGAGATAACATATCAAGCAGAATTATGGCCAACTACAAAAAGTTTACTAACTCCGAGGACCATGGGCCTAATATAAAAAGTTTAACTAAATTTGGACACATTAAAAAAATATATGTTTGGGAGAACTATTCATGGATTAAGAGAACAAGAATGTCAAAGATCACATCTCATTCCAAAACTTTTATTAGGTTTAGATGCCATTAGTAATCAACACTACTCTTTTTTCATATTCTTGCAACATGAGACACCAACCATACTTGCTTTTCTTAACATTTTCTCCTTCAAACATGAATTATTCAAAATTTGAGCATATTCCTCTTTAATTGAAAGCTTTTTTCTAGTATGTTATCTCAACAAAATTATTTTCTAATTCAACCAAACCCATCAATTCTATAGATCTCTTTAAGGAATTGTTGCTATACCAAACTCATTATTCTGTGGGGCTGTTCGCAGGAGTTAAATTAAACGAAAAAAAAAATATATTTTTATCATTTTTTTATATTTTTGGGCAAGAAAGGCAAAGCATTTCTTTTGCCTGTGTTTTCCATCTTGCTGGAAAAAAACAACATATCTAGAGTGTAAGTCTTGACAATAAGAACTTGAGTACGTGATTCTGATAAATTGAATTTTAGAAAATAAATAAAAATAGTAACTATAAAATATTGAAATTAAAGTACAACAATAATGCCTCAAAAATATATAAGAGAAAAGGTTACTTTAATTGTTGAATTCTCTTTCAAACCCTTACTATTGATCCTTTTACTCTTTGCTTTTAAATTTTGTGGACTTTTCATCAGTTTACTTACATTAATTAATTATTTCCACTGGTGATGAATGCATTGGTTATCAACGTTAATTATAGAAGGCATGTGTGTATATTTATATAAATGAATTAACGATATTTTTAAAAATATTATATTATTTATAAAATAAGAGAAAAGGAAATAAACATGAAAAATACAAAATACAAAATATATTAAAATTGAAGAGAAATTTGAGAGAAGTAAACTAAAAAAACAGAATAAATTAGAATTGAGTGACGCTCAATGCGTTGTGAGATGTGAACTGGTGGAAGCACAAGATCGAAAGATGGTTGGAAAAATGAGAGAAATGAAAAGGAAATAAAACGAGGGAAAATAGACAAGAAAAATAATTGAATAAACAGCGAGACTGAAATCAAACTACATAGTAAAAACGTACCTCACGTAGGTTAAACTCTCACAACAAATAGAAATGAAAAGGGAAGGGATATTTAAAGGCTACAAATCAAAAATCTGGAGTGCAAGCGTGAAATGATGAATTTGCCTTCAAAATTTGGTTCAAACGGTCAAAAATTCAAAACTAATGGTCAAATTTAGTCTTCATGCCTGTTATGCTAGATTTGGACATCCATATGATCAATTGCATCTTAGTACGTATCAATCCAATGCGATTTAGCCATTGTCTAATTGTGTTGTCATCCATTCTATTTTTTAGATATCTTGTTGTGTGATCAATCGCAACCTTTGCGATTATCAATCTAGAAAGTCCAAAAAAGTGTCTAAGTCGATCCCACTATGTTGAGATTGATTTGGCTTGCCTTGAATCACAATTTTAGCAAGTTCCAAGCATTCTTTTGCCACTCAGAGTCAAAATTGATGTGATAATCCATCATCTGGCTTCCTCCAAACTTCAAAAACCACCTTATTTATCGATTGAGCTCACTCTTAAAGCCAAATTTATAAATTGCCCCCTTCAAAGAATTCTAAAGCATAATATAGTGCCTCTAGTTGGTCTAGGATCACATTATTTTGCCCATAGACAAAATAAAAATATTTTTAAATATAAAATTTATATAACTCATAAAACACATAAAATGGTAAAAGAAACAAAAAGTAAAAAAAAAAAAGAATAGAATAAATTAAAATTGAGATGAATAAAAGAAATGAATGAAAATTAAGGACGTAAAATGAAAAGAAAAAATGTAAAGAATAAAAAGCATTTTAGTAGTTACACTTTATGCTATAAAAGCCCCCTTGCATTTTAATATGCAGTAACAGCGATAAAAAAAAAGAAAAGAAAAGAAAAGGCACAATTAATGTGTGTGTACAATTATGAAAATAATAAGTAATAAATTATATTTTTATAATATAATATATGTAGAAAGAAACCTACAAAAAGAAAAAATATAATAAATTAAAATTGAAGAATACTTAATTCTTATGCATATAAATAAAACAATAATATTGTAGAATATAATATTGTTTCATTCATAAAATGATAAAAATTTAATTTGTAAAAAATAGAGTACATTAAAATTTGAGGGAAGTTAATGTTATAGTTGAAATATGTGAGGGGCAAAAAGAGAAAATATGAATAATTAAAAGTAGTTTAGTAGTTATATATTGTACTATTAGATTATTTCATAAACTTTTATAAATAGTACAGATAAATGACAGTTCGACCCATCAATTTACAAGGCTTGACACATTGTTGTCCCAACTTTTGGTTAAACATATTATACCTTCTGAATTTTAGTCAACTGGGGCATTTGCCTCTAAAAATATTTTCAGGACAAATTTATTATGGGCAAATCAATGTGTAAGGTGCCTGTGATTTTGTGGGATGATATTTTTGGATTCTCAAAAACAGAACACACACATGGGCTCTAAATCGACTTCTAAACAGTGCTTTCAAAATCGGGCGACTATTGAATCAGAGAACTAATTGAGTTACTAGATTATCGGTCGGACTGATTTAATCATTTTTAAAAAATTGATTGTTTTAAATTATATAAATATATTTATATACATGAAATAATATTATAAAATTAATTTTTGTCCATCAATTGATGTATCAAATGATAAGTTTTACATGTAATAAAAAAATTAATAATTCAATAAATATAAAATATTACAGAAAAATAAAAGAAACTAAATTAAATTAAAAAAAAACATAAATATTGAAGAATTAATTTTTGAAAATGAAAACAGCACAATTAACTAAAAATTTTTAATTTGAAGATACAATATTTAAATTTTCAATGGCTTAATTAGGAAAATATATAGATAGAAATTATGAAATAAGTATAAGAAAAAAAATAGTTAGTGAAAAATTTATTTAATAATAAATTATTTGGGAGACGAAAATGAACTTATAAGTAGATGTAAAATTATTTTATTTATTTTTATTTAATTAAAATGTTAATTTCTATTTTTTAAATTTTTTATTAATAAAAATAGTGAAAACCAATTTTCATTGGGTTGACCTATTGCACTCGATTTTGATCAGTTTTTGACCAGGTTTGACTGGTTTACATTGATTCAAATGATGGCTAATTTTTTGAATATAATAAGACCGCAAAATTAATCGGCTTGACTGAACGTTTAAACAAGCCACTCTAAGCCGATTTTGAAAACATGGCTACAAGATGCAATATGAGTTGGAAATTAAGGGAATGAAATAACGGAATTCCTCTTAAAAGAATAATTGTGCTATATTTCTTTTTATACTAATATGTTTATAACGCGAAGTTGGTTCAAGAATTTATGGTTATGCTTGTTTTCATTTTCAATGTAATAAAACATATACTATAATTATCATACTTTTTAAATTTTATCTCATTTTTCTCTTATTTTTACACATTTTTTTAATAAATATATCAAGAACACACAATCAAAAATATAAACAATCATAACCGGGGGCTTTTCGTCATTTGTCAAATTCTTGCAAGAGCATAAGATACACATAGGATGCCACTCTATTCATCATTTGCACCGATGCTTCAAAATCGTGCCATATTATCTATATTTATACTCTATAGACTATATACGAAGTAAAGAAGAAAATTTGGTTGCACATCGTATAATTAATTAAGTACCATTAATTCTTCACGTGTTCTCTCCTTATTCTACTTTCTCAATTTTTAATTATTCCATTTATTTTCTAACTTTGATTTATTATATTTTTGCAATTTTTTTTTATCTATTGTATATTTATTCTATACGATGTAAAGTCAAAAACATGATTTTACCTGCACAATGCAACCTTCTGTGATCTCCAAACGAGGCCTTATGTTTATTTGTATTCTTTTCCAAACAAGGCCTTGCGTTTTCTTCTTAATTTTAAAAATTAAAAATCCTCAAATTAATACAAAGCATTTTGATTGTTCATTATATATACCCAAAAGTTTTGCCCCTAAAAAAAGTTAGAATGCAGAAAACCTTCTCTTTGCATACCACCTCCAAAGCCCTTCTCTAAACTTCGAAGAAAGCATATGATATTAAGAGAGGAAAAAAAATAAAATTCAGCAGACATCATATTCTTGTCCTAATGATTTTTCAAGCATACTCCACGCCATACTATTGATAATTTTTATGGGAGAAAGAAACATAGACACGAGTCAAAGAATGTCAAAAGTCATACAAAATTCAAAATTCTGCAAGAGCCCCTTTTTTTTTTTTAATTTGCTATGTTTACTTTCAAACAAAATAAAATTTACGATGTGCTATTTCTACGTATCGAATACACACGTCTCATCAAATGTGTGCCTGAATTCAAATTTTCTCACTTTTCAAATTCTTTTTATCTTCACTTTTTTCTTTTAATTTTTTAATATTTTTTTATCTTAATAATTTTTATTATTAAAACATAGATGAAATTACGCAGCATACATTTAGTATACTACTTTTGCTAGTTTAAATTAAAATTATAAGAACATTTAAGGAAATTTGCATTGTCCGAACCAAATCGAGCCTTTATAAAAGAGTGCACACACACACGAGTGAATTTGAATAATAGTATTCAAATTTTAAAATTATGTAAAAAAAAATTATATAAAAAAAAAAAAAAAAGAAAGAAGATAGTTATTAAAGAGATAAATAATTAAAAATTAATAAAGGAAAAATGGAAATGATAGAAAAATCTTGTTAACTTAATGTATTGTTGTGTGTGTGCAGATTAAATCTCAACTTTTAAAAGTTTCAAGCTTTTAAATCCCATGTTACGAGCTTCGTACATATTTGTATAGTCATGTACTGATGTGCGTTGTTCTATTGACTTGGGCCTACAAAGAGGTCTTGATTAGGCCCAAAGTTGACCTAAGGCGTTGGCCCATCAAACGACTTTGAAAGTTTGCGAGAGTCTGTCGGTTCGGCGAGAGTCAGGCAACTCTTGGGAGGCGAACGGGCAGACATTTACAAGACCTAATGCTGTACGTTTTAGAAGCGCAGACGAGGGACTTAGTCGTTATGTAAATGTGGAAATGATATTATCAGTATAATTAAAATAGAAATATTTCGTACTAATCTGAAAATATCAGAAGAATTGTATATAAAGAAGACAGATCAAAAAAAGAGAGCAAAGAAGTTAATGTTTTTTTCGTGGACTTAGGCTATTTAGTCGAACTATGTAATTCCATGATACTGTCAGAAGCTTAATTTCATTTAACGTAATAACCCTTAATCGTATATTATTCCTCAAATTACAGTTATGTCATCATAATGACAAATAATTGAAATCATATCAATTTATTCAATGAATAGAAATTTTATAAAATTTTAAAACAAATAGATTTTAGACGTAGAATTTTGAGGGGTACTTGAATAAAATCCTATACCATCCATTTCAACGCTTAATGTCAAATCAGATATTAGCCACAACATTTACAGTACTTGTGTATCAATTTAACATTATTTTATTTTATTATTAGGTTTTTTTTTTTTGGGCCGAAATCTAAGTAAGACGAGGGAAGTTCCCCTAATCTGGCCATTAATGGCTCCGAGTAAGAAAACCAAATCAAAGGGCAACTCGACCGAGCCAACTCAGCCTCCGGCCAAGTTCCCGGGGTGCATCCGCTCCATCCCTCCTTCCTCCGTCTCCATCTCCATCCACGCCAAGCCCGGTTCCAAAATCGCCACCATCACCGGTGATCGTCAATTTTAATTGATTTTTTTCTTTTGTGTTCTGCGAGTGATGCGGTTAAATCTTGTTAATCTATTTTCGCAATATGTGATGAAATACTCAGATATGAATGACGAGGCTTTAGGAGTGCAGATTGATGCGCCGGCCAAAGACGGGGAAGCTAATGCCGCACTTCTTGATTACATTAGCTCGGTAATTCTGTTTCCCCTGCGTTGAATTTAATAAATAGTTTATTCTTTTGGTTAATTTCTTCTATGGAAGTAGTGATTTTTGCTGTTCTAGAGTTTTGTGCGAGTTCTTCTCATTTTTTCGGATTCCTTTTTTGGTGAATGAGTTCATTGGCTGATGTTATGATCCTGTGTGTGTATGTATTTTATAGACATTACCAATACATAGTTGTAGAAATATGTGAATTATATTGAAGGAATTGCTCTGTTTGATGTTGATCGTTTATTTTTTTTGGCAATATTCAACTATTCGAAACCTGTCCATATTTTGAGCAGTAAATGATCTGGCTCATGTGCTTGAAGTCGAGGAACCTTCATCTCATGCTGTGCTTATTTATATTTATGTTTTATGTGCTAGCCGAAGCAGTGATACGCTAAATTATTCATTTAGTTCGATGAAGGCCGGATAGAACTTTAAAAATTTATTTTTATAAGGCATTCGTAAGCTTGGAGCGAATTACATTTATGGCATTTTCTATTTTTGTTGCTAACTTCCACCTTACATGAAATTTGGAGTTCAAGATCATGATCATTCGGTAATTGTCCCATCCTGAGTGTTTACTATGAGAATTAATTTTTTACCTTCAAGAATTTGGTAGAAGCTAACAGTTTAAACTTTCATTTTTTCATGGCATTAATGTTGATAAACAGAATATTTCACCCGTTTTATGTGATTAATTTTTGCTCATGAATTTTTTTTATTCATCTTTCTCCTTGATGAGTTATACTAATTTGGACGAAATATATGTACAGTTAGCCTGTTTGAAGCATTTGATAGTAAATTGGCTTAAAATTTGGATTTTTTTGTTTCCATGAGCAATATGTAACTATTCTCTTGTTTATTTTCTTGTTCATTTTCCTTCTTAGAAGCACAGAAAGTTCTGATTAATTGAATGTATTAATATATTTCTTGTGAGCAGGTCGTTGGAGTGAAAAAAAGGCAAGTTTCAATAGGTTCTGGTTCAAAGTCAAGGGACAAGGTTGTGATAATAGAGGAGGTAACTTTACAGGCTGTATTTGATGCTCTAGAGAGAGTTTTAAAAGGCCAGTGATGGATAATGGGATTTGTGGTTATATATTTAAGACAGTTATACTGTGATCTTTTGTATTTGTCTTAATGTACGCGTTCATAAATTCTGCTGCAGAAACATATTAGTGTTTACACTGTCTGGTTCTCTCAATGGTCACGGAAGTATGAAAGCATAGATATTATGATGCCTGTTTTATTCTGTTTGCAGATAGATCCATCAATTTTTACTTGTTCTGACAGTTTTTTCTGCCAATAAATACATAGTATAAGCTAATAGGAATTATGTGGAATTGCAGGCAACACATTGTTCAGTTATTATTTTTCTGGGAGTAATTGAAACATATAATGATAAACAAGACAAAAAATGTTGAACTGTGTTATATATCTAGGGGCTGTTTTCTCTTGGTATTGTTTCACCATGTTTAGTTCTCCACATCATAGCAAGACCTTCACCCCTACCCTACTTTATACCCTTGAATTGCAGCTTGCTATAGGCTGTATCTGAAACACCTTGAAAACTAGGCTGTGCTTTATATCCGCCGACGACAATGAGTTAAATCACATACCTGCAGTGGTGATATAATCGAGATCTTGGGGGTCTCTGACTTTACTTTTGTGCTTTTCTCTGCAAGTGAGGAATTAGACATGGTACACCTGCACGATATTTTACTAAACTATGATGCCAAGACAAGCACATAACACAGACAGCTGCATGTGTATGTGAAACAGTTATCTGCTAGAAAGAAAAAGGCAGGATGTGTAGCCCCTTCCTGAAAATCTTTCTGGTATGATAACTTGTGAAGCATTGAAGAAAATCTCTTCTCATTGTGAAAGGCATTGATAATCCTTGGATCAGAATCGTAGAGCAAAGATGTATCCATTGTCAAGCATTGGTGCTTGATGGAATGGGTAGGGGAGGATTACCAACTTGTATGTCTTGCCCTCCCTCTGCTGCAGAACCAGCCGTCCTGCATGAGTTAACTGCAAAATGAAATCGTTGGGAACTGCAAGACTCTCTGCATTTTCTCCCTGACTACAGTCTGCTTTGGAATACACGCAACAAAGATGCTGATAGCAAGGCTGTTGCTTGGCGTGAGGAATCCACAAGCGTACAGGCTATAGAGTGAGTGAGTGACAACCATGATGTGTTTGTAGTGGGTGTTAGGGAACTGCTTAGGCTGATAGATATGGTGTAGATGACACCCTATCTCTCATACAGTGAGAGCCATAGAGTTCTTTACCTTCACTTCCCCCTATCCAACATTTCGGCACTGCTTAGTTAAACTAGGGACTTTTTCTGTGGAATATCAGGCTTGTAATAGAAGAACGTGTAACTTATGGGAATGAACCCAGGATTCCTAATTTCTAAGACAAAATAACTATTCTAACTCAACTGAGTGCAATTTGCTAATTGGAAAGACAATAGAAGTTTGAATTTTATTCAATTTTAATGTAAAATGGAAGTGGAAGACTGCACAATCCAGTCTGTCTTTCCTCACTCCCTAATAAGTTGCATAGAGCTGACATCTCTAGGCTCTTGGATAGCGTGTACGCACGATTTGGGTTGTGACTTTAAATCTAATGTAAGATGTTGGGTTGTGTCCTGGCTAAGAGAACTTGTAAATAATTAGATATTAATATAGTGTTTGTGTGAGTTTATAAGCTCATAAAATCATTTTATAAGATATTTAGGAGTTTATAAATTTTTAAAAGGCACTTGATAATTTTTTCTTTTATTGAAAGTGTTTATGAGTTCCAAAATTGAGTAAAACTAGTAGGGCGTTTGGATGAGTTTATAAACTTTTAAAGATATTTTATTAGATGTTTAGGAGCTTATAAGTTTTAAAAAGTGTTTGGTAATTCTTTTCTTTAATTGAAAAAGATTATAAGTTTCAAAAATAAGTTAGTGTTTTTTAACTTATTTTAAGATGTCTTAGTTCTTTTTTTATCATTATTACACAAGAAGGTTATTTGTTTGTTTTTAAATTTTAATGTGTGTTTTTAGATATTTTTATTTTGAGAATTATGTAAAAGTAGGATAGAGAAAGAGATAAAAAAATGTTATAATCAAGAGTGTATAATTTTGGATGATGCACAATTGCAAAACAAGCATAGCCTATAATCATCTATGATTATAAATTTTAATAAAATTTTATCAAATCATCTTATTATTTTTATCAACATATTTTTTGATTTATTTTTTAAAATAAAATTTAAAAGTTTATAAGTTTTAAAATATCTTATAAATTACAGTTACCCGATGTTATGATCTCTTAAAACAAAGTTTAGCTAAACACCCTTCGAGTTTAACAATCTATAGTCAGCCTTTAGACTCTAATTATTAACAAAGAGTGGCTATTGCCTATCTTCTTAGAAGGTTCAAATCCTCTTTAACTCGTGCAAACGACAAGGCAACGTCAACAAGTACAGGCCCAAAGGGATCTTCTATGTATCTTTCGCTTCCTTTTTGCAATTTATGTATTGATTATAAGGTCGAGTTCAAAGATTTTGTTAATAACATATGGCGTTTCCGCCATTCGTTATTATTATTATTGTTGTTGTTATTATTATTATTGTTGTTGTTGTTGGTGGTGGTGGTATTGCTATTATTTGTCCAAAGCTATATTCTAAAAATTGAGATGGAAAAATATAGCAATGGTTTGAAATTTGATTTTTCTAATGTATGGAATTATCAATTGAATGGAACTTACAAAGCAATTGCTTGCTGTGCTCTAATCATCACAAGCCAAACGACAAAAGACTTAAGGACCAATGCAAGTTCTTAATAACAGCCTGTACTGCGCGCAACTTTGTTTGTTTTTGGATTTTAACGTGTTTTAAGGTATTTTTGTCTTCAGAATTGTGTAAAAATAATAGAGAAAAAAAAGATAAAATTTTAAAAATGTAATGATTGAGTATTTACTTTTGAGATCTATAATTTGAAAACAAACATAGATATTAAAGTTATACAATTTAATATGAAATTATACAACTATTCTTACTTTAAACTCTTTTTATTTCTATTCTTTTGTGACACTTTTTCAAAAAAAAAAAAAACTTATTTTTTTATTTGTGTTTTTTTTATCTAATTTTCTTTCCTTTCAAATTATTTAGATTTTTTATTTTCTTATTTAAATATGTCTTATGTTTTAATTGATTTTGATTTATATTACTTAGAATACAATTACATTGATATTTTGTAAATGAATTTAGGTTCATATAGTATATACAACTATTACTAGATTTATAAATATATAAATATATATATATATATGTAATTTTATTCAATTTTTAGAATGTGTATAAATCCTCTATAAAATTCAGTGTAAGACTATATATATGCAAATAATTGTCTGATATGTTGGCTTAACTTTAATTAATAGATTTCATTATTTCAACTAAAACCTGTCTTTTTGACCAATAAATGCATTTCACGAATCGTGTAAAAGTAAGAGAGAGAAAGAGAGAAAAAAAAATGTAATAATTGAGTGTGTATTTTTAGATGGTGGATAATTTGAAAATAAACAAAGTCATTCGAACTGGAGTTCATTCTAGAAATGTATATTGGATTCAATTTGTTTTTGCTTAAAGAAATATGCACATTTTAATTATTGTATTTTTTAAATTTTATATATCTTTTTATTTTTATACAATTTTTACAAAAAAATATATATAAAAACACACATTTCACTAAAACAAACATAACCATCGAAACGTACATTCGTATTCATATCGATCGAATGCTCGACATCCCTTCAACCATTCGCTGCCTTAACACTGAAGGCTATGTTTGTTTCTCTTTTAATACTCATGTAATCCTGCAAAACATTAAACAATTAAACAGACAATTCAATAAAATTTTATCTAAATTTAAATTTAAATTTTCTCTCCCTTACATATACAACTAATTGATTATTATTCAATTATTATATTTATTTACAATTAAATTAAATCCTATATATACATATATTCAGTCACATTTACATACATTTATACCTTGTACACTTATCATTATTTTTATATAATATCATGTCATCTAATCATTATTATATATTTCATAAATATATTCAAATAAATTAAAATTTTTATCTCATCAAAATCTTACAACTAAACATACTGCACATCCCAATATAATTTATACCAAACATAATCTTTCACCAAAACTCCTCCCTCGTATATGTTCGACCCTCTATTCTGTTATATTTACCAAATGCACTCGCCCCTGTTAAATTTAAATTATCAAATTTTAGTTTGGAACTCCTGATCATATACTAGAAGTGTATAGAAAAAAATCATCTTTTTTAATTTCATAAAATCGAAATCATTTTCGTTCTTTAATTTTATTTTTTTCTTATTTTCTTCTATGTACTATTGTTAAACATTATCAATAAATATTTTTTATTTATTATACTTTCAAATAACTTTATTTTTATGCATTATAAGTAAAACAATTTTAATTAATATTTTAATTTTTTTTATTTTATAAACTAAAGCACTTATTTCGCTATTATTAATATGTTGCCACTTCATTTCTCTATAAAAATTTGAACAAAATTGTCAATAAAATATAAAATAAAAACGAAACCATCGAAAGTAAACTTGCTTTCTTAACTACATAAACATATGATTTTTGGATTTTATTCGTTTATATGGTTGCTTCAGTCACAAATATTTTGAAATAATAAATAAAAATTAATTTAAAGAAGTGGAGCAAAATACAGAAAGATAAAATAAATAAAAAGAAGACAGCAAAAAAGATAGAGAAAGGGAGAGAGGCAGAAAAGGGAATAATAATAATAATAATAATAATAATAATAATAATAATAATAAGATGCAAAACGCATAGACTTGCAAATTACGTGTATAAGCGCATTGTTGGAAAGGTTTGAGAATTGAATTTGCAGATCTTAAAATTTCAATATAAATTCAAAAAATATATATATAATTTGTCTTCTCAAAAATATTTTAATGGTCCTTCAAATTCTTAGATTTAATAGAATGCACATACAAGGTTAGTTTAATTTTTTTCAATATTATAACACATTTATGTGTTTAAAATAAATTATTTAAAAATATAAAAAGACAATTTTAATGAATTTCACTTTCACTTATTCTCATTACAATTCATTTCACCATGCAACATCTGTGAACTTGGAGGTAAAAAATTCATTAGAATATCATATGAGCAACTATGGGGATCGAATTTAGAAGGCATTTGATTAAGCTTATTTTTAATAGCTTATAAGATTATGTAATTTATAAGATATTTTTAAAACTTATAAGCTCGTATATTTTATTTTAAAAATAAGCTACTAAAGTGTTTGGTAAAATCAACGTATAAGATTTTATTGAAATTTATAATTGTAATTGATTATAATTTTTTTGATGTAATAATAATGAAAATAAATTAAAGACTACTACTAGAATGTAATTTAAGGATACTTATGTTATTTTTAAAATATAAAGTTAAATAACTTATAAGATGTTTGAAAATAAGTTTGGAATATCCTACTTATTTTCAAAGAGTTTATAAGTTTCAAACATCTTATTTTTGAAACTTATAAATTCTTTTACAAAAAATATTACTAAACACTCAATAATAGTTTGTGAACTTTTAAATATTTTATAAAACGTTTTAAGTAGCTTATAAGCTCACTCAAACACCGTTCACTCCAAGGCGTTCCGATGCAACATTAATTTATCATTTTCATTGTGATGTCTCGCCCAACTACATTGAAATTATATGTATAGATATATATTTTTTGCAAAGAACATTGTTATAGATTCTAATCAAATCAATATACTATCTATATTCTAATTCAACGAAATCATTATCTGTGCATTTTCTAGTTCATCCTAACTCCTATATCTATGAGTCCTAAAAGTATTTAAACTATTTGGTGTAAGTCATGTGATTTGTAAAAATGCATTAGGTGAAGTATTGGAGAATAGGCTAACAGTGTATAAAATAATCAGGGCTAAGTGTGTATTCAATTTTTGTGTAATTATTATATTTTTTAAATTTTATTCTTATTATATTTTTACTTTTACACACTTTTTTAAGAAAATACATTTAAAATATATTTATATATATATATATATATATATAAACAATTTAAAATGTGTAGACATGAAAGTCAAAGTTGATTCAAAATGGGTTTTGACTGTATACTGTGTTGGAAAATGTTGTATTAAGATGAGTAGTATATTTGAAAAGAATGTTTTAATAAGATAAATAATATAATAAATTTGAATATGTGTATAAAATATATAATAATGATTAGATGATGTAATAGTTTATAGCGATAATGATTATATTTTAATGTATAAATAAAAATAAATGTGTGATGTAAGATTTGATTGTGGATATGTGTAATGATTGAGTAATAATTATATATATATATATAAGAGTATAAAATATTTAAATTTAATTTTTAATAAAAATATTATTAAATGATATATTTAATAGTGTGAAGTGTAACACGATATTTTGTGGTTGAAAGGGCGTGCTCCAAACATAACCTCTATGGTCATCGGGATGGCTTTCGAAACCAACAAAATTGTAAACAAGTCAATGGCGTTGCCCAATTAAGGTGTGCCTTGTTATGTTTGGAACCAAACTTTCGACTCAAAAATATCATCTCAAACTTTATATTAATAAATATATTATTTAATAATATTTTTTTTCAAATTCAAATTCAATAAGTTCATTTCTTTATATTTATATAACTAATTAATTATTTTTTAATCATTCACTTATTCATAATTAAATTAATACTTATATATATATATATTATATCTACTTATATTTATTTTTATTTTTACTTTATAATATAATTATTATTCTTTTAAATTAGCACGTTATCTAAATATCATTGTATATTATATATATATATATATTCGATTAAATTATATTATTCATGTTATTAAAATTCTTTTTCTAAATATATTATTAATTTCCACACATCTTCTACCAAATATCAGATCTAACAAAAACCTCCCTTCCAAACATAACCAAATATCAGATCTAACAAAAACCTCTCTTCCAAACATATTCTAACCTTTTTTCCCTCGACTTCGCTTATGTTTTTCTTTCTTTGGATCTAAATGTATATTTTACTGAAAAGAAAATTATAATACCCTTTCATGAGTTTCGGAAATCAGCCTCTAAGAGAATTATGCATTCTTCTTTGTAAGAGACGTGTTTGTAATTTTTTATCAAATAAGCTTAAATGTTAGTAACGTACGTATAATTTTCTATACTTAAAAAACCGATCCATGTAAATTTCAAAATTGCCATAATTTACCCTTTACCCATGGAACAACGGTCATCTCTCCTCGACGGATTATGTCTCGAATTAATTTTAATCGGTATGTTCTGTGTGTTCGCCCATTTTAATTTATGGGTTTATAAAAAAATATTTTTTAAGATTATATAAATACTTTTAAAACTTATAAATTATTGAATCTTATTTTAAAAATAAATTAATAAATAGTATAGTAATTAAAATTTATAATTATAATTGATTATAATTTTTTATATAATAATAATAAAAATAAATTATATACTATTAATAAAATATAATTTAAATATATTTATATTATTTTTAATATGTAAAATGAACTAATAAAGTGGCTTGTAAGACGCATGAAGATAAATTGATGATAATTAATTTAATTTTTAAAAATCTAAAAATATCAATTTTTAAATATTATTTTTTTTTCTTTTAAAAAAATTAACAAACACAATTGAAGAACTCGTGAGCTTCCAATTATGTTTCGGAGCAGCTTATACTCTCCCAAACACCATAAACGTTGCCCAGAGTCCATGTTTGGATCAAATTTAAATCCATCTAAATAATTTCTTACAAAAATTTCAATTTGATGCAAGGTTTTTAAAATATTCCCTGGTTTTTCGGAATTGAAATTGTCGATAGGATTTTGACATTCTAAGTTCTTTTCTAATCTGAAAAATATTGTTTAGATTTATGAGTGTGGCGCATTTTAAGATGACATGAAAATGAGGTTGGAGGATTGCTGGTTCTGTTCTTCTACTTGACGCAAAGGTAAGAGCTTTTATTTATGCTCAATTTTCTCTTCTTGCAAGATGTCAATGTTTGTAATAAATAAGCTGCCTTGTAAAATTTTCAGAATCCAAGTCCGTAATGACCGAAATCGAATCATCTCCTTCCGAAATTGTGGAAGAAAACAGGCAGGATGCTACGAAAATGGAGGAGGCTGGAACAAGTACCACCGCCGTTGTCAACACCGCACCGGAGTATAGCAGCAGCGGCGTGAAGAAGGCTAGGTTACAATCTACGCTTGCGGCGCTTCTCAGTGATCCGGTTCTCGCTGACGTTCCTAAGAAACCGTCGCTGTCCGACGTGGACACGCTCATCAACTTAGAGCTCGGCAGCGCTATGCGCATCACCGTCCTTAAATTGGATGGCACGTCGTTGGGTACTTTTTAATCTTCTCTGCGTGGCAATTTCTCAAACACCTTGTACTTGTTATCTGAAGTATCGCAAATGTGGATATACTGATTTCTAAATTTAATTTCGTGACACGAAGAGGTGGCAGTGATGGATTCTGCAACCGTGAAAGACTTGAAATTAGCAATTAAGAAAAAAGTGAACGATATGGAGGAGTCAAGGATGGGTCATCGTCACATTTCTTGGTATGTTCGTAATATTCTTTCATTGCCATGGAGATATTTTTTGAAACCCTACTGTGGTAAATTGTTTCGGTGTGAAACTTGAGAATTTGCCTTATTGGATCGCAGGAAACACGTATGGTCTAACTTTTGTCTTTCGCACCATAATGAGAAGCTACTTGACGACAATTCTTCGCTTCAGGATTGCGGTGTGAGGAACAATTCTCAGGTGTTTATCTGGTGCTTTCGGATTTCACGTTTGCTATGGGAAGACTATTCAGCCACAATTAGTTTTATGCATGTGGTATTTGTGTAGATTCTGCTTATGCAATAGATGGCACAATCATCTTTATCATGCACCAGCGATGACAAAAGCTTCAAATCCTTTACAATACAACTTATCGGCGGAGCAACATAATAAAGATAGGCTAGGTTGTCTCTTGGTGATCAGTAATATGCTAGTTAAATGCCAAGCAAATCCGTCGTTAATACTTAACTAGTTATTGCACTGCTCATTTTCTTCTTGGTTTGATGCCGTCTTGCTTGCCCATCTGCTAACCTATTTTTATCACTGCAACCTTGCTTGTTCGGATTGCCAAACATTTGGTAGAGACCAAGAACAAAATTTTGATACTTTGCAGGTGCAATTCATTCCCTATGTTGTTTCAAGAGCTTCTCGAAGGCATTCAAGGAGGAGGAAGCACCGTTTCTTTCATGGTCTAAACAGAAAAGCATGAGTAAGAAATCCTGGTCATCTCAATTCTGGCAAGTAGTTGTAATTACTACAGATGTAGCCAATTGACCCCTTTGTTCTGGATACTTTGCTTCTTCTTTGGACTGTTTAAGCTTTTCCTGAAACCGTTAATTTTCTTCTTAAGTAATTTGCACATTTTAATTTAACAAATATCTCAACATATAATAGGACTGGACTCTTTAGTACTGTTATTTTGGATTTCCAGTTTCATTGTTGCACTTTCTGCATGTTTGGTTCATTCTGGTTACTGCAAACCAAATATAAATTTGTTTAGGAAATGGATGATAACTGTCAATTTGGGCCATGGTTCTTCATTTTTGGAAAATGATTGGTTGAACTTCTTGAAATTGATTCTCTGTCCATCCTCACTTCAACATCTATAAATCTATCCTTATGCATGGCACAAATGTACATATACATGTGAATGTGTGTTTTGGGTGTTTGTTGTGGTAGTGGGCATCCAATTGTAACTCAAAATCACACGTTTTTCTCAATTATTGATCCTAATACTAGTTTTTCACCCGAGTTTTTCTCAAATGCCATTTTGGCATCTGATAGGCAATGGACTCCTCTATCTACAAGGGACCTTTGGCCCCCATGTAGAAGTCATTACGTCGGCGTTAGGAAACTGGACACCCTTTGGTCATGAATTATTCTTCTTGGGTTAGATATTTAAAAGCTAGGAGCTCACATTCTTTGGTCATGAATTATTCTTCTTGGGTTAGATCTTTAAAAGCTAGGATCTCACATAAATTCTTACATGATGGGCATTCTTAATAAGATCGCTTTGATACTAAATTTATGAACGAACACTCTAAATCTAAGAAGCCTGGTGCAATACACTGGGTATGAACCCGCCAAATATCCCCATGTTCATGCCACTGGAGTTTCTGTAGACCAAAATACCTCCTGATTCTAAAAACTCTTCCTTAGAACAAGGAAGAAATCAATAGCTATTTAATGTAGACTTTTTTCCTTGCTCATAATATTTCTCCTCCCTATACTCTTTCATTTCTTTCTGGTACCTTGTCCTTCAGGCCATGGTTCTAATATACCTGCACCAATTAGGAAATTCATAAGCTTCAAATTTGACATAAGCAGAATATCTCGAAGTTCAAGATCCCCTGGGGTATCATTCTATTGAACTCCCTCTCTCTGTTACTTTGGGTAGAGTGATTTGAGCATAGAATGCTTTTCCACTAAGAAGAAATTGTAGCCACTCCTGTTGGACTTGGGGCTGTCTGAGTTTCTTGCCTTTCTTCCTCTGGCTGCTAATGGGGGGGAGAAATTGTAGCCACTTCCCAATCTGACAGAGACTAAGTAACCACAGTTGAATTTGCCATAGATTTGATGGTTCCAATAGTTTGGAAAGATCCCGTAAACTTTTAAAATAAGACGTTTAGAATTTATAAACTTTTAAAAAATAAATTGATCTTTTTCAATTTATTTTCAAATATCTTATAAGTAATTTCTTTATATATATATGTATTAAAAATAGCATTAATGCCTCGAATTACATACATTATATTATTGATAATTAATTTATTTTTATTATTATTACATCAAAAAAATTGTAATTATTTTTATCTAAACACTTTATTAGACATCTTATAAGTTATTTAAAATAAACTTAAGGCAAACACTCTCTTGATATGGCCTGTGGAGGATGTAATTGATAAACATTGTTGAAAGTAACACGTTATATATTACATCCCTCTGAAGGATAAGCATTAGAGAGAGACCAGAAAATACAGATGGGGAAAATTAATAATTCAGCCAAATAAATAAATAAATAGATTTGTGCACCTACCTGTCTGAGTAAGCGTTGAAACTTGGAGACTAAAGAAGTGAACCAGTTCGTAGAGATGGAGGAGAGTGAAATAGTGCTTCCTTAACGCGTACGAAGCGCTGAATGCTGTCGCAGAGAAATCGAACACTGAGCTTATATCATCTCTCCTTTTTTTCTGGTTACCACTTCTTTTAGCAAATTTTTAAAATTATGAGATGAAGATAAAAGGAAGACAATAGATAGCTGGAAGAGGAAAAAAAAATGTTTGATAGATAATTAAACATATTGTCGTAGGCTTTCTAGGTAAAAAAAAAATAAAAAAATGGAAATGGTGATCAAACATGATCATAGTAGCTTCATTTGGAAATATGTAAGTACGGCCGTGGTTGCATTTGAAATTTTGAATTGTAAGTAATGGTTTTTGATTTTGATTCTCAAAAAAATAGAATTATAATTGGAATGGCGATTTCAATTCCATTTCTAAATCTTCAAATAATAAAAAAATAAAAAAATTGTATAACCGATTCAAGTAATGTCATGAGTAATGTAATGGAGATGGCTATTTCGATATTTTATTTTCAATGAAAATGTTATGTATGTTTTTCTCCACTTAAAATGTTTATTAATTAATAATGTAATGTATGTTTTGTAAAATTTGTATAATTTATTCCTTAGTTAGTTAAATAATAATAAAATCAAAATATAATTTTCCTTTAATTATATTTTGCATTTCACATTTTCCTAAAATCAAAAAATATTGTTGCATGAACAAATAATATTCTTTTTATTCATTTTCTTGCTTTTATATTATTTTTAAATTCATCGCAAACAAAACCTTCCATTTTACCATTGTAACCCTGAATTAACTTGAATATACCTTTCTCTTTAATTCACATGTTTTATATCAATTTGCCCTTCAACTGTATTATTAGGCTCCATTTTAGTGGGAAGACTCCTTGTTCATGTCCCTCCTCTTTTCTACTCAAAACACACGCAAAAAAGTAGCTATGCTATTTTTGTTATCATTAATGATGAAAGTAAAATAAATAATTATATTATTTTAGTAAATAATATCAATACAATATATTAATTGTGCATCAAATGGGGGACAACACACACACACACACACACACACACACCTAAATTATATTATTGTTTCTATAAGGTTTTTTGGTTGTTTAGTGTAAAATTACACAAATATTCTTTATTTTAAATTCTCTTTTTATAATCTTTTCTATATCTCCCACAAACTAATTAATTTTATTTTTACTTTACTATCAATTTTTTTGCCTTTTAAATTATTTTACCTCTCTTTTTTTCTTATCTTATATTTTTAACCTATATTTATACCATATTATTTAAAAAATAAGACTTTTAAGTTGTACAATAAAAAAATTACTTAATAATCTTTATTTAAAGTCTTTTATTTTTTTGTATTTTTTCCTTCTCTTTTAACTTATTGTTTTATTTGTGTTTTTTTGTCAAATTTTCTCTCCTTTCAAATTCTTTTGATATTTTTTTATATATTTATTTAATAAATTTCTATACTTTTTAAAATAATTATATATTATTTATAATACAATAATTTTATAATTTACATATAAAAATGCATCGAATGTGCAATTTGGACTATATATATCAGGCTAAAGGCTTTGGATTAGTTGCGTAATGTTAAATTAGGTCTATACCCTTATTTTAATTTTTTAATTCTTATAATTTTCCCCATTTTATTCTAACTTATTGTTATTTATGCAATTTCTTTTTGATTTTTGATTTTTGCTGTTATTTATATTATTAAAAATATAATATGTTTATAATTTATTATAATAAAAAATATAAAAATTGTTAAATATATTGCACAGTCTATAATATATTATTAATAAGACCTTGTTTTGGTTTTTTAATGATTTCTTTAAAATGCCCTTTATAGCTAATTTAATCCACACACACACACACACATTTGTGTGTGTGTCCACTTCTTTCTATCCTTTTTTCTTTTCCTCTTCTTAAATCCTTACTTTTATATGTTTCACCTCTCAAACTTTCTTTCTTTCCAATTTATTTTTATTTTTATTTTATTATTTTAAATATTACCATACTTTTAATTTTAAATAATTATCTTTTATAGTTTAAAATATAATAACTTTATAATTTATGAATATATTTGTATAACGCAAGAACATGTAATTTTACTAATATATATATATATATATATAGTTTTCGTGACATAATAGTTGAATTAGAGTAATATTTTGGTGAAAATTTGGACCTAAAATAGAATTAGCGGTAAAAAGTATTGTAATTAGATATAGTTTCAGGGGCAAAGTGTGAGTATATTCTTTTGGGGGTAATGTATCAGCTGTATCACAATTTTAGGGGCATATCCTATTTACCATTTTACCCTTTTCCAATTCTTTATATGGTCTGACTTCACCTGCGCACTACCTTCGTCACATTGGCGGGAATTTCATCTGCTCGTGCCTTTTTAACAATTTCGAAAACCCATCCGCCGATTGGGAGAAATCCTTCAGCTCCTAATCCGAAGCCATCGCAGACACACTGAAAAATTGATCGGAGATCTCAGACAAAACCATATCGCAATGCGTCGAAAGGAGGAGGCGAGCCACCAGCAGCAGCTGAGCGCGTCGAAAAGGGCGTACAAAGCTGCGGCGGCGGAGGGGAATCGGCAGGAGGAGGCGCGTTGGGCAAACGTCATCGGGGACATACTTAAGAACCGAGGCGAGTACGTGGAGGCTCTCCGCTGGCTGCGTAAAGACTACGATGTTTCCGTCAGGTATTTGCCTGAGAAGCAGCTGCTCGCCACTTGTCAGTCTCTGGGCGAAATTTACCTCCGTCTTCACCACTTCAACGACGCCCTAACATATCAGGTTAAATCCGTGTTTGTACCTGTTGTTTGGACGTTAGCATTTGATTCTCCTTGTTTAATTTCATTTTAAAATCTAATTAAATTTTATTATTCTTGATCGTCGTAATGAATAACGTCATCTTTCTGATGCGTTAATTGAAAACCATCTCATTGTAACATGCAACGTATAAGTATGCTTGAAAGAAAGGGTTTTTCTATTTGGTCATGTATGTTCTTTTTGCGGTGTATATGTGAAATTTGCTTATGCTAGGTGCATACTTATTAGACTCTTATGAAAGCATGGGTTTTGACAGTTCATTAATGGTTTGTAGATTTTTTTGCTAGCTCAATTATATGCAATTTATGTGATACTGTGAAGATTATTGGCCAGTCAGTAGTGAGAGAGGTTTACTTCTCTATTGGCTCCATTTTGTCTAATATAAAGAAAATTATGACTTGATCAAGTCCCCCGGCCCTGGGATGAGCATCTAAGTCTGTTGTAAGCTTATATTACTAAAAAGATAAAGGATTCTTAGTGGCATTTTTGAATATTATTTTCACCTCATTAGGAAAAAAATTGATGAAAACTTACATGTTTTCTTATCGGTTCACTCTTTTGAGCACATATTTGTTATGGTGGGTGCCATGACTCAAGGCTTGTTAAGGTAGGCGCTTTGTGCTATGATGCCATGGCCAAGTGCGCCTTATAAAAGGTGCTCTTTTATTTATATGTTTTTTATTGAAAAAAATTAAATAAAAATAAAGAAAGAAAAACCTAGTCTCAAAAGTGACTTTTCCTTCCTTTTCAAAAACATGGTCGTTTCCTCTTCTATAAGATTGGTTGTTGATTATGCTCTTTGGATGATCTTTTCTTTTTTCTTTTCTTTTCTTCTTCTCTCATTCCTCTTTGCTCTCATATTTAACTTTTTCTTTATCCATGCCACCTTTTCTATTTTTGTAACCTTTTCCTTTCGTAGTTTTTTTTGTGCTGAAATTGCTTGTTTGTTTTAAAAAAATAAACTGTTTTTATATTATTGATATAATTTTTGTGAAATTATGTTTTAATTACTGATATTAGAGTTTGAACAAATGTTGAAACTTTTGTCAAATACGATACTCGAGTTGAAACGCATAATTTATATTCTAATTTATAATTACAACACTTCTGTGTTTGTCTATTTTTAATTGAAAATTAATAGTAGCGTAAAAATTTTATTTGTTTGTGTTATTTTACGTTGTACGTTGGTAAGGCCCGTATTGTGTGCACAATGATTCCGAAGGGCCTTTTTTGCCACAGTGCTCTGTCCGCTCATTAGTAATTATTTGACGAAGTGCAACTCTATATGAAGGTCTTCTCCACTTCCTTTCTTCTTCTTTTTTTTTTTGTTTAAAAAACTTTCATTTGTTGCAACGCACCTTTTTTGGGCTTTATAAATCCAGTCTGTTTTTTGCAAACAAATTTTGAGAAGTAGATTTCAGCTTTTCTTCATGTTTTAAAGCTTCCCTTTGCTATTCTTTCTCCTGCTTATTTCTTTGCATTTGTATGCCTTAGACAAAGCATTTAGAGCTTGCCGAGGATGCAAATGACCTAATTGAGCAACAAAGGGCCAGCACTCAGCTTGGACGAACTTACCATGAAATGTTTTTGAAGTCTGAAGATGACCATTACTCAATTCGAAACGCCAAGAAATATTTCAAATCTTCCATGAAACTAGCACGGACTATCAAAGAAAATCCACCTTCTGAGAGAGTTTTTTTCATAAAGGAGTACATTGATGCCCATAATAACATTGGGATGCTTGAATTAGATCTTGACAACTTGGATGAAGCAGAGAAAATTCTTATCGGAGGATTAGAGATATGTGATGAAGAAGAGGTCGCTGAGGATGATGATGCACGCAGTAGACTCCATCATAATCTTGGAAATGTTTACTTGGAGCTGAGAAAATGGGAAAAAGCTCATGAACATATAAAAAAGGATATCCTTATCTGCAAGAGGATTGGGCATTGTCAGGGTGAGGCAAAAGGTTATATTAATCTGGGTGAGCTGCATTACAGAAATCAAAAATACAATGAAGCCATTGCATCTTATCAAAAATCGCTTGATTTGGCAAAATCATTGGAAGATGAGGACACTTTAGCAGATCAAATTGATCTAAACATTGAAACTGTAAAGGAAGCAATGAAAGTGATGACACAACTAAAAAAAGAAGAGCAGAACTTTAAGAAGCTCGAAAGGAATACAGAAATTGCTAGAGGCACAGAAAGTGAAAGGAAATGTCTGTTGAAGCAGAGCGCATCCCTTGATTGCCTTGTTGAGAAATCAAGGATGATCTTGGCATGGATCAAAGTATGTTACCTACTATAGTTCTTGATCTTATTTTCCAAATATACATCTAACTTATGATTCAATTAAAAAGTATGATCACCTACTAGAAGCAGAAGCCTGATGTTGCATATAATTTATCTCCAGTTTGACAGGAATAAATGAAAGATTACAGTATATGGACATGAAATCCTAGGAATGATATAGATGTTGATTCTCAATTTCCCATTCCCAAAATGAGTTCTTTCTATACTTCTCTCTTTGTTGAGGTATTGACATATTATACATGCTTGAACTGTTCATAGCTTCGTGAATATGGCAAAAAGAAGAAGAGGATAGCAAGTGAACTTTGTGACAAAGAGAAGCTGAGTGACTCCTTCTTAGTCATAGGAGAGTCTTACCAGAAGCTAAGGAAATTCAGCAAAGCCCTTAAATGGTACAGAAAGGGTTGGGAAACCTATAGGTTGATTGGAAACTTGGAGGTGATTATCTTATTATTTCTCCTGTACTGTATGTTCATTTTCTGTAGAAAGAGTATAAAACAAATTACAGTTTATCAACATTAGAAGTAATTGTGTGATTTTTGTGTTGATTTTAGTTTTCTCTTGTTTTAGAAACAGAATATTATTGATTCAAATTTACTAGAATTCACTGTAAGGTTTTGTGGACACTTTGTTTTAAAAAGATAGTGATGGCAGGGACAAGCATTAGGGAAGATTAACATTGGGGATGTTTTGGACTCCAGTGGTGATTGGAAAGGTGCTCTAGACGCTTTCAAAGAGGGATACAGGCAAGTGCCACTAATGTTACTTGTTTGAAATTAAGTATCCTCCTATATATTCTGCCTGATGCATTTTTCCTATTGATTCAATTGATTTCCACTTGTCGAAATTATGATACTTTTTCATGTTCTTATGTCGTTTAAATTCCTTTTTACTCTCTCTTTCTCTCTCTGTCCCTCCCTCCCTCCCTCCCTCTTCACATCAGCAAATTTTATCTGTTATTTATAACTGATCTTTGGCATTTGTCTGGTTGCATTTTTGTTTCCTGCTTGTCTGGTGAACTATTTTAGGTAGGGCCAATTTCGTTCTCTCTTAATAACTAAGTTGGCTTGCTTTTACCTTTTCATATCTTATGATAAAAATAGACCTTCCGTAGTTGCAATCCTTCTCACAAACCTTTGTGCAGAGGTCGTATCTGAACTCTATCGATTTTCACTTTAGCTGAAGGTGTTATTCTTTGCAACAGGATTGCTGTTAACGGGAACCTGTCATCCTTGCAGCTGTCTGCTCTGGAAAATATGCACTACAGCCACATGATTCGCTTTGATGATGCTGAGGAGGCCAGGTAAATTTCAATTTTTATCTATTTTCAACATCTTTGCATGCTATGAAAAAGAGTTTTTTGGGAAAAAATGAGAAGAAACCCATTTGGGCAGTGCCAAGTTTCAATATATGTTTTGTGATCTTGGTTATTGCATAATGGAAATTTTATTTGTATAAAAATGTATGTGCTCCACAGGAGGACAAAGTTGTTAATTGACAAATTAAAGCAATCCAAAAATGGAGAGCTCGAGGCTCAAGGATTTTCAGTCGACTGCTGTTCTGAAACTAAAACAGAGTTGGATTACATGTCAACAGATGATAGGTCGGATGGTAGCATTTCACCCGAGAAAAATAAATTGAATCCCTTGAGAGGAATATCTAGTAATAGTTTTGACGAATCAAATGAAAACACACCCTTGATATCCTTACTTCAATCTAATAAGAAAATAGCAAAGCAGCAAACTTCGGATGGAATTGTGCACGATGCTTCTTGCAGACCCGGTGAATCCCTTAGACAAAGCATATCCAGATCCACTGGAAGTTTTACAGTTAACCGTAAACGTGTAAGAGTCATCCTTTCTGATGATGAAGGTGAAAATGAGGAGGATTGCTGCTCTGAAAGACTGGTCCACAAGTGTCTGGCTGAAGGCATTGGCACTTCTGATGAGTGTAAGCTGCAGATTGTGTTTTTCGTTTTCTCAACATTTATTTATTGCAGGAAGAACATTCAACCAAGTCTCTTCCTTCGCAGTCACCAGGAAATCTGCTTGCAGCCCTGTCAAGGAAGCCAAGGTGATATCTTCTTACAACCGATTCAATGAGATTTTTCTAGTCAATCAAAGCTTAATATTAGTTCATATGTTCCATAGGACGCTTCCCCAGTTGCCTCGAGATGTACATTTGGTGCTTGTACTCCTAAGCTTGAGAATAGTACCTGTTCCAACAAATCCTGGAGTTCTAGATTAGGCTTACGAGATGCTGTAGACTTTGGAAATACCGGCCCACGTGAAGCTATGGATATTTCTAACATTCATGGGAATGACAACAGCATCTGTGTTGGCTCATGCAACCTATTTCACAATGAAATTTCAACTCAAGACATACAGGTTTCTTGTGGTGGACCTTGCGTAAGTGCTTGGGGAAACATAAAACTTTCAGCTTATTTCTTGTTATCTTGTTCTTTGTGCAGTAAATTTGTAATATTACATGGTAAATTCTAGACTAGGAAGCTTGATATGGTTCATATTACGGACTTTCATATCCGATTTAAATGATTTATATCATAGACCTACATTGAACCTCAAAGATCCAGATAGTCAAACTATCAAATTTTGTATGTACCTCACGTCAATACAATACTTTTGATAGATGTATATACAGTGAAAAGCATGAATGAATAAGTAATTCTACTTTTAATTCTTTGATGGTTATAACCATGCTGATAATTTTAGCTCTGAGGCTGGTATCTAATTTTGTCACAAAAATGTGCTTTTTACTGATTATTTTCCTTGATATGTGTGTCAGAAACATATTGTTTTTAAAGTTGACCAAGATTTGGTATGCATGGACCTAGATCTGCGTAGTGTTGGTGGTAAACTCAACATAGAACAGATGAAGGTTGAGTTGGCATGCTTGTACTATTTACAGCTCTCCAGAGAAAAGAGATCGAGAGGTAGGCAGAACTTTTCTCTTGAATTTTCATTTTTTAGTCACATAGTATAGGTTAAGGGAATATATCCAGTTACCATAGTCAAATGAGGGAATTACCTTGTTAGTGTTTTTACAAACTCCTACTTATAATCAATGTAAGCATCGAAGAAACAACTAGGCAGTCTAGCATTTAATAACATCTTTAATAGATAATGCTCTGGAAAAGTTATCATAAATTTTCACAAACATTGAAGTTTATCATCTCTAGATAATTTCAAATTAACATCTGATTATTATTATATGGAAGCCTATTTCTGGAAATTTTTTAACGGGAAAGTTTCAACAGATATCCCACTCTGGGGCCTTACTTTAAATTTTTATTTGCATGAATCTGATTTGCTTTAACTCATGTTTGCTTTAAATCATGGTTGCTTAGGTTACTTTATGTGTAAGAAACAGACATAAGTGGATGTAGTGTGTTGCCTAAATTGAGAAATCTTGTATCTGTCTTATTCAGCAACACATTGGCTTCTGCACTTCAAATCCCTTATTGTAAAATGGTTGTTATCGATGGTCATTCATGCATTTGTTGTCATTAGGTTCTTAACTGCTTTGGATTGTTCTTAACAATTTTCCTGCCTCCTTAAAGATTATACATGAACCTGTCATATTTTCATGGAGATGATCATGGCTAATCAAATTTATGTAGCTTATTACAAAAAGTCCAGAAAGAGCATGAAAAGCCTATGATGAAAACCTTTTATAACAGTTATTAAATGATCCTCCTTCCGAAAGCATGTGCTGAAATATGAGTGTGTTGCTTCACAAACTATGTTCATTAGGCTGAAGACAAGCACCAGTAGCCATTAATATTGCTTTTTGAACATCAGCAGGATTGGTTCCAGTTATTCAATATATGAAGTATGATGGGAGAATTCTTGAGTCTGTGGAAACACTTTATAGCTTAAGGGATCGTGCGCCCAGAAAGGGCTGGATAGAGGTTTCTGTTGGCGGTATATATTTTAGCCTCGGACTTTTCATGTGTATCTATTGGTTTGTCTTCTCTATTCAGTACTCTGTTTCTCCAAGGTCATCCCAATGTTAGTCTGAGTTCAATGCTGCCATCTAGCACAACTGCATTGAAGAATAACGGTTATGTTTCACCAAGTTCTGCAATGGGTTAAGATCCAAATCAGACTGGAGAAAAAGCAAAAGAAATTGCGATAAGTTAAATATATTGAACACTCTTAACACAGATCTGTTCTTGAACGGCTGACTAAAAATTTAGATGATATTTAAACAACCCACCACATTTGTTTATTGATTTTTTTAAACTGGGTTTACAGTTAGTGCTAACCAATTCAAAGACCCATTGCTTTATTGCTTTATGTTTACCTATTATTTTTATACTGCATAACTTCTTTCCAAATTGTACATAAAAGAATCCAATGCAAAACCTAATGGCCACAGTGCCTGTAGCTTGTCTTTGTTGCATTTCATTTGTTGTCTTTATGGTCCTCCTCAGTAGATGGGTATTTTTTTCTCCTAAATGAGTCTGTAAGAATCAACAGGCCTAATCATGTCTTTTTCCTGTTAACATAAGAGACTGTGCCATCTCTTTTGATGCCTTCACATTTCTGCTGAGCTACAAATTTTTAGTCAAAAACTGGGGGAGCGGTTTGTTTCAAGTTAAATTTTTTTTTTTTGCAACACTGAACAAAATTAGGTTTACTAAATTAGTTTGGTTCAACTTATTATTGACATCAGATTGTGTTATCTCTTTGTCTTCAATTTGCTCACTTTTGCTATGATTTAGTTTGGTGTCTGCCCTTATGCCTGTAGAATGTGGTGTTCACTTTGCAGGTCTCACGTAAAAACAACAGAATTTCATTTTAACGACAGACACAAGTGAAAGGGTTAAATATATATGATCCTAGAAATATTTGGTTTGATGACATGTCTTGTTGTGAGCAATTCTTGATTCCCTGGTTCTTCAAAGTATTATTTTTTAATGAGTCATCTTCCGTGGCTTTCATTAGATAGATTATTCAGTATCAGACTAAGGATTACAGGTGGCATCTTCTTTTCACCACTGTACTTTTGTACTAATTTTCTATTTCGCCTTTCAACTTAAACGTCCTTATCCAATTCTCAGAAAACTTATTTTCTTGTTCTGGCCATACATCTCACCTTAATAATAAAGCAAAAATGCTGAAATTATTTTGATGGTGGTCGGAACTTACCATGCATATTTGAGTCCAGAAAGTTAATGTAGTTGGTGGAAAATATTTGATATGTTTGGCCTATGGTTAGTTTAACTAGAATATTTCTTGGTCCATCATACTTTAGATCTAACCATACAACATTATGTGGAAGAGATATGACATGATATAGAGGACTGTTATGGGGGCTTTAGACTCTATGGCTCCATTTGGATTCGGAGAATGGATTTGAAGTAAAGGATTTCAAATGACTCTGAATAGAAAAGATTTGCAATAGAAAAGATTTGAAATTCACCACAATTGCAAAAAATATAGTTTAGAATAAGAATTAAAGGATTTGAAATGATTAATCATCCAAATAAATGTGATGGATTTGTTACTATGGATTTGAAATCTATTCCTTTAAATTGTCACATCCAAATGCACCCTATAAGTATTTTATAGGTCATATTGCTATCGTGTCAGATATACACCAATGAATGGCAATTTTCCATTAGATCCTCTATTTTGAGCAGACGCCAGTTGCCTATGTCAATTCAACTCTGTAAGAAACTGTGTCTGAGTTTATTGAATTTTGAATATGTACTTGGGTAAACTCAATTGAGCACCTGGGAATGTTGATCAGAAACACTAACACATTTTAAGATAAATTTTGCATCGGTACACAGTTTGAATTATGTTAATAACCAGCTTGTCAATGCAGTGGTGATTGTTTGTATATAGTTTGAGATGAGAGTAGCCATATATTTGCTTCTATTTTATAAGATATTTTTGTGACATTGCATGCTCAGAGATAGTCTTATTCTTTTGAGCAGTTATGGTGCCAAAACATGTGATGAAACTTTATGTCGATTGCTGTGACGAACTATCTGAACCACCAAATATGGAAGTTGTCCGGAAATTGTATAACTTAGAGGTAAACTTTTGAACTCATTTGGTTTTTAATAATCCTAGGAGCACTTCTTGCAAACTGAAACAAGACCTGAAGAATCAGGCTATTAACATTAGTTTCTTGATAAACTCTTTAATAGGTGTCGGAGGATGAAATTGTAGTGTCTGATTGCCAATTACGAGATGTATCAGCAGCACCATTATTGAATGCACTACAACTGCACAAAACACTTGCTGTCTTGGACCTTTCTCATAATTTATTAGGTATCAGTTCTTGACTCCATTGAGTTTGCACGTTGAAACTTGTCTTTGCATATTTACCAAGTGGCACTGTCCTTATCATTTTCTAAAAGTGAGTCCTCAGGCAGTATCATTATATTAAATTGTTTTGTTGTGTTCAAATTTTCTTTTAAACATCAATTTTGCAGGAAATGGTACCGTCGAGAAACTTAAACAAGTATTCATATCATTAGGACAAAGTTATGGTGGTCTGGTTCTTAATTTGCACGATAATCGACTCGGCCCAGCAGCTTTGTTTCAGGTTGTGAAAATTTTTACTTGTCAGAAAATTGTCATATTACTAATTTGAAATTCATCTAATCCAATAGCAAATTTATTTTAAATACGTGACGATGTGATGGTGCTAATCCAGTGAGTCATTAAGGTAAAATATTCAAAGCCATAAGCCATCCAAAACTTTCTATTATGAAGTTTGTTTTTCAGCAAGGAATTAAGTTCCACATCCAGGTGAAATGTACTCAAAACTGTTTTATCATCATCATCAGCATTGTTATTGGGTATCATTTATTATTACAGTAACATCCCAGCTGTTAGCAAATGGGATAACAAGAAGCCAAGAGGATGAATAGTTAGTATAATATATAAGATTTTTTCCCTCCAACCAAGCGTCTGGTTTGTTAAATATTTTCTGAGAAGCCCCAAGCATCATAATAATAAATAGGAGCGAGGGCAGAATAGTGATACTTGTAGCAGTTATATTTCTGAAGAGCTAAAATATTTGAAATCTACCACCATGTTGTTCATCTCTCTTGAGCATGAAGTGAGACCTGAATTCTTGTGAGCTTATACCCGAGACTTATGCTAGTGTGCTGAAAAAGGTTGATGAATCTATGGTAGAATTGAATGTGAAATAGATGGAAGTCCTAATGTAACAAAATATATATATATTTTGGTCTAAAAGGTGCTATTAGCTATTGGTTGATTGCAATATTAGATTAGGGTGTATAACAAAATTGGTTTATGATGATTATTTTGTGCATGGGATTTATATTATAAATAAATTCAGAAAAGATAATAAGAGTGTTGACTGTAAGTAATGAGCAATTTAGTTGTGTCTGCACGCTAACTGATCCTGACTGGATACTAGAACTATATATATATATATATCTATTTATATATATTTTTTCCTTTTTCCATTTTGTCAAGCAGCACCTAGACTCATGTGGGTCTTGTTAGAAGATAAATTATCACTTCTGAACTTGCATCTTTATCTAAATTTCCAAAGGAGGATTATCGATCAGAAGCATTTATATTGATGCAATCTTCTTATAGATTTGTGACCCTAAAGAAACCTAAGGGAAAACTGGACTCCAATTTCATAGCTCGGCCATGCTTTAACTTTGAAACAATAAACAGATTTGTCATAAATTTTCCTTTCTTTCTCTTACAGATTTGTGAATGCCCAGTGTTGTATGCTCGACTGGAAGTTCTTGACATCTCTGGCAACTGTTTAACTGATGCTTGTGCATCATACATGTCTACTATCATTCAAAAATGCAAAGGTGAATCATTTTGACTTGTTCAATTTGATATTCTCTACTTTCTGGCATTATAGAATAGAGCCACCACTTGGTCAAATGATTCGTTCTGGAAGAAATACATATGCAGTCTGAATGTCCCTGATTACAAAGTGCCTGTTGAATTTCGATAAATTAGAAGATTCATGGGATGTGCAGTGGACATTTTGGTGAGCTCTCTGTTTCTTCATAGATAAGCTTTCTGTTTTGCAGCTCTTTATAGTTTGAACATAGAGAACTGTTCAATCACATCAAGAACAATTCAAAAGGTTGCTGATTCACTGGATTCTGAATCAGTACTTACGCATCTTTCCATAGGTAGCTCCTAAAAAAAATATCCTGATTGCAACTTTATGAACTTTCCTGCCTAGACATAACAATTCTGAAATTTGTTTCTGTTGAACAGGACGCAATCACCCTGTATCTGGAAATTCCTTAATTAATCTTTTGCTCAAGCTTGCCACCATAAAGGGGTCTATACTTATATACTCATGTTCTTACCTTTTTAACACATTTCTGTGGGTTGCAATAAAATAAAATGATTTGCATATCAAATTGGTTATTTTGCTTCTCGTAGATTTCAAGAGCTCAACCTAAATGGGATAAAACTGAGCAAGCCCGTAGTTGATAGCCTTTGCCAACTTGCCAACGACTGTTGTTTGTCTGGTCTGCTGCTGGGAAATACTAATGTTGGAACTGTAAGTTGTTCATCTACCTCGTATTGTGGATGGTAGGAATTGTAGTATCAACTAGATATTATTGCAATTCAATTAAATAGTTTTGTTTAATGAATTTCATAGAACCTGCAATATTGGTTAGCCCAATTACTAATAACTGTTGTACTTTCTTTTTAGATAATAACGGGCAAACAAGCAAATTCACCTTCTATCTCTAAGCTGCCAAACAATGTAACCTTCGCCTTGCTGCCTTTCCCTTGTCTTTCACCAGTTGACTAATTCAACTCTCTATTTAGGACGTCTAGAACTTCGTTAAAGACTGAAATAATTAGATCATAAGTGAGTGAGAAGAGAGATAATGAAGCCAAGACAAGAGTTGGTTGTTTGAGCCTACATCCATCAATAAATGCTCAAGGAACACAAATATGGCTCTCTCTCTTGATTCTGTATATATTGACAAAGTGTTAAAATGGAAACAAATCAACATTAATCATATCGTATTGAATATTCCTAATTTTATAGATATAATATGATTTCATCTAATCAAATCTAATCTGTTGCTAACACCTTCCTTCAAGAACAATCAGATCAAATTTTTCTTTGTGTCTTCATCAATAACAGATCAGCAAGAGTGAATAAAATAAATATCAAAGCAAGCTTAAAAGCTACCAAAATTTACAGAACAGGCTTAAATCTTGCTATAATTCTGTTCACTTAAGCAGAAAACAAACACTATAATTGTATTATAGGGCAACAAAATAGTCAAAACTCTGCACACTTGGATAGAGACCAAACTTCGTGTTGCAAATCAAATTAGAAACTAAGAGCACCAATATGCCAACAAGTTATCGTCAATTATCATGATGACGTTCGAAGTTGTGGCAGATCAAAGGGACGAACAAAGCTTAGATGGTGGTGACAACACACTTAGCCTCCAAAGTGTGGAAACAGCCTCCGCACCAACTGTTCTTTTTGACAGAACAAAGTGCAAAATTGCTCTTGTAGAAAATTTGGCTTTGATACTATGTTAGAGATTGAAAGAATTAAATCCCAAATAATACAAGAGAGAGACATGAAGTATTAAACAAGAATTATGTGATTTGACTATTCAGACTTACATCCACGGACAAAATGCCTGAAGGGCACAAGTATATCTCTCTCTTGATTCTCCTATAGATGTATTATAATGACCACCATTTATAGATGAGACATGAGGTGTTATAATGGAAATAGATCAACATATCATACAAATATGATTTGATTTTATGTAATCAAATCATGTATGATTTGTTTTCCACGAAGCTCAAACTTGCTGTGCTTCCAACCTGCCTGCTAATGTTGAACTTTGTCTATTTTGATGATCTCCATGCTTAATCTAACATGTAAGGATCCTTTGCAGGAAGGTGCAATGCAGTTGATTAAACCATTATCCAAGGACACTCAGGAGCTGGTCAGGCTTGATTTATCATTCTGTGGACTTTCTTATGACTACATTTTTAGGCTAAGAAATGAAGCATCTTTGATTGGTGGTATTCTTGAGCTGAATCTTGGTGGAAACCCAGTCATGAAAGAGGTTTGTTTCTTTTTTATTGGTGTAGTGGACTTGATCCTTTGCTAATCTCGAGATGTTGCTCTTGCTGGTTTGTGGCCACTCCTATGAATAATGGATACATAAAGATCTAAAATAGGGTTTTCATTTTCAGTAATTTTATGTGGCATAGAAGCCAATATCCCATCAATCCTTTAGCCTGTGGCCTTTTATGAGATTTAAATAGAACTTCATGGTATGAGCAAAGCACGGCTTGCATTGTGACACGTGACGTTATTCATAATTTGTTTGCTTCTTCGTTTACTCATCTGCATGCCTTTAAGGACTTTGATCGTTGTACTTGTTTTATTTAATTTTAAGATCTGAGCTTACAAGCAAATTCATCCAAATTATACTCTTCTCATCATAACTGGACAAGATGAACAAAAATAAATGTTCCACCATGCTTTGGAGGCACATTAGTTTTCACCTCTTGTTCTTTTGGTATCAGGTCTTTGGAAGTTAGTTTGTAATAGTTTATTGTGACAAAAAAGTAGTAATTACTGCTAAATGTGATGCTGAGCTAAAGTTCTCAATATGCTCATTTAGATGAGTTAAGAAGACATTCCATCAGATGACAGTTGATCTATTTTGGATGATTAGAAAGAAAATATCTGATGAATTGATAAGCATTTTGATGAGGGGAGTAATATGCTTCCATGAGTTGCATTGCTTTTCATTTGTACAATTTATAATAAACTGAGGCACAAATACAGGGTTGCAGTGAGTTGGCATCTTTACTCAGCAATTCTCAGTGCTGTTTAAGAGTTTTGGTGGTCTGTAAATGTGATCTCGGTCTTGCTGGTGTCATTTGCATCCTCCAAGCACTATCTGTGAACTGTTCTCTTGTTGAACTCAACCTTGCTGACAATGTTGGTCCTTATGAAAGTCAAACTCTAACAAACCGCTTTGCAATGGTGAAAGAAAGCCCAAATACCACGCAGAAAGATATCAACCAGCCCGACTCTCAATACATTGCGCCTGTGCCTCAGCAAGTTGATGATCTACCCGTACCCCTAGAGAGTTATGCTGCAAGCACAGATGAGAACCAGCTTGAAGTTGCTGACAGTGAAGATGATGATCCAACAGCGGTACAAGCTGCATTATCTGGTTTGGAAGACAGTACAATATGTATGTCCCACAAGAGAATTCCTCTTTCAGAATGCCAGTCCATGCAAGAACTTACCGCTTCTATTAAGATGGCGAGGAACCTGAAGCTGTTAGATCTTAGCTGTAATGGGTTCTCTCCAGAAGTCACAGAAATGCTATTCTCAGCATGGTCCTCATGTGATAGAGGTGGTGCGGCTTGGAAGCATGTCCACGAAAATGTTGTCCATTTTTCTGTGCAGGGAAACAAGTGCTGCGGCACTAAGTCCTGCTGCAGAAGGATTTGAGCCCCACTTATTCTGATTTTCTTTGAAGGACCCTGAGAAAATAAAAGGCCGAGCCCCTCAGCTGATACAGATCAAGCAATACGTTTTCCTTAAGGCTAACATTATACTGGCATTTTCATCTCTAATAATATCTTCAATTCTTGCTATATCTCTGGTTTATGCTGCATCAAAATTCAACTTTGAAAAACCGTGTTCAGCTACTATCTTGATTCCATCTGTCGTAAATTTATTCTTTTATTTGCTTCTTTTACTTGAACAAACACTATCAGATAAGCTCTCAGGCAATCAGCCACTCTTGGAGCCATCGTTATCCTTCCTTCAAAAATTAAATTGTTTTTGGCATGTCAAATCATTCACGAGGTAATTACAAAAAGTTTGTTCTCAAATTTTCCCATAGACTTCAACATAATTTGTATTAAGTTTTTGAATCTTGAGGTTTACGACTTCTGACATCCAAGTTAAGAGTAAAATAATTTCGAACCTTAATTGCCAATTAGCAATCAAAAAAGATATGACAATTATTTTCCTTAGAGAAATTACGCCACAGACGAGGAATTAAGATTCTTAATTCTGTGACTAAAATTGATTCATGTGGTTGGATATTCCATATTAGTCTCCAAGAAATGCATTTGACTTTTGGAGGCATCATTAAATTTCATATCCTTCTCTAAAATAATCTTTCAACTTCAACTGTATTGGAGGATGATTTTTCCTTTCCACCTTAGTATATTAGAAGGTCCAAAATTATTCACTAGGCAGTCTTGACAGAGTAATGACTTGTTTTACTATAATGCTTGGGGATGGCATTGGGGCAGGAGATGCCTTTTTTGTCCTTTGCTCTATTATCAAATATCTCTACTCACCTATGTCGTGTTTCCTACTGCCATATCTCTTGCCCCCACTCAATCCCCCGTGGATGCCCCGTTGGAAGAAAAGAAAAAAATTAAATTTATTTTAAAATATGACAATTTAATTACGTTAACTTCTACTACAAAAATTAATAAAAATACAATGTACTAATCAATTTTATTGGTAAATATAATACATTTATTATACTAGAATATTTAAAATAATTATAATGAAAGATATTTTTCATATTAGCACGATTTAATTTCTTTACAAAAAATAAACCACAAAAGGATATTTTTTGTAGTGAATTTCACATTAAGATAAAAGAATCAACAAAACTTGATAGGTTTTTAAACTGCTAAATTAGCTCAACAATAATTATATATAAATATCATATAGAAATAGAATGAGAGTGTGCATAGATTCAATGTAACTTGAATTATTCAATCCATATATTCCATATAAAATAGAAAAGTATGGAAACAATAGAGTATATTGAATTTATTCACTAATAAAATAGAAGAAACAAAATGAAAAACTATAAATTGTTTGAGGGTTACATGAATTATGAATAGTGACTTTTTTTTTTCAAATTATTATGCAAATAATCAAGAAAAGTAAAAAGTAAAAAATAGAATTGAAGACAGAAAATAATAATGAATTTGATTTTGTCACATTCTAAAATTTTTTATTGTGAAGAAATACATTACTTTATGTGAGAAGATCACAATTAAAATGCATATTACATCTCAATTAATTTTATTAAAGTTTTTATTTTAATTTTCATGCAGTAGACAAACTAAGAATCTAATTGAGTAATTTTCAAATTGAACATATAAAAAATTATATGAAAATTATTTACAAAATATTAAATATAACTAATTGCAAATTAGACAATTAATTATAATTAAAATAATATATATATATATATATATATGTAGATAGATAGATAGATCGATATATTTATATTTACATTAAAACGGGGGATGGGCGGACGGTAAGGTCACCCGTCCCCCACTCCACTTTTGGGGGGGGGGGGGGGGGAGTATTCCCCCAACTCCATTTCATCCCTTGCGAGATGAATACTCGTAATTATTTACGTTTGCTGTTATCCCTAAAAGGTCATATCAGCTGGTATTTTGGTAAATAATCCTATAAGACATTGCTTGAATAATCTCATCCTCATGTTTTGGGAAATCATTGTTGAGCAAATCTTCATTCCAGTAAACATTTTGTTCATCAAGGAGTTCTAAAGCCCACGTTCCTTGCTAAATCCTTCTGGAGAAAGTAGAAGGTTTGAAATTGTATGGTCTTAACAACAACGGATCATTCCACACCTTCACTGATTTGCTACTACCAATACGCCATTTAAGTCCTCATCTCAACATCCCTTTACTCTCCCAAAGTCCTTGCCAAATTACTAAAAAATGAATATCTTTATTTGCATATAAAAAGTTAAAACAATGGAATATATTTAGCTCTTAGGACTCTTGACATTAGTAAGTTAGGTGGTTGTAAAATACACCAACATTGTTGTGCCAACAATGAGTAATTGAAAGTTGTAAGATTCCAAAAACCCATACTTTCATCTCCTTTGTATTTACACATTTTTTTCCCCAATTTTTTCAATAAATCTTCTTTGCATCTCCATTCTGCCACCACTGAATTGTTGAACCATGTCAATTAATTCATTACATAGATCATTAAACAAGAGAAAGCATGACACGAGTAGGAATGACTTGAATTATTGACTTAATAAGGATTTCCTTTCCAACTTGCTAAAGAAAATTTCCTTTCCGGCCTTCCAATCTTTTCCAAACTTTACTTTTTATAAAAGAAAAAAAAAATAATCTCCCTCTTTGATTTGCCCACAAAGTGAAGAAGTCCCAAATATTTTTTTATCAATTGTAGCTTGTTTCACACTGATTTTGTTATAATTGATTAACAATTTCAAGGAGATTAGAGATGCAAAAAATGCAAATTTTTCATAGTTAACTTCTTACCCAAAAATTTGCTCATATAGATTTAGGAGTTTTGAAATGGTCCCCATGTAACCATTGTTAAATCCCGAAAAAAAAGTAGATTATCATATAGAAATAGGAGATATGAAATTTGAGGTCTTTGACAACCCATAGAAATTTCATTCCAAAGTCCATCCCATCTAGCTTTTCTAATCAATGACAAGACACCTTAGACATATAGGATAAATAAATAAGGTGAAAGGGAATCTCTTTATTGTAGTCCTTAAGATGGTTTGAAAAATCTTGTTGGTTACCCGTTAACAAGGATAGATTAGGAAACTGAAGTGATTCATATCATCACTAACTTGATCCATCTATTTCGAAAAGTAGTTTGTAGCATCACCATCTCAACAAAATTTCATTCGCTTTATTCATATCTAATTTAAGAACAAAAGAGTTTTCTTTATTGAGTTTTGCCTCTTCATTCTGCTGAAAGCCTCAAAGGCCTTGTTAAAATTATCTATTTGTTTTTCTCACATAAATGCACTTTAAGCCTCACCAACTGTCATTAGAAGGATTTGCATTAGACGACTCGCAAGAGTATGGGAGATAAGCTTGTAAATCACATTACATAAACTGATAGTTCTAGGCTCTGTAATTTTTTCTGGGCTTTTTACCTTCGGAATCAAAACAATGAAAGCTTGGTTAATGTCATGCTTGACTCACTAAATCTGCCCTAGTCCTTTGCTTTCAGTACAGCTTTTATTGTGAGAATAACCCTAAGTTTCACTAGGTATGGGGGCAAAATTTTAACATCAAAACATCACAAAATATGAAAAACACAATGAAATAGATAAAGCCCAAACCCAATCTACTTTCGTTAGATAACACGTGTAAAACATAATTCAGAATGTTGTACAAAAATTACTCTTGGAATCAAATCCATGGCGAGGTTTATGTGTGATCCAAAAGTCGCAACACTCGATTGATTGTATAGAACAAATGTTTTGTCTACTTGCATGAGACAAATTAGATATTGATTAATTGTGTGCCTTCGTACACATCTGAGCAACTGCATGCTAGACTTATAATGTTATTTCATATTACGATAGATATTAATTTTTAATATCTTAAGGACATGTTAACCATTAAGTGCACAAGACATCTATGGCATCTTAGGTTTAAGGCCTATGTGTGCTTTACACGATCGTGAAGTAAAACATTAATAATAAAAAGTGAACTTTAGTACCTATTTTATTTTTTGAGTTAGTGTTTGAATACTCTTTTTCTAAATGGTACGACACTCACCATAAAAAAATATGGTATGCAAGTTAGATTGGTTCTCCAATGCTGATTTGGAGAACTTGTGACATTGTGAACAAGTTTTAATAATTGTGTGCTAAGAAGTCTGGTCTCCATATTCATATCTCTTTATGAATAAGACTTCTTAACACAATTATATAAGCACATGTAAACCTTTAAACCATATAAGATTTACATGCATGACAAAATTATTAGAGTATTGATATGAAGAAAATATCAATATTTTACTAATTAATCAAAATGTTAATTTACAATGTATATCTTTTATATTCTATTAGTGTTAGAGGACATATTATTAATAAATAATTCATCAATCTCCTTAACTATTTGAGATTCTGTAGATGGATGTGATTCAGAGTAACATTGGAGACTTTTAAGAAGATCTTGTTTCTTGGAAATAAGCTCTTTTAAGTTCTCGAATTTTGCTTCTTCCCTATTGACCAAAAACAATTGTAATAGTAGATGTACTTTGTTGAAATCCAAGTTACAGGTTTCCCTTTCATTTTTCCAAAAGTTCTTAAAACCATGTCTACACTCTTTAGCTCTGAGCCATGGGCTTTAAACTAAACACTTTGTTGTACCTGGTTATTCTCACATTGTCTTCTTCATCAATGTTGATTTGAAATGATCTAAGTGAAAAGCTGTTAAGAGTTTCACTTTAGTCCATAGAAATTGTTGTGCCATTTAGAGCTTGTTAGAGCACGATCATCAAGTCTTAGGCAAACTATTACATCACCTTCATGCCTATTACACTAAGTAAAACTATTCCTTGAGAAACCTAAATCCATCAATCTAGCTCCATCTATGACCTTCCTAAAATCATAAATTTGTGCCTGGCTTCTTTCTAACTAGTCCCATTTTTTTCAATCTCTTTCCAATATCTTATTAAAATACCCAAACTAAGTTATGATAACAAGATATTGTCACTTAGTCTACTTAGAAGCTCTCTTGAGATTTTTGCTTAGAAGCCTCTAGATGAACATAGAACCTAGCAAGTCTCCACTTCATGCCAATATTTCCATTAAAAATAATTGCATCTATATGTCCTTGAAAGAAGTTGATAATGGACAAAATATATCTTCTTTTCGTAGCAATGCTAACTTGCTACTTAATGCTTCTTGCCAACATGGAAACCATTTTGAAAACGTTTGATCCCATCCATACTCCATCCCCTCATTTTTGTTTCCAATAAGAATATCATTTTGGCGAATTCAGTTTGAATGATATTGAGAAGGACTAGAATTGCCTAAGGTTTCCCAAACCTCAACAATTTTAGGCTAAGAGATTCATGACTTTAGGCATGGTTACAAAGTAGCCACTTGCATTTGTGGTATAACGTTGTAAGAATCAACTTCTTTCTTTGATTTCTTAGACAAAGTACCATTGCAGTCTAGATTATAGTCGTCCCCAACTTTCCTTCCTAATTTTGGCTTGTTAGGATAGCTATTAACCAATGGCAATAAACTTTCATTTTGAGAAGGAGCACAATCATTACCATCATATTATGTTAGAACATAATTTTTTTGAGAAAGAAATTGACCATTATAGTTTTCTTCTACTGCATAAAACTAGTGAGTAGGCCCTTTGATTCCTATTTCAACAACCGGTTTTGGATTTTGTTGGGTCATGTTAATGTTGTCTAAATAATTATTATTTGTTTAACCTTCTTCATATTGATTAAGCATATATTTATGAGCCTTCCAACTAGAGTAATGTTTGTTTGCTTCTTCAATGTCAATTATGCATTCACTTTATTTCTTTGTTGCATTAGTAGAGGTCATTAGACTTGGTATATTTTCCTTAAATGAATTAATAGAAGTCTTTATGCATTCCCCATTACTTCCTCTAATGCTAAGGCCATGACTATGTTCTTCTCCATCTTATCCTTTAAGCATCTCAAGTTCATCTTTTTCTTGCTCTTTGGGATTCTCAAGTTCATCTCTTTCTTGCCCTTTGCGCTTCTCCTTCAATGGTTCCCTGTAAATTTCAACTTAATGATGAGGAGATGATCAATCAAAATCAACATTAAGCCATAATCCATATTTAAAAGTTTGCTCACAAGTTATGAGAGCATCATTGCTGGTACATTTCTTTGTGATATGATCAATAATGCCACATTTGAAACACATGATTTAAAACTTTCCATATTGCTAAAGGCCATAAAGAAGCCCTCCATCAAGACCTTGAAGCATTAGTGTGCATCTTGAAGGATTGGCGATATTAATATTGCTCGTAGATGAAAGAATTTTCCTTAATTATCAAACCTTTCTTGCAAACAAATTGTTGAGCATCCATTGAAATTTGTTCTGTGGCATACCTTATATATGGATTTGGAAATTATATGGAGAAAATGCTCAGCATTTGTCCTTTCTCCAACTCCCCAAGGTTCCACAATCAGCAAATCTACATTAAAACACTAGGGCTTGGTCCACTACTTTGTTTGCTTCTTCTACCAAACCAGAAAAGATCCATAATGTAATTTTTGAATCTTTAAATTATCACATCTCTATGCTTTAGACACTGTCTAACTCAAGCTCCTTGTTTGGATAAAATCTGTCCAAAACGGCTCTTCGTGCATTCTTCAATTTCTTCCCATACATTTGTAATGTAAAATTGGATTGATAATGAGAATTTAGGCTTTGGGCTTTTAGGTTTTGAGACCTAAAAAAAAGATATAGCTTTGGGCTTATTTTGTTGATTGATGGAATTAATAATTTATGTTAACCCATAACTGAAAGTTCCAAACTTGATGTTTTTGTAGTATTGGTTAATGGAAGGATGAAACCATAATTCAGCCTTTAGGATTAAGGGTAATTAAGGGACAAAAATGTAAGGGCTTCATCTAAATTGAAAGGTCACAAATTGTGTCGCCACTAATCCCTTTGCCCTAGATTCTCTCTGCTTCCTCTCTTGTTCCTTTGAGACTTATCATTTGATTATTTGCCAATCAAAGAGGTGAACTTGACCCAACCACCTATTTCCTGGTTTCCGAGATCAATTTATTAATTGTGACAAGAATTCTGATTAGTGTTATTTCTAAGCCGATGCTTCCCTCCAATGATCCTTTGCTTCCTTCTAAGCCGGTAATTTCCTTTAGATTGCATTATAAATTCTCCTGATATAATTTGATCCCCCATTCAATCAATAATTATGGTTGTTATTCTATTTCTGCACAACACCCCATCCCTTATTAAAATTGTCTTTGTTCTTAAGGATTGAAAGTTGGAAAACATCACCTGAGTGTTGGAAAGTTCTCCTAAGTGGCTTTAGTTAGGTCCAAATTGGACAACTACACTAGAACCTTGGTGGTCTCCCATTTGCCCTTTTTTACTTGCTTTTGGTCCAAAATCACAATGGGTTCCAGTTTAATTTCTTCTTGATCATTTGTGTTGGGAAGTTCTTGATGTGCTTGTATGTGTTGCCCAATTTTGTGCTTTGACTGTGACACATGAAACACCAGATAGATATTGGATCCCTCTGGTAATTTTAATTTGTAAGCAACTTGTTCAATTTTTTCTATGAAATTAAACAGACCAAAATATTTCAAGGCATTTTTTGGTTAGATCATGGTGCAGTTGATTGTTGGCAATAGGGTTGTCACTTTAAGTAAACCTAGTCGCGTACCATGAAATTCTTTTTAGTCTATTTTTTTGTCAGCCTATTCTTCATGCATTGCTTCGGCTTTAGTTAGCCTTTTGTTTAATAAATTTAGTGCCACCCTATGGTTCTTGATGAATAGAGTTGCCTCCTCATTTGGAGTGTTTATGGCCACATCAAAACCATACTAAAGGGGTTTTGTATCATAAAGAGCCTTATATGGTGTAGTCTTTAAGTTGCTATGGTAGTTTGTACTATTCTACCACTCTGCTAAGGGTAGCTAATGTGCCTATTTTTTTGACTTGGTCCTTGTCATGCAACACAAGTAATATTTCACAGATTAATTTACCCTCTCTGTTTGCATGTTAGTTTGAGGGTGGTATGATGTACTTTATCTTAGTTTTATCCCTCTAAGTTGGAATAAATGCCTCCTAAAATTGTTGATAAAACTTTGTTCCTGTCACAAAGAATAGATTTTGTAGCCCATGTAACTTATAGACATTGTGCACATACATTCGAGCTACTTGGATAGCTAAATAAGGGTGTGATAGGGCCATGAAGTGAACATATTTACTGAGTCGATCAACCACTACTTTAATGATATCCTTCCTAGCTGATTAGGGTAATCCCTTAATAAAATCCATCAAGACATCTTGCCATTTGCCCTCAGAGATAGACAATGATAGAGGTAAGCCTAAAGGATGAGAATTCTTTGATTTATTTCTCTGATAGGTGTCACATTTCAAAACAACTCTTTTAAGATCATTATACATCCCTTTTTAGTAACACGTTGACTTAATACTCTAATAAGTATCTTGTACTCTAGAATGCCCCTTACTAGTGAATGCTTTCGATGATGTGCTCCCTTAAGTTTTTGTTGTGCCCAATATAAGATCTACCTTTATACCACAAAATTTCATTCTGAACGAAGTAATGTTCAGAGACAATTACCTGCCTTTCTTTCCTTTTTTGTATTGAATTTTGTAATCTACTCCTAGCAACCTTGTCAACCCCTTCTTTTGTGTTGGAGTAGTAATTTTTTGGCTCAACAAATGCTTGAGGAATTCATGCTCTATTTTAATGATAAAAAGTTGGGCCTCCAAGCAGTTGCTACTACTATAATCAGAGCAAAAAATTCTTTTTCATAAATAGACAAGCCTTGATATTTAAGAGATAATGCCAAACTAAGGAAAGCAATTGGTTTGAAGTTTCACATAATAACTGCTCCAATTCCATTGTTGTTGGTGTCTGTCTCTAAAATAAAAGGCTATTCGAAATTAGGTAATGCTCAGACAAGTGCTTTAGTCATAGCTGCCTTTAATTTCTAGAAGGTCTTTTCTACTTCTGCACTCCAACAAAAAGAATTTTTCTTGAGTAAATTGGTCAAACTCGTAGTGGTTTTACCATAGTCCTTGTTGAAACACTTGAAGTAACTAATCAACCTAAGATGGCCTCTTAAAGATTTAATTGTTTGGGGAGTTTGCCAATTGATCATGGCTTCCACCTTTGCTAGGTCTGTGGAAACTCTCTCTGATGAAATAATGTACCTTAAGTATTCAAGTTAAGGTTGTCTGAATGAACATTTTTTGAACTTTACTGACAATCCTTGTTCCAAAAGTCTTTTGAGCACCAATTCTAGCTGCACAAGATGTTCTTCAAAACTAGAGTTGAAAATTAGGATATCGTTAAAGAAAGTGAAAACAAACTTGTCAAAAAAATTAGATGGCACTTGGTTCATTAATTTCTGAAATGTTCCAGGGGCATTGGTGAGTCCAAAAGGCATCACTAAAAATTTAAAATGGCCATGATTTGTTTTGAATGCTATTTTTGGAAAATCCTTAGGTTTCATCCTTAATAGGTGGTATTCAAACTGAATATCTAATTTGATGAACACACAAGAATCCTACAATTCGTCCAACAAGTCTTTAATAATAGGAATTGGAAATTTGTCTTTTATAGTCATCTTATTGAGTTTGTGATAATCAACACTCATTCTCATGATATTGTCCTTTTTCTTGACCAACGAAACTAAAGAAGTAAAATGGCTTCTTTTGTAATTCCTCAACTTGCTTCTCAATCTTCTTTTTCTCATTATGTGAATATTTGTAAGGCCTGAGGTTAACAGAATGGTGGTTTGGTTTTAAAATAATCTAGCGATCATGACTTCTTTTTGGGGGTAATACTACTAGCTTAGAAAATACTTCTGAGTATTTATTCAATAACTGGTGAAAGGGTTTTGGTATTTCTATTTCATTAGGTTCATCCTATATGTTGTTCAGTTGTAAAACCCACTCGTCCTATAGATCTAATGCTAGGCAGTCCATAATTTCATGGCAGGTTAATCAAAATTTCTAGTGAGGACTCCTCCCCTTAAGAATTATGTTTTTCCCTTTGTAAATAAACTGTAAGTTGAGTATGTTAAAATTAAAAGTTACTGGGTTGATTGTTTTCGGTTAATTAACATTGAGTATCATATCACAATTCCCCAATTTTAGTAAGCGAACATCAAATTCAAATTCATGGTGCTACATTGTCCATTTTCAATTTTCTGAATTCCTAGTTGCTCGTCATCCCATTACCATTGACAACATTGACCACCATCGGATTTGTCGCTACTTGTTCAACAGTTGTCCCCATTAAGGTTTTAGGGTTTTTGAAATTGTTAATACTATCAATGTTGAGTAGGATTAAAATTGGCTAGCCACAAATGTTGGCTTTTAATCTCAAAGAAGTTGGTGGAGTGTTAACTGTAATGGTGTACAAGGTAAACTCGTTGCTTGGCTCCATTTCTTCCTCTTCTTCATCCACCAAAGCGATCTCTTCATTGGTATCCTAGTTGTTGGCTACAATGATAAAGAAGATCAGAAAACCAAAAAACCACAAAATAGAAAAGGAATATGGAATGAGGAACAGAGAGGGGTATAAAAGGAGAAAGGATTAAGGAAAAGATAAGTTATTCTTATTTTTTGCTTACTTTTCCAAATATAAGGATACTTACTTTATATACAATTGACTATTCTTTTATTTAACTAGATAAATCAAATTTGTCTTTAAATGGTTTATCTCTTCATGATTTGGTGCCTTCTCTTCATCTCTGCGCTTAGTTGTTATGATTTCTTTATTTACTTTTACAGATCTCTATCGGATGGGCTTTTACTCCCTTGGATTGTATTATTACTTTCCTCAATGTAATTTGATCTCCTATCCTATTTATAAATATGGCTATTATTTTGTTATTTGCATGATAACATCTACCTCCTCGAATTCAATGAGATTGTTCTTAACATCATACAAAGAGAACTAGCTAGATAGTTTATTTAAAATGTTATCGTCCATGCATTAGGGCATAAACGAGAAAGATCAAATATAAAAAGAAGAAAAGCTATGTGGATAAATTTGGTATGTGACGATTGTCCAATGCATTGAAGTTGATTTTTATGGTTAGTTAAATCAATTTTGGTGTTTTATAATATACTCGTGTGATTTCAAGGTTTGTTAATCCCTAAGAAACTTAGGGGTTTTTGTGTCGTAAATTTGTAGTGAAATATATTAGTGAATGAGCTCTCAATTAGGTGTTGATGCTTGGTTGTTTTTGTTGGGTGAATATATGACCAAGATGTTGGGCATTCTTGGCTATAAAATAGTTGCGCAAAACCTGTTTGGTGAAATGCCACATTAAGGTTTGTTATGTAAGCTTTGCTGGTATTGCTCAGTGTGAATTGTATCTCATCATTATTTAAGATGAAATTGATTGTGGGTCTACATCACTTTGAAGATAAATTGGAGATAAGTTAGAAATGATATACTTCAAATGCCAAATAGGCCAATGTACCATATTAAACACAATTTGAACTAAGTGTGCACCTCTTAAGACTATCCTATACATGCTTGCCAATTTTAAATGTACTTTCAGGAAAATTGTCGAAAAATATGAGAAAGAGAAAATGTGGTAATTGACACGCATGCATTTTTTTTCCCTTTTCTTGGTTAGAAATGATACCAAGCATTGCCCACAAGTTCAACAAATTGAATTCAACTCATTTTGTGCTAATAGCAAGTTACTTGCAATCAAATAGGTATCCTATTTACCTTCAATTCTAATCATTGCTAAAAATCATCATTATTTAAATTGAAATTCTTTGTGAGTCTACTTTAAGTTATTACATTTGTTAGTATCAAAATTTGTTCAATACACCCCTTTTCTAAATTGATGTAATAAATTATAATTTTATTTACTTTATGTGTTTGAGGATGACTCATGGAGCGTATTCGGGAGGCGATCTCAATGTGGTAGTGAAGGCCAACAAGGCATGGGCAATCCACAAGACACACTTACCTCATGTTCACCATTGACAGGAAGGTAGAACCTCCCAGCAAAATACAATTTGACAAGTCATTCACGTCAATACACCATTCCAACCAACCCTCATCCTCGTTAGGATAGACAGGAGGACCAATTGTACTTGCCACGTCGGAGACCTACCACATCGGAGGTTGCTATAGGTAAGGGAAGTAAGGACCATATGGGGGGCCTCAAACGCATGACGCCACGTACATTTTAGTGAGTTAAAATTCCTTGCACTACAAAAACATCAATTATATACGTGCTTGCTATTTTCTTTATATGCTATACACGTGCATTTTTTAAGTTGTTGTGCATGGGAAGAAGTAACAGATTTCATAAAGTCCATCATATTTAGATATTACAATGGATAATGGATCCGTTAAATACCAAACAAGATTGGTTTGGACTTTTCAAGGTTCGATGTTGTATAATCCCTAACTTTTTTCCCTTCATCAATACCATCATGATCATAGAATTATATTTTCAATTTGGTCACTTAATATACTTGTGAAGGATCATACACACCCATTGTTATGTAACGATGGTTTTTCTAATTCGTGTATTGTTTTATTTTGACATGTGTCTATAAAATGAATTCACATGTGACTTAACGAACAACATAGTAATACAGCAAGCATTTAAAAAAAAATAGAAAAATAGATAAGGAAACACTTGCACTTGGCAAGGGCCATTAATACAAAAGCTAAGTGAATCCCACGGGAGAAGTGAGATGAGATATTAAACAAGTGGGTGAAAGATACATATCGAGTAGTATGAGAGAAAAATTAAGCCAACTGAGTAGCTGACAACAAAGCTACATCCACCATTTATCGGGGAGGCTCAGTTTCTGTTATGGCTCACAGTGAACGAATGGAGCGTAATAATTTTTAATGTGTTTGCTTATACTTTGGCTTTCATTCAACATTTATACATGTTTACTTATATTCATGCAATTCAGTTTAGATTAACTAATTGTTGAATTTTCATCAATTGTTTAGGAGGTGACACGAGGAAGTTCGCCAACTCTCCTTGAGCTTTACTCCATAGTTTGGAAAAGCACTACTGGAGAATAGGTCGGCCCTTGTGCACAATCACAAGGGAGTAACTATTTATAATACAATCAATTTGGCCATTAAAATATCATGTCGTCATGTTAATGGTTCCACATTTTTGTAGAATTTGATGGAAAAAATGTAACAAGACTTAAACGCCATTGAGGACCTGGAAGGATATGAGCCTAAGGCCCGAACTACATTTAGCTCCACCAAACTAGAAAGTTGGGCATTGACTCCTCGGATGACGATGAAGGTGAGGAAGATGATGAGAATATTGATAGTTAGATGCAATTCTTAAGTGTCCAGACTATTCATGCCCTCAATTGTTGTGTTGTTATTGCGATGGAATTTTGTAGGTAAATTCATACGTTTGGTGTGGATAAAAATATTAATCATGTTAAATACTATCATCTTTATTTATTTTTCCCAAAATAAGCAACTAGAATGTATTGGGTGTATGTTTAAAATGGGTAGGAAAATGTGTAAAATGTAAGATAATTATTTGGCAATTTTTCCCAAAAAAATCTGCCAAGGTCATCTGAGATTTGTGCCAAAACGTTTAATGCTAAACTGTCCCAAAATTGTATCAAAAAATTCGCACCAAAACCCTCTTATAAAAACTCGTCTCAAAGTAGTCTAAAAAAATTTTATCCTAAATATGTACCAAAACACCCATTCTAAAGTTGTGCCAAAATAGTCTCCCATAGCCGTACCTACGAAATTTTCCCAAAGTTGTGCTAAACGAGCCCGAGCCCGTTTCAAAGCCGCACCAAATATATCCATCCTAAAACCACGCCAAATTAGTTTATTTTAAAGCCGTGCCAAAAATATTCGTCTCAAATATGTGTATCCCAAAGCCATGCCATTTATTGTCTGTCTTGAAACGTGCCAAAATTTTCTATTCCAAAATTGTGTCAAAATTTTCCATGTCTGTCATTTGAAACGGATTGCAGGTCGTCCCAAATGATTGTCCCAGATCAATTTAAGACAGTTTTTCCAAATAAGTCGTCCCATCTCAAGAAAAATCCGGCAGTGTGTTTGTCTGGCATTTTGTTTGACCCTCTTCATAGTATCAAATGAGCGCTATGCCGATATGGCAAAGTCAGAAATAAATTTAGCAACAAGACACGAAGAAATGCCAAACTCTAAAGAGGGTTATAGCTATATTTATTACTTGAAGATAAAATAAAATGAGAACAACGTGAATGAATGAATAAATATGACTTCATGTGATTCAAGTCCATTTATAAATTGTTGAAGAGTTGTGTTTAATAGGCTGAAAAAAAAAGTAACGAGTGTATAAACACATTAGTTCATTCAAAATGAACAAATCATGTATTTACAATTAAGTAATTCTTGATCGAATAACAAATTAATCCGTTCGTATCTGCACACATGTCACACTTTGCGATTCGTCATTAATATTTTTCATTATTTCTATTTTAACGACTTTAATATTAATTTCTCGTTGACCTCGAAACTTGATTTGAAATCTCGAATATATCATACATATCTACTTCCAAACAACCTTCTTTAACCCCAGCAGAAGTCGGATTTTGTTGATCTTTTGAAGCTTCTTAAGTTTTGAGAAGGGAAACGATAGCTTCGTACAGCGAAATCCAAAAATTTTCGTAACCCTTTCAAGTTAAAATATTTCAATCAACATACACACACATATATAGATATTACTATATTTTTATGTTTTATAATAATTTTGAGTCCATTATCTGCTTTTCTGTATCATTATCGAGGTGGGTATACGGAAAGCAAATTATATACATGATGGAGACATATCCAAGTCGATCCAAGGCAATTGAACAAGCCAATCGATATTCCTTGTATTGTAGTAATCACAGATATGGCTATTCTATCACCTACCCACTTTAATATTTAGTCTTTTCAAGGATATTTAAAATTTTGAAGTGTAAATGAATTAAGTCGAACAGAAAAATTATTTTTCATTAATGCAAGGTCCTGATTTAACTCAGCAAATTGTTCATGAATTTGCTACCTTAGTTGATGGCAACGCGAAACATTATAAATATAAATTCTTGACGTATAGAACTTTTCAACAAGAACAAACAATTTCCGACACTTATTCCCCCATTATCAGAAGGAGCCATATTGGCCAAGGATTTATGTTCGGATTTGTTATTTGTATCATACACAATATACATAGTGAAACCTGCAAATAATGGATGCGACTACTGCGTTCTTGTTCCATCTTCAATTTAAATGGTTAGATTGAATAAATTATTTTATCAAATGCAATCAAATATTTTTTATCATTACATACAAATAATATTCCAGCTCAAGCCTAATTCAAGAAATGCCCTGATTTTCACCTTCGGCCTAAAGTGTTCCACGTCAATGGACGTGGGTACATTGCAATAGAAAGCACATTACATGGATGATGGAGAGGTATCCAAATCGATCAAAGCAATTGTACAAGCCAATGGGTTCTTTGCATTATAGTTATTCTATCATCACTTACCTCCTTTAATTGTTAATTAGTTTTCTAAGGATATTTAAAACTTAAAAGCGTAAAGCCGTGCAGAGAAAATATTTTTCATCACCGCAAGGTACTGATTTAACTTAGCAAATTGTTCATAAATTTGCTACAACGCCAAGTATAATACAAAAAAAAATCTTGGCATATAGAACTTTTCGAGAAGAATAGACAATGTTGTCACCTTTTTTGTTTCCCATTATCTGAAGAAGCCATATTTGCTAAAGATTTATTTTCGGCTTTATTATTTGGAAAAACATACAAATAATGACTGCAACAGTATACAAATTGTTTATATTCATACACAGTATAAGTAGAAAAACATACAAATAACGACTGCAACTACAGCGAATATTACACTAATTATCGCATTTGTTGAAAATGTGAATTGCTCTCAAAAGTTGGCGACAAAAGTTGTTTAAAGAAAATTGTTTATAGAAAAAATGTAGAGAACAATTCAAACAATTTTTTGGAATTCACTTCAAATAAAAATAATATAGAACTCAAAATTGCATAAAACCCTTGGCCATTAATATCATGAGTAATACTTCCTATACTAAGTGTTGCTGGGATTATCCTTTGAGGTACAATCAATATTCGTGTATAAGGGCCAAAAAGAAAAATACAAAGAAACGTTGCTAAAAATTAGTCATGATAAAAAAGAAAATTAATCACAAATTATTTATTAAATAATTTACCTTTTTTCTCAACATTATTTCTATTCATCAGACAACATATTAAAAAAATGCCACACTATTGGTTCTAAACTGATTTTAAACTTAAATTTGGATACGGTGGCCAGTATAATACTTAAAACAAAAAAGAGAAGCAGTAGTACGTTCAAGCATATTTGGGTGGGTGTGTGTTTGCGAGTTTAATCATGTTAATGCTACAACCTCAAAGTGATAACCTTCACCAACTTCTAACAAATGAATTATTCAAAGAGTTAATTATGAAAACTAAGAGGTAATAAATATGGAGGACCACCGTCAAATCAATGCTATATCTAGTTTTCATGATTGTCACCTTGCAAGGCGATAAAGATCAAATCTTGAAATTGCTGCACACTCATACAAAAACAACGATTAGTGGAGGTAATAGTGAAATCTATAGCTTTTAAGGTATAATAATAATTATTCATACAATTAGTTTATTAAAAGGGAAACTGTAAAAATGATGAGAGAGCAGTGCTTTTTCTTCTTTCCTTCTTTGACTATAATTAAGCAAGGAAAGGGGAAGACAAACATCATCATCACGCATGTTTTAGGCTGCAATTTGGTCCCAATAACTGCCATGGAAGCTCTATGGGCTCCATTTATGATAGTCCACAAGGGGCTCCTTCACCCTTTTTTTTTTTAAAGTAATAGATGATAATAAGAGAGGTAAGATATGACAAGTGTGGCAGAGCCCTTTAGGACATGATTTTGGTGTTATCAATAACAATAATAGTAATAATATACTAGTATGATGATTTACAACTTTTGGGCTTGAGAGAGGCAACGGATTGAGGTAACATCAAATGACAATTAATACATTAAGAGAGCTGTATTTAAAAATGATGATCGTCAACTATCATGTGAAATGATGGTCAAATGTGTTAGGGTCCCCTTGAATATCTCACAAAATTTGATGGACTATTAAACACAAGAATACAAGAACATGTAAGAATTTTTTTTTTCCTGGTTTTGTTTCATTACATTGATTGCGAGTGGTTACGACCTAACAATGCTAGACATTAAATATCAAGACTATTTACAGCACAAAATTCAATCTAGTAGGGACTTGGTTTTGACATATTGGCTTCGCTTTGTTATATATATATTCTATTATTATAAAAAATTAAATTTAATATAATTTATATATATGTAAGTATGAACATTAAAAATATATGTTAAACACGATGAATGTTTGTTATAATTATATGGGTGAAACATTTAATTCATGCTTTAATATATTTTGTATATTACTTGATGACTAATTGTGCCCCATTTTAATTTTTTTATATTTACGTAAAATTTTAAAATTATATTTAAAGTATTCTAATAAGCATAACTTAAATACCACATATCAAAAAATGAAGAAAATCAATTAACTTTTGGAAACATTTATTAATGCTACATAGTTTTCTCTGAAATGTGTTATCATTAAATAATACAAGGATACGGATAAAATAAATTTTCTACAATTAATAGATAAGTATAACCATAAAAAATATTGTTAAAATAAGTTCTACTTTTTGCTTCTAAATATCTGTTTTATATCTTTTGTTTGGCTACATATATACTGAAATTTGTACTTTTGAGTTGTTTTATACCGGCCATAAATTTAAAATAAAATTCATTTATACACATTAAAGACCAAATATTATCCAACTCTATTTGGCAAAGCTAATATATTTTAACTTCTGTAACTTCTGCAGCAGTTTAAGTATCATTGGCAATGTTTGGCTGTTATTTACTTTTTTTTTGTACACCAAAAAATACAAACTGAACTTATAATTTTTTTAGTCTCATATTCAAAATATATATCTTACCGAAAAAACTCTAAAACACAGCTTTGTTTTGTGTATTGTGGATTGTTTTTTGTTGGTTTTTTAAGAAGGTATTGGGTGTTTAGTGTTAAAGAAAAAAATATGTAAAGATAAAGAAAAATTTGTTTAATTTTATTTTTATAGGCAAAAATTTACTATTTGTGTCACATTATGCCTAGTAAGGATGGGACAAATTTTACTACATATTGGCCTCATCGTACCTGATTACCACACATATTTACAAAATATAAAGTCAAAATTTAAATTAATTGTGAGAAGATGAAAAGAGAAAAATAATCCAAAATAATAGAGCTATATGCTATGGAGATATCTGGAAAATGGAAATATATGTACTCAAACATATACGTATATACGTTTACTTTTCCAATAAAAATATCATAATTCAACCGTGATATAATATTTTATATATATATATATATATATTTTTTTTTATATATATATATATTCACAAAAAATAGATCTCACTAACAAAAAATTATTTAACATCTAAAGATACTTTTGTCTCCTGAAAAACCCCAAAAAACTCAATCAAATATATTTTTCTTCATTTTAACTATTTTTCCCTATCTCTATTTTCAAATCAGACTTTAATCTTTCCGTTATCATTTTTGCACCATTCACAAAACGAAAATTACCCAAATTTTGAAGGTATCAAGAATGTAATCCAACAATAGTCATAGCAATTTTGTCACATAAAATCAAGAACTCCATACATAACCAGGAATTGGCCATTACCAGAAATAGAACATGAGAGTTACCTGCACTATCTATTGCTATAATTGAAATCATGCACCCTAATTTATCTACACTATATTATTGAGTTATTAAGACTTTTCGAGTTGTACAAAATCAAATTATACAAATATCTTTTTTTAAAATTCTTTTCATTTTTCTATCATTTTTTGTTCTCTCAAATATTTTCTCTTTTCAAATTATAAACTTTCTTCATAGTCTTAGTTTAAATATTTTTATACTTCTAATTTAGATATTTTTATTATTTAAAATACAATAACTATATAATTTATAAAAAAAAATTGTGCAACTTTTACTAGTATTATATAAATACCAAGTATAAAAAACCTACAGTCAGAGAAATATCAAAATCCTACCCTTTCACAGAATTCAAACTTAATTTGAACCCCAAAGTCTTAGGATTCAATTTCATCACTTAAATTAGAGGTTACCGATCATCAAAACCAAAAATAAAATAAATGATCGATTTTATAAGGAATATATTTTGATTTTTTAATATAAAAAAATGATGTTTGCCTATTTGCCATGATTAATTGGTGTGGGACAGGTTCATCTTTTCCGGAATGGGTTTGCAGCCACAAAGGGCATCATACACATACCTCCTTTTCCTTCATTTCCTCTATGAAATATCGTTTTCACTTCCATTTGGAAAAAACCAACACGTTTTTCTATACTACTACTATTACTACATTCATTTTTCCTTTGTTTTCTAGCACTATTTAATTTATTTTCCCTTTTACTATTTTAATATTTTAAATAAATATTATGTTCCATTATTTGACGACAAATACCTTCATTGTTGTAAGGTAACAAATATCGATAACATCCAAGTCTAATATATAAATAAAGGCGATCTCGAGGAATTGTCACATCACTAGAAGTTGGTGAGAAATCTTATTCACCATTACCATCTCCTTTTGCTTTCCCTTATATATATCATTGTAATAATATGATTGTGTAGGATAAATAATGAACCGGAATTAAGATTCCCATTTTAATTTCTTTGAAATCATTATAGGCTAAACTATTATAATTATTCTAGCAAATTCTTAGGCTTTATTTTTGCCATGTATTTGGCTTTTTTCGACTAGACACGTGAATGGCTCGGATCAACAAATTATTTATAATAAGATATTGATAATTGTGATTTGATTGGATGATAATTAATTGATAAGAGTTGCAATCACTGAACCAAATAAAACAATTTAATTAATTACTTAAATAATTTGTCCTTGCCTGGCAATGGATTACCTAGTGTAGGAAGATCTTATTTTGGGTGATGTTTGTACAGTTTACATATGTAGATTAATTTTCATACATACATACATACATATATATATATATATATATAGAAATATTAAAAAATTTAATTGTATGAGATAGTTAAGCATTACATTATTTGACGAGGCCAAAAAAATTTATATTTAACAAATAAGAGGTTTTTTTTTTTTTTCATATGTGCTTGAGTGCGAGTATTGATTTATTTTTGTTACAAATATGTTATTAAATGATTTAATTAGTTCTCTCTAAAAATTAATTAATTTGTTCGAACCACATTTGAACAAACACATTTCATTTCACGAAGAATAATTTGAGTTAGTTTTGTCACTAAAGATGTCAGAATCCATAAAAACTAAAACATAATAAGAACCGCGAACCATTTTAAAAATTTGGAAAAGTAACAAGTAACCCTCGAAACGTCTAACCATTTGTTGAAATCTCTGTAACTAAACCAAGAAACCATCCCAAATAAATTAGAAAAAATTTTACTTTGTCTAAAACTAACTTAATAAATTGAATTAGACCCAAGTATATTTTCATATATAGACGAGATTAAAAGAAGCTTCCAACTCGATAAATAATATTTTATGGAGTAAAAAATAAACAAATAAATTACTACAACCTAAAACCAAATAGCCAGTTCTCAAAACAACATAAAGAATTAAAAGTCTAATTCAAATTGAGTTTGTTAGTATTCCTTTTGAATTCAGTATCATTGTTGTACAGAAGTTCAGAAGATTACGTGCACCCGAAAAAACCCAATCAGCACAATAAAAAGGAAAAAGACATTACGTGCACAAGCTGCAAAATATACAAGATAGTAACCTTACCTGCAATAAATAAGCAGTCACATACGATGGATATCAACATCTTACAAAAAATATAAGAAGGCAATTAAAGCTTGATTATCTAAAATTAGTAATTCTGCATGAGTAATCCATGTACATATATGATACGGCAGTATCTATATATTTATACACACATACAGGAGGGTTTTTGGTCTGCATGATCGTTCTGAAAATCCGAATTGAAGGACAAATTAAACTGGTTAATAACCAAACTGGAAATGCTAGTGAATCAATTAGCTAATATGAACTAGGTTTTGCATGATCCCCGGCCAGCAGAAGTTCAGCGATGAAGCAGCCCCTTCATCAACTTATGTAGCAGCAGAAAAACAAGAAGACAACTATTTGGATCAAATCATGATCATGACAGCCTAAGTGAAGCCATGTAACCAAAAAGACAAAAGAATATCAGAGGAGGGGCGCCCTCTTTTCTTCATGGCTCCCAATTTGCAAAAAGAGAGAGCCCATCACCATCAGGGTGAAGTGCCTGTCACCTTCGCCCCCTTCAAGGAAATCTCAAGTTTTGGAGGCCGAGATCATTGTGTCTCCTGGAGGGACCTGAGGCCGGCACCCATCTCTTGGGCATGAAGTGGAAGAAATGGCCCTGTCGCTGATTTTGTGGTTTGATTTTGAAGGGCTTTGTGGTAGTTCTGGAGGCATGGCAACGGCCAAGAGCCAGGATAAGAACCAGTGCTGTCAAGAGCAGTAGCCTGATGCAACTATTCATATCTGCAGAAACTACTGAAGTGAAATGGACAAACGGCAACACAGACTCACACAGTAACTGGTGGCTTCAGTGCTGGTTTGTAGCTTTCGGCAACAACTGGTAGATCAGTGTGTTTGCTTATGGGTTAAAAGAATAAATGGATAGTTGATTAATGCAGCTCATGTGTGTGGGCTTTTGAGAATTTTGCAGACTGCGGGGGTGAGAGAGAATAGATAGAGAGGGGATTTTTTCAAGAAAATGAAAGAAGAGTCTTTTAGTTCTGGTAAGATTGGGAGCAGAGAGTTGGAGAAAAGGAGGAAATGGCTTTTTGAACGAGTCCAACTGGTGGATACTAGAAAGAGAGAGGTCTATAGTTGCATAGCTGACAGCATGATCGAAGGAAATGATATAATAAAAATTTGAACGAAGGTGATAGAAAATAAAAATAAAATAAAATAATTTTTTTTCTTTATTTATTTATTATTATTCTTTTCTTTATATATGTCAAACGCCAAGACAAGAAAGAAGAGGGGGAAAGATTGAAAGACAAGAGAAGGGAGGAAAAGAAAAGGAGAGAGAAGAAAAGGAGAAGGTAAGAGGAGATGGGGATGGGGGTGGGGGCTATGTCACTCTTTCTTGTGGTTAGGTATGAGGGTTTTGTTTTTTGGTTTGGTCCCATTTGGTATTAATGGCCAACTAAGGCATTGGCCACTGTTGTTTTGAGGCCACCCCAACGGGAAAACATGTGTCCCTTTCTTTTGCTCAATGGCAACTCTTCAATTCCCTTTCTCGGCATCCCTTGATTTGTATATGCCCTTTAGTGTTTTTCTCCAAATTCATTTCCATCAATATATGCTCTACATACAAAAGGGCCCATGTAATTTATTTGGATTTTAAAAGAAAAAATCTTTTGTTGTTGATGTTTTTGATTAATGATTAGTAGGAAGGATGTTCCCGCACGTTAGGGTGATGGATGGGATGGGGAGGTTTGGGGAACAAATGTAGGTTGAGAAGAAAGAAGTGGAGGCAAGGACTATTTTTGTTTACTTACTGTTGTTGCAGAGCAGAGAGTAGGAGCAGCCCTACTTCTTGATTGAGGGGAGTGGGTTGGCCCGTACATGATTGGTTTACTTTAGGGGACTAGGGTAGGGGCTGCCTCTCTACCATATGCAACCTTATTTTTTGTTTGGGTTTTTCATTGAAGAACAATTTATTGCGGGATAGAGATTGCTGAATTTTCTTTCCTTTAGATGATGTCTTTCATCTTGCCATTTCACGCTATTTTACATTTTTCTTTTGTCATTTCTATCGTTTGAGTACTTACATATTAAATGACATATCTTTTAGTAAGGTAGAAGCATGAAAAACAGGCTTGTTGCACGAAATTAGACCACAAAAAAAGAGGAATAAACTAATTGTAACTCAAAGACCTAAAAGAAACGAGTTTCTATGGATTTAAGTATGGAAAATAAAAGAATATTCTCAAAATTAAATAATATATCAAAAAGGAAGGAATAAAATAGTCCAACTATGGCCCATTTATAAGTCAGGATTTTAACTTTCAAGGAATTGGACTTTTGCTAAAAAAAAAAAAAAGAATTGCAATAAATCTTAACTTTTAAAACACGATAATCCTACGTAATAAAGAATTGTAATAAATCTCAACTTTAAAAATATTTCAAATGTGTATTTGGGAACTTTAAACAAATATTTTTTTCAAAATTGTTGTATCATTTTATAAACTTTACGTTATGTTCCAAAACTTATTATTAATGTTTATTTTTTTATATTGTTTTGAAATAATGTTTCATTCTTAGCATTTATTTTGAATTTATCCTCTTAGATAAATTTAACAGAATGAATATATTCTTAAATATTTTATTATTTCTTATTAATCAAATTGTTAGAAATATTATTTTCATTATATGTTAAAGTTATAAAACAATTAACTTAAGCAATAATTAGAATTTACAAAATTTGTGTAAGTTGAGTTAAAGTCGAACCAAACACAACACTTATGATCACAAGCTCGACTTCTTTTAGACACATTTATCCTTGAAAAAATAGAAGCAGTGGATTCGAGCTCTTTTGCACCCTTGGTATATGGGCTCATTACAAATTCATTTATGGTTTTGTCCATATGGTGATTAGTGTCTTAAAAATCAAACTAGTCCTCAAACTAAAAAGTTTATCAATTTACAAATCATTGGTTCAACTAGTGATTCAACCCTAATTAAACTTGTGATGCAATATTTATATTATAAATATTAATTAATATGCTACAAATATATAAAATGATGAATATTAAGAAAAGTACTTGAATATAATTTTAAGTTTTTAAAATTATTATTAATAGTGAAATATATTGAACTAATACAATAAATACAAATTCAATGAATAAAATGTAAACTATGCAAAAAAATATAATATAAGATCTTATATATATACACTGCTTTAAAAACCGACCTGAAATTGAGCGGTTGCAGAATTTTTTGGAGCATATTTCACTTAGAAATCCATGCACTTTTAGGCTATAAATTGTGGCTAAACTCAGAAAGGTTAGGTGGGCCTTGCTCGATTTTTAGCATGCCTTACGTGAGCTTGTGATCTTTGACTAGATATCTTGTTTGAACTTTTCTTATTGTGAGAATAAAAGTCAATTCACTAGTGAATAATTTACTGTAATGAATGATATGGCTTAAATAGTGATAGGTGATATACAAAAGATTCAACCAACCCATTTTTTTTTTTAAATGGTAGCAAAGCAGGGCACTCTTTTTGTGACTAAGCATTTCAAATAAGTATGGTCCTAAATGTGCAAGTGGTCAAATATTGAGTATAATAGAATAAAGCTCCAAGACCACCACTTCTTAATAAAAGGAATTATTCTTCTTAGAAGACTTGAATGCGTGTATGAAGTTTCATTGAGAATAGGTGGCAACCCTTGATTATAAAGTGTAGCTCAGTCAAATTCAGAGGAGTGTGGTTGTGAATCGCGTTGCAACATTACAACTAAATATTGACAATCACTCCTCTTATGATAATACTCAAATTGATGATGGACACTTCTATTCTTGAGCAACTTTGATAATTATTCTCCTTGCTTGAACATCTTTAACACTATGAGGCATAAAGAGTGAAATTATATTGAAAGAGGAGTATGACAACTTTTGAGAGAGAGCATCAATCAAGGAGGAACTCTGTGTTACGTGCCTCATAGATGTGGGAAAATTTGCTCCAAATTGGGTATACATGTTGGTGTCTTACTCTTTATTTTTTGTTCATATTGTGTCCTAGACATATTGCCGACCTTCAACTCACCGTATTTTTACATAATTGACAATAATTTATTGTAATTGTGTAGCACGAAAATGGAATGTGGAATGCATAAAATTGAAGGTATAAATATTTATGCCATAATAAAACTAATAAATAAATATATTTTCCTATAGAGATATAGTCGACAATAAAATCAATTGTTTGTAATATTTTAAAGTGAGACATAATGAACTTGGAAAAAATTTAAAGAGGAACATCAGACATCTTTTATTAGATTGATAGAAGAAATTAAATAAAAAGATCGCCCAAATCTGAAATACATATGTAATATTTATATATAAATATAATTCTTTGTAGAAAATAAAGAGAATTTTTGTATGCAGCATCTTGGTTCTCCAGTTGAGTATTTTAATTATTTACATACTAATTACTTTTGCACAGAAAAATACGCCCTGACAAAGGGATCTTCACTCACAGTCCAAAAGCTACGCACTAGCTGTTGAACTGCGTCACATGCAATTGAAAATAGAAAGAAGTTTATGGCCGAATGTTTATTTTACCTTCATTTTTTTAAAAAATAATTGATATAATAAAAAAGGGAAACATCACATCAACTTCTCTCTCTCTCTCTCTACATATATATGGGATCGTATAAGAATTAGTTCAATTATAAGAATTAACAACTAATTTATACGACTGATGATTCCTTAACTAAGTGATGACCAAGAAGTACTCATATTCATGATCTAAAAGCACAGTCAACAAACTAATTATATGGTTTGCCGGTTTGGAACAATTTATGTGCATTATAATCTTACATTTTCCACTAAATTTCAAGGATTGTCAAGGTATTGCAGCAGCTGCACATCTATGAATAGACAAGAAAAAATGTCAAATGATGAATATCCAAAGAAAAATTAAAAAAAAAAAAAAAAAGGGTTTACTTCGGTTCGCTGATTTTCAACTTCACCAATATTAAACTCAAACGGTCGCAGTTGGGGAAAAAAAATGCAATCATGGGACAGAAAGATAAGCAATGTTGAGTGATCTTTTCACAATTCAATTGTCAAATACTCGTGGAGCTGATTGGAGATGCTACAAAATACTAAATGCTAGTGGCAGCAAAGAGGCCATGCACAATGCAGAATAGCGTACTACAAACAATTAAGCCACTAATTTTTTATTAATTATTTCATTTTTGACCGCATTGAAGTTTGGTAACATTAAACCAAATAATTTTCACCCTCTAGCCAGCTAGTATAGGCCCCCTTCATTGTTTTCCGTCAGAGGAACATCCCTGCTGTTGTTGTAGCCCTTTTTTGTTTTCAGCACTCAAATTGATAATAAAGTCACACACACACACACACACACATATGCACATATGTATATTTACTGTATATTTTTCACATGGTTTTGTGTATTAGCAGTGATCTGATTTTCGGTGAATGTTTGTACTCCGTCAAGACTGTAGAAAAACAGTGTTGAAAAAGGGTTTTCAACAGAGGTCCTCGTAAATTATTCAGCTGATGACTGAAGACACTTCTTCTCATGGTTCCATCACTTCAATTTTCCAATCAATCTTTCATTTTGATGATCCCCTTGTTTCTTTGACTCATAAAGATATCTGTCAATCTTATCATTTTATACCGTCACAATGCACACAATTATTAGAATACTTCTCTGTGATATAGAATTTATATATTACTGCGTGAATTCGTCCAAAGTACAATGTACTAATCGGCTATATGTATGTAGGTTTTGACAGTGTCATAATTTATACCATTAAAAGTTTCACAATTCAAATATACACTCTCACAAAAAATTTATTTAAATTTAAATTTAAATTAATTCCTCTTATACATATATATATATATATATATATTTTTTTTTTAAATATTTAAAATTTAATTATTACATCTATTAATAATAATCAAAGCAACATAAATAAACACACGTATATACAAATTAGTGGCATAAATTACACGTTTTCATTATTTGACACAACCTCACTCGTGATTTGTCAACAACCGTCATATTTTACAACACTTTACTTACACAAAAACTTTACATGATCTATCAGCAATTATTTTGGATAGCAAGGATTGAATCTCCAAGGAGACTTAACATGATTTTGATGCAGGTTTTATACAAGAATAATTATGGAGAAAACTTTTCATAATTAAGAGTTCAAATTGACATGGAATCTAGTTACCAAATTTTGGTGGTATTCTTGGGAAGACTTCTTGAACAAATTTTAAGGAACATATGATGTAATTTGGATCAATGTGAATTTAGCTAAATAGTCCTTACTTGTAGATAAGGATTCAGGGAGATTTAGAATCAACTTAAAGCTGGAAAGTTGATTTTGGATTTACATGGAAGATTCTGTTATAAAATGAAAAGCACTAGGGATGTGTTCAATGGTGATTTTGATGGAGATTTGATGCAAAAAATTAGAAGCTGATATCACATCATCAAATATATTTATTAGAGTTGCTGATACACGGATTTAACAACTTGAGTAGGAGAAGAAAATTCAATCTATATTTTCAAGAGAAAAACAAAAAACAAAGGATTCAAGCATGAATCATTAAGAGAGATAAGAAATGGACTTGAAACTTTTAACGTTTCTTTGTTCTTATTCAAATTCCATCCATTCACACCAAAGTGTCGGTCTTACTTAATCTTCAGGTACAAGAGCTCGTGTCGACATTGAAGTCTTAACCAAGAGGTGGTCCTGTTTCATGTGGAAATAAGGGAACCTTGCTGCCTAATGAAGTTTGGCTAGAAACAACTAAACGAGTCGTGTTCAAGGAATTTCGATAAATGCAAGTAATTTGACAATGGAGCTAGCTTGAAAACATTCGAAAAATTAGTGGATTATTTTTTGGGTGAAACTCCATAGACATAGGAGAGTTTTTCTGAATTACATTAACAATTTTTTATCTTCTTTAAGTTAAGCATATTATAAAATATATTATAACATAAACTGGCGATCGCACTAACAAGTGGCATCAAAACCTTGTAATCTTGACAAGCTTAGTTTTCAAGTGAGTGAGATCTTGGTTGATGGTTTGGTTGTAAGGATTCGCACCAAAGAATGAGCTTTGGTGTCTCGACCACCCCTTTTGGAAGGAACAAATTACACTTATTGTAAGACCAAAATGCATGCTATCATTAAATCATTAGATAAGAAGGTATGGACTACGGTGTTTGAAGATGGTTGCTACAAACCTAGTTAATGCAAGGACAAACTGTCCTATAAGATGTCAAGACATGAATTCCAATAAAAGAGAAGGCCTCACTTGAAAATTCACATACCATCAATACTATCTTCATATGTGTAGATGAAAAACAATTTAAGCTTGTCTAACAAGTGAGACACACAATGAGGCTTGGAAGAACCAACAGAGTGTCTATGAAAGTGCAAGTGCTATTCGATTGTCAAAATTGAAAATACTCTCGTCTCAAATTAAAAACCTTAGAAAGAAAGAGGATGAAATCGTAGTTATCTTCTATAATAAATTGAGGGACGTCACAAATTAAGTCTACTAATTGGGCAAAAAGTATTTTGAGAAATTAATAAGGAAGACGTTGCTATACTTACTAGAATGATTTTTCCCAAAGTTGTTGCGATAGTAGAGGCGAGAGATCTTACAACATTACTGTGGGACAAATTGATGGAATAGTTCCAAATCTATGAAATTGATTTCACACAAATTAAGAAGAAAAGAGGTATGACATTACAGACACCTGCCAAAAAGAATGACCATGATGGAGAGGGAAAACATATGAATTGTGAACTTGCATATCTTACAAAGAGATTTGCAAAAATTATAAAACGTAGTAAGAAAAGTTCTAACATATAGAACAACAAGTTGAAAAAGAAGACTACTGCATGTAATTTCAAAAAACCAAAGAAACCAAAAGCACAAGAAATAGGTAATGGACCTAATTATAGAGAATGAGAAGGTCATGGTCACATTTAATCCAAATGTGTCAATACTTTGGAAAGGCAATGAAAAGTCTTTTATCATAACCTGAAGTGACGATGGGTCTCAAGACATCAAAAAGGAAAAAACCACCAACCACATTACAGTTAATGTTATTGATATGATACCAAATTTTGCAACATTTAATGCAAAATCAAAAAGGTTGGACTATGATGGCATTTGTTAGGAAGTAATGAGCTATGATGAGTTGGTGACAACCAATTAGAGGTTGGTTGATAAGCTTATAGTGGCTCTTAACACTACCAAGAAGTTGAAGCAAGGAAAGAAGATGCTGAAGCTAGAAAGAGATGAAGCAAAAGCCTCATGATGGAAAGAGGTATGGCATTGTGGACATTAGTAGAAAAGAATAATCATCATGGAGAGGAAAAAGATGTGTATGAAGAACTTGCATATCTTTTAAGAGATTTGCAAAAATTCTAAAACGTGGTAAGAGAAGTTTCAACATGTAGAATAACAAGCCTAAAAAGAAAACCATTAAATATAATTTCAAGAGACCTAAGAAACCTGAAGAACAAGAGACAACTAAAGACCCAAGTGCAGAGAATGCGAGGGTTATGGTCGCATTCATCCAAATGTGCCAATATTTTTAAAAAGTTGAGGAAAGTCTTTTACCATAACCTAGAGTGATGATGAGTCAAAAAAAATCAATGAAATAAAAAGGAACACACCGACAACCATATCGCATTTAATGCTGTAGATATGATACCAAATGTTGTAATATCTAACAAATGTTAAAAGGGTCAGACAATGATAGCTATAGTGAGGAAGCAATTAGTTGCAAGGAGTTTGTGAGAACTAATTAAGGCTGATTGATAAGCTTACAACGACTTCAACACTATTAAGAAGTTGAAGCAAGAAAAGGAAACATTGTTTCTAGAGAGAAATGAAGCAAAAGCCTGAAATTTAAAGCTATTGGAGGACTTTCACAACTTGAAGGAGTCACATTAGAAGTTACAACAAGATTCGAAACAATTTGCTATAATATTAAGCAAGCTAAACATAGGAAACACCAAACTTCACGACATCCTCACAGTTTGTAAGTAGTTAAGAGAACATTTTGAATTGAGAAACACTAGATAGGTAAGCACAAGTAAGTTTGGAGGCTAGAAAGTGGAGTTAGTCAAAGAGACAATACCTTTCAAGCCACATTTTATAACGTAACTAAGGACCAGTAGCCAAAAAGTTCCCAAAAAATTAAAGAAACTACCTATATAATAAGATCATCACATCTCTTCATGCTTTAGGTATTCAAGCACATGATGGAAGAAAATCAAGTTGACTCAAAAAAGAAGTGTTTCGAAAAGAAGTGTTTTATAGCACATGCCTCACTTTGTGCAAGGACATAATACTTTGATAGTGGTTGTTCCCATCACATAACTAACGAAAAAGAATTCCTTTCCAACTATAAAACTCGGATTAATGACTTTGTGACAATTAGAGATGGTCAAAATAGTTAGGCCAATGAAAAGGTCCGTTAGATGTTGATTGCCTGAACTCAAAAATGTGATACATGCTGAGGGCTTGAAGGCCAATTTACTAAGCATAAGCTAATTATATGACCACAATTATGATATAAAATTCAACAGAAAGAGTGTTGTATCTTCAATAGTGACACATGTGTCATGAAAGGCAAAAGATCTATTAATAATTACTACTTGTTAGAAGACGCTTTAGTTTGAATAAAGTTAGAAGTTGAGAGACAAAGTTATAGAACAAGAAGTTGGGATATATGAATTATTAGGACCTCGTAAAGATCACCCTTACCATTGGGGTTGCAACATTCCTTGTCCAAACTACTTTATTCGACTTTCAAAGCCAAATCCTTCTCCTTTTTAGCTTTTCACCACATTCATTTGAAAAGTTTGTAATGAGCTTATTAATTTATCCAATTTCATGTTTTCAATGTCTCAACCTTTCTCAGTAACTGCTACCTTGTTCGTAACGAGCTTATTAGTTTCTCTGAACCGATATTTTGGGTTAATTATGTCATCGATCTTTCCTTTGAAAATAGTGATCATTTCATCCTCACCTATTCTTAGGTTATTAAATTGTGAGGTAAGTATTTGAATTTTGGATATTCTCATACTGTTGGTACCTTGTGATTACGAAGAATATCACATGCTTCTTTAGCAATTTTCCATTTTGAGATCCTGTTCTTCATCCACTTTAATGAATACAAATTGATTGCTTTTGAATTCTTAAGGGGTGCATTTTTCCTATCTATAGTCCAATCCTTTACTACTTTGACAACACCTTTGTGTCCAACTTCTTTCATAGAAATACCCATCTAATAGTGATAGAACTCCAAATTTTCTTGTAAAGGGATTTAATGAAAGCTTCAATATGAGCTTTTCAACATGGATAATTAGTCTCGTCTAGCAATGGAGGTAGAGTAACTAAATCACCAACCTTTACATTCATGATCTAATCGATAATACCACGATCTCACATGTCTTGCAAACCAACTACAAAAAAAAGTAACGTGACTCTGACTTTAGTTATAGTTATGATTAGATTAGATATTATAACATCAATTTAATACCAATTGATTGGAGTTTGTGACTTCACAGAAGAATTTGCAATTTGAAGTTGTAACACAGCTATGCACATGAAACAAAGCATTAATGCAAGTACATCTAATATATTTACACAGTTCAGGCACCCAATAAGTTTTGGAACATCTTGTATTGCCTGATAGTTACAAAAATAGTTGATCACATAAACTAAAAACTGCTCGTAAATTAATTAGATATACATTTGATTATTAATAAATTTTCCTGTACAAGAAAAAGCATCGTATCACTAGGATACATGCTCATAAATTATCAATTTATGTCTTTTTAAATACTCATATCATGGAAAATTTTAGTTTTTGCTATAGTTTTCAACTCTAATTGCACACATAAAAAATCGGACAAAATTAAATATTTTATTTTTAAAAATGATGCACCCTCATCTCAAGCGATTTGTGATAGTGAAGTAATTTTGTATGACTAGGATGAGATTATCACATAAAAACACTATCAGAAGAAAGAAACAAAAACAACTTTTGCATACTGCGGCAAATGTTGCCTAAGTCTGTGATGGGATGTTTTACAAATAGGGAGTGACAAAAATAGGAGATGAGGGAATTGGAAGTGTTTAATTCATCCACTTCTTGCTTCTCCTTTTTCTCTAACCTTTTTTTCTCTTTTTTCCTCTTTTATCTATATACTCTATCTATACCATATTATTATTTCAATAAGATTTTTTATTATTCAATATAAAATTACATAAATATCTTTTATTTTAAATTCTCTTATTTTTTTTTTTTATCATTTTCTATATCTTTTTTGTCTTTTCTACTAACCAATTACTTTTATTTGTATTTTACTCTCGAATTCTCTCATTCCAAATTATTTTATCTTTCTTTATTTAATTATTTTTTATACTTTTAATCTATATTCACACTGGATTATTTTAATAAAACTTTTAGATTGCACAACAAAATTTACACAACTACCTTTATTTTTGACTTATTTTCCATTATTTTTTTCTTCCTTCTCTTTTAACTTGATGTTTTATTTATATTTTCTCTCAAATTTTTTGGCTTTTAATTTTTTACTTTTTTTATTTAGACAATTTTTATACTTTTTTAAATACTTTTATATTTATTATTTAAAATACAATAACTTTGTAATTTATATATAAATTCGCCCACCCATGAATTATACCACTTTTACTTGCTCATACTATTTTATTATTGCAAAGTTCACAACTGGTCTTTTAATAATTTACCTGAAATGTCCTTCATAACTAATCTACTTCTACAACAACTAATTTTAATCTTTTAATATTTTATCAGTTATTTCCCAATTGTCTCAATTAATTAATTAATGCTAATCAACTTATTGTATTTTCTTTTCAAATTTGAATTAAGAGGCAATGGCTTTTATTTGTTTTAATATCATGCTACCTCTATTTTAGTTATCAAAATGTTAAGGTTATTCATCATTGTCACACGCATTCAGACATATATTATATAATAAAAATATAATGTTGATCATAGTGTAATTTTTGTATTTGTATTTAAACAAAAAATAATGATGTAAATCTTTTATATTTATACCAAAGTTTGAATAAACCAAGTTCAATATTAGCATATTATTTATCATAAACTACTCTTAAAATTCTGTTATATTAATAAGTGTTTTTTTAATTTTTTGCACACTCATAGTGTGTTTTCTATTGTGAGTATTTATAATCTATATGTAATCAAATGGGAGAGAGGGTATAATTTGTCTTTCAATTAAAATTCTAAAATACTCTTACAATTATAGCATATTTTCTCGCACTCATTATTTTTCAATGATGCTTCTAATCTATGGCCTCATTCTTGAACTAACTTAATTCCTCTTAAAGTTTATTAAGATTTAGTGCATATATATTTTATTACTATATTTATTATGTATATATTTTATTTATGTAACGTTATTTTATATTGAAAACTAAAAATATAAAAATTTTATATTTTATCATGATTAATGAAATTATATAATTTTTTATAAGCATGCACACACATAGAGTGTGCAAATTTTACTTATATATTATTAAAAGTTTAAGGCGAATTTGGTTGCACATTGTGATTTTACAAATTTATTCTTCATTGGTAAATATACACCATTAACTTTAAATAAAAAGACTATACACACTTAAATGTAGTTACTAATGTACTATTACTTATTTTCTATATTATATATGTGTACTTATTATGCAAGCAATGCTGTTCAGTTGAACATTCTAATATTACATAATTATTCTTAATTAATTTTTTTTATATTTTCCTATCATTTTTTTTGTTCTTTTCTTTTAATTTAATTTATTTATTTATTTTTTCTCTCAAAATTTATCTCTTTTTGTTTTTTTTACCTTTCTTTATTTACTTATTTTGAATATTCTTCATATTTAATCCATATCTATACAATATTATTGCGAAAGTAAGATTTTTGTTCCACACTATAAAATTACACGCCAATTCTTAATTTTATTTTTTTTCTTTCTTTTTTCTCTTTTCTTTTAACTTGTTATTTTTATTTGCTTTTGGCTTAAATTTTCTCTTTCAAATTCTTTGCTTCTCTCTTCTTTTCTTATTTTAAATATTCTTTATAGTTTCATTTTTAATATTCAAATGAAATAATTTTATAATTTGTAAAGAAATTCATGCATACATAGAGCGTGGCATCTTATTAGCTTTCATTACTTCCTTTTTCTTTATAGTGATTGTCTTTTCTTTTTTCTTGCCTTTCTCTCCTTTTTTTAGTCTTCCCTACTGTCTCCCCTCTCCCCACCCTCTCCTTTTCCTATTGTCTAGATTATAAAATTCAGATCGAACTAATTAATTTAATTGAGAACTAGTTGATTTTTTGATCCAGTCAAGCCATGAAAATTTGGAATCTCCAAAATGAGTGTGAATTGATCAAAAACTAGTAAAAAACAATTTAAAGCCAATCAAAATCAATTTTGACCAAAAAATTAAAGAACAAATTTTTGCCATTTTTGAAAGCTAGAAAAAAATGCCTTTTGATTTTTTAAAAATATAACATAATTTAAAATAATCAATTTTTAAAATGATTTAATTGGCCAAACCACTGACCTAATTTGTTTTTTAGTTCGATTTTAAAAACATTGTGTTTTGTTGTGCGCATAGCCTTTTAAGTTGGTGGATATTTATTGTGCAGGTAACAAGAATTTCTGTACAAGACGGTTCACTAAGTGTTTAAGAGAGTTTAATTATATGTGCACCCGTTCTTGCTATGCACCCATTTTATCTCTATGGGGCTCCTGTTAAATAACATGGGTGACGATCGGATCATGTTGCGGGTTGACAGGTTAGATCAAAATATGGATATTTTATACATATCCTAAATCCAAATTAGACACATTTATTTTTATAGTTTGGCTTTTTTTTCTTGAAATTAATTTGTATTTTTCACGGGTCTCCTAAACCTAAGTCGCCACTGGTGTCACAAAAAAAAAATAAAAATCACCATACCAATTTGGCAAAAAAATAAAAATGAAGATAAAAAAAAGTTTATGTTGTTGAGTTCAATTCAAACAATGGAATACTTAATCTCATATTTTCTATGTTAAAATATTTTAAAATAATTAGTTAACAAAAATATTTATTAAATTATTTTAAATTTATAAATGGCCAATACATTGACGCGTCAACTCGTGAGTAACTTGAAATCAAACCAATATTTTTGAATTCATTGAGTTTAATCCAATTTCGACTTGCACCTGCAATGACGCAATTCAAATCCATTAATTTCGTGTCAGGTTTGAATCGTATTTTTAGGTTGCATTATAAATTCCCACCCTTATAAAATAATATAATTAATGAGGTTATGCATTTTTAGAAAAGAGAACAATTATTTAAACTGTTCAAGTTTCAGTGTGGATCATCCTTATTAATGTATTTACTAATTCAGTGTTCAGTGTTAATCCTTCAGAGGACAAAATATCTACTCCATCTTAATGTAGCCATTTATCAAATGCATTACTAATAATTATAAGAGCCCTTTATTGTTCCAGGAATACGTTAATATGAACAATTGAAGGTTGAAAACTAATTATATCAATTTTTAATTACAACATATAATTATGACAGTGAAATATGACGGGGAGGGGAACTAATAACTGGGTTAATTGGATAACTAAAAACAAACTTATAATATATTTAAATGAAATGGAATTTCAACTGGGTTAATTGGATAACTAAAAACAAACTTATAATATATTTAAATGAAATGGAATTTCAACTGGGTTAATTGGATAACTAAAAACAAACTTATAATATATTTAAATGAAATGGAATTTCAAACGGATAATGCAATAAGTTCAAATGACAACGCAAAACAAACTAGAATCAATTATTCCACTAATCAATAATTGATCAAATACTTACATCAGAAAAGTAAAACAAATTACTGAACAGTGTGAGCGATGGAATACATGCACTAAGGCGGACATGTTAATATATTTAATAGTATGTTCATAGATGCAACGGTCAGATTGTATAGAAGAAGAAACACATATATATATATATATATATATATATAATTTATTTTTATTTTTTTTGGGGGGGGGTGTGGGGGGGGGGGGGGGCGCCTGGGGGAAGGGGTAGGCGCAATAGTTTATATATCAAACATTATATTTAAAGTATCTTTTATAAATACAAATTATTGTATCAAATTATAATAGACAGAAACCAGAAACAGGTGAAAAAAATTATTGTACAAGCGAGCCAGCGATGCACATTAATGGGGCTCCAATTCAGAACCCTTCGGTTACGAAGCTTCAATTTTGCCACTGGACCAAGGCAATCCATGACTTCTTGATCATGAGTAACTTCAATCTTATCACAAGAGCCAGACATCCTTGATATGAAAAGGACAGTTCACACACAAAATTTGAGGAGATTTCTTACAGAAGAAAGTGAAAATCTGTTGGAAAACTGAATCTTACCATGCAATTGTCGAGAATTTTAAAGACAAATTTAAGTACGTAGCGTAAGAATAAAATAAGGACACAAGACTTTATAAACAATCTTTAATTACATTCAAACAAATTTGTATGTACAAAAGGGACTTAATTTTACAATGACTCTCTAGAAGAACTTTTACCCTCTTGGAATACTCTCCAAAAGGAACTAAATTTTCTTATAAAACTCAAAGTTCACTTGTATTTTTTTTATTTCTATCTTGGTTTAAGCAAATGGACCAAGCCCTTTATTTATACTAATTCTTTATAAAAATAAACGGCTAATATCAATTGAATCTAATGGTTGGAATTAATTGTCACCAACCTCCACTTACCACAACAAATACCCCATGAATTTAGACAATTTGGTTAATTAGATTCATTTACCTACCACATTAAAGTAAATAGATTATAAACTTCTTTGTGGGCTTAATTTTCTTCAAGTAGGTTGCAATTCAATAATTCTCCCTCTTGCAATTCGTTTGGAGTAGAGTCTAGCAATTTCCTTGCAAATTTCAATCTTTTTCTTTGCTAGTGTTTTGGTCATCATGTCGACTTCATTGTCATCTATATGGATTTTCTCCAAAATTGCTGCTTTAGCCTCCAATCTTCATCGATTCCATCAATAATGCACATTTATGTGTTTGGAACTTAAATAGAATGAGGATTTTTAACATAGATGAATGGCACTCTAACTATTACAGAGAACGAATAATCTTCATAATTCCACCTCAGTTTTTTAAGGAACATTTTTGTCCAAAGCAGTTCATTAGATGTGATCAGAGATGGGGTAGTAGAAAAAAGAAAAATAATCAAACCCAATTCTAAAGTATAGAGACGCAAATCGTACATCAGAATGTTCGATCCATCGTAATAAAATCAAAATCAAATCTAAAAATTAGATAGTCAGAGTGAAATGACAGCTAGAATTGACGTGTCGAGTCGAGTGATACGTCACAACTCAAATAGAAATCATTCCTATTAAATCAATTTAAGTTGATTACAAAATTAGAAATCATTCAACTAATTCCAAAAATCAAGGATTCTCATTTCAAGGAAAACAAAACAATTACATAACTCTCCAATAAAACTGTTTTTTCAAATCAATAAAATAACTATTTATACTGAACTAACTAAATCCTAGTATCAAAGGCTTATATGATCAAAATTATAAATAAAGCTCAATAACAAAAAAAATAAGATAAAATAATAAATAAAATTTTTTGGCTATTTTGAAATCGTGTCAACATTTTTAGTGATTAGTATATACCGTAATTCCATAAATGAAAGTATAATGCACTTTTAAAGCTAACTTTGCCAAAAGACTACAGAACTAGCGGATGTCATCAGGTACTTAGAAGTCAATTTTCTCAATCAATGTCATCGGCTAAATCTGCATCAAAGTATCCTTCAACTACAGCCTTGTTTCTTCCACAATCCTAGCACAAGTTAAGAGATTTGTTGTTCCTTTCAAATAACTTAGAATACACTCGACGGCATTTCAATGCTTTTTCTCGATTTTGATAAATCATGACTAACTTGACCAATTACATATGCAATATCAAGTTGAGCACATACCATAGCATACATTAAACTCCCACAATTGATGCATATGGAATTTACTTATATACTTCTTTTGTTTTTCAGTATTGGAGCACTATTGTAATGTGAGCTTGAAGTGTCCTCCAAGGGTTGTTAAGACTGACTTTGCATTGTTCGTACCAAAGTTTTCAACAATCTTCTAGATATACTTTTCATAAGATAGCCATATTTTCCATTTCATCTATCTGAAAGAATATGCATACCAAGTATTTTTCTTGCAGGTCCTGTTGCAAGTCCTAAGTCCTTCATTGCAAAGAACTTATTCAATTCTATTCATAACTTGATAATTTTATTTATTTTTCAGTCAATAATTAACATATCGTCAACATATAAAAGTAAAATTACAAAGTCATTTTCAAAATGTTTAATAGATATATGCAATGGTCAACGTTAGTCTCTATAAAAACCATATCCAATCATAAATGAATCAAACCTTTTATACCATTATTGCAGTGCTTGTTTGAGACTATAAAGACTCTTCTTCAACCACCAGACTAAGTTTTCTTTGCCTTTTCCTTTGAATCCCTTTATTTGTAATGATCTCTTCTTCAAGATTCATTTAAGAAAATTTTGTTAACACCTAATTGTTTAATTTCTAAGTCTAGCCAAGTCAGGGAAAATATTTTTTCAAAGTCAATATCTTATTTTTTCTTAAAATCTTTAACCAAAACTTGGCTTTATTCCACAATCGTGGACTTCCATCAGTTGTCTTTAACTCGAACACCTGCGTGTTCTTCAAAACTTTTCTTTTGGGGGCAACTCCACCAACTCACAATTGTGGTTGTCATGCATCATCTTCATTTCTACTTCCACAGCTTTCCACCATTGTTAGTTATCTTTGTGATTGATTGCTTTTTCAAATGTCTCCAATTTGCATGATGTATTTGTTTGAATTATATTTCATGGAATGTCACCCTTCTCTTTTAGACCTTTTAAATGGTTGAGGGGTTAGCGTAGCTTCTTGTTGTTGTTATTCCTCAAAATCTTATTGTAGAGTTTCAACCTTTTAGTGAACTACAAGATCTTTTAATGAGATTTCAGGGTTAGACTTCAACTTTTTATCGTTTTGTATATCTTTAATTGTTTGGTCATTGAAAAAGGTAACATCATTGCTTCTAATTAACTTCTTTTGTTTTGGGCCCCCAAAGTTTATAACCACACTCCTCATGTTTATATTTCAAAAAGATGCATTCCCTATGCTTAGCGTCAAGTTTAACTCTTTCATATATGTACAAAAGCTCTACATCCAAAAATTTTTAAATGTTGGAGAGAAATATTCTTACTAGATTGAATTATATTGGGTATGTCTCTTTCTAGTGGAACTAATGGCGATAAGTTGATTAAGTCAGTTAGTGTCCTCATTGCCTCTCTCCAAAAAGGGTTTGGCAGCTTCATGTGTGAGGGCATGGTCTTTGTTGTTTTTATGACAGTCCTATTTATCCTTTTAGTGACTCCATTGTGTTGAACAGTTTTGGGCATGTTTTTTTCTTGCCAGATCCCATGTTAGTTGAAATACTCTTCAAATGGCCTTCGATATTCTCCTCTATTATCAGCTAAAACACAATTTAGTTTAAGGTCAATTTTACTTTCAACCTTTTTATGAAAACTCTCAAGAGTTTCCAAGACTTAGTCCCTAGATTTTAAAGAAAAGAACCAAACTTTTAACTTAGTCCTTAGATTTTAAAGAAAAGAACCAAACTTTTCTTAAAAATCCTCTGTAAAAGTCACAAAGTACCACTAATTGTTCTTTCTTTCGTTCGACAAACATCAGTATGTACAAGTTTAAATGGTTTAATTTTTCTAGTAGGAGAATATTTATTAAAAGCTACCTTATGTTGCTGTCCTTCGATTGAATGACACATAGAGGAAGATTATTAAAAGTTGGCAAGTATTTTTTCTTCGCTTGGAGATACATACCATTCTCACTCATGTTCCCTAACCTTTCATGCCATGACTTTGTTGAAGATTTTTGTACTACACGGACTTCCACCTTATTGATCTTAGCCCCAGTGAACTATATGGTATCTATATTTTTTTCTTTTACAATCACCAAGTTTTCCTTGGTCAGCTTCCATGTGCCTCCAGAGAAGTTGTTGGTATACCCTTTATCGTCTAACTTTCCAGTAGATACAAGATTTGGGTTTAGGTTGGGGATGTGTCTTGAATCCTTAAGTTGTGGTTGACAACATATGGTAGTTGTAAGAAATACATCTCATATCCTAAACACTTTTCAAATTTCATTTTTCCCATCCTTACTTGTCCAGGCTCAACTAATGTGTAGGATGAAAATATTTCTTTATGTAGAATCACATAATAGGAGGTTTTAGAATTTATAACCCAACTAAAATCTTCAAAACTTAGATGAAGGGTTGATTCATCACTTACTATGACTACATCTCTATCTAAGGCAGCTACAACAGTATTTTCTTTATTGTCTTGCTTCTTCCAGTCTTCTTGTTCTTTGGTCATTTGCTTCCTTTAGTAGATATGACCTTTTCTCTTGGAGTGTTGGAAGCACTCCACTTTTCTTCTATTGATGAACTTCTCCCTCGAGCGTCCCCTCCAACTATTTGGACCTCTACTTTCTCTCCTTCGATTCATGTCTTTCAAAGGCCAGGGCTTGGGATTTTAATTTTTGACTTAGTTTCTTCCTCTTTGTTTCTTCATCCTTGTTTCTGCATTCAACAAATCAAAACTCTATTGAGAGTCAAGTTTGTGATTGTTATGATCAATGTGAGGTTAGTTGTATTAAGACACGCAATGATAGTTTCTTGATTCCTTGCATTGATAAGACTAATGGCCTTACGTATGGTTATGTAGTTCAAGTGACAAATTACTGGAATGTGAACTTTATATCATGTACACACATAGCATCATTGATTATATATTTATCATCATAATAAAATTATAATCTCAATTAAAGTGATTAAATAAAGTTATATAATCTCATTATAATAAAGTTACAATATATAGATATATATATATATATCAGTAATTTATTCAAAAAAAAACACTAGTACAATTTCCCATTTAGGAGAGTCTGTGTCCCCCTTCAATGTGCACGATCAGTGCAAAAGTCTAGTTTTCTCGAATTTGCTAAATTGCAATTACCATACAGGAATGCTTCCACATCCTTTTTTTTTTTTTTTTGTTTTTCATTTAATCTCTAGACAGAAATTCAATTCTTGGGAAATCTATCGAAAAAAAAAATTATTATTTGATTCTTCTTGACTCTTTTCCTGAATATTGTGGGCCACATGATAAAAGATAGTTGTACTGTATAGGTTTTTCTTACATTAATGAAATATCTTTATTGTTACTCTCAATGTAAGGTACAATATTCCGATGGGTGCCTCGCTTCCAATTTTATGAACATATATGATTCGTATATATATTTTTTTATTATTATTTTTGACACGCACATGGAATCTGCCCGACGACTGAGTACATAATTGACCAATCGATGCCATTTAAAGTAGACGAAACACTCATATTTTAAAACCAAGACATGACGGAACTCAAGCCTCAGTTGATATAGTTTATTAAAGACAACAAATTTCTTATACTTTTATTTAAAATCAACAAAAAATTACTTGCATCAAAAGTGATCAACAATTACCACTGCTTTCTTATCACCTATGTATGTGAGATTACATATTAGAACACACCAATTCACAACCCTAGGAAGTGGAGATTGTTGGTTTTACACGATCAAAGTGGAGTCTTACTCGTGCTATCTAATTCTTTGAAATAAATCTTCAAAAAGTAATTATGATTACTTGGGTGCCACTAGATTTTATATTATTAAAGTTTTGCGTTGGACATCACTATTCTCTCCAAGATGCTCTCACACTTCTTTCTTTAAATCCCAACCTTGTTTATTAATAATATATTAAATAGAAAATATCACTGTATAATTAAACTAATAAAAATTGAACTCGTAATATTTTCAATAAAGAGGTGAAGCCCTCGTCACTCTGAATATCCGATACATTAAAAAAAAAAATGACTCTATTACGTGTGTGTATGCACACCAATATTCAAAAATATAATCATTCCCTCAATTTAAACTAAAATCATTAATTATATTTTTACACTCATGCTCACCTCTATGTACATTTATATTCTAAATATTAATTATTATTTCTACGTGTTATCACATATCTCATTATTATATTGTTGTGATTAAAATGAAATTTACATGCGTGGTGATAATACATAAACTGAAATACAAAAATGAAACAATAATTTAAAATAATAAATGGTCCCAATTAATATGAAAATTTTCAAGCTGGAAAAAACATAAAAAAAACTTGTTTTCAAGCATGTTTTAATCTCTCCCCATATTGCGCAGGAGAAGTTGTGGGAGACAGAGGGACAAGGACACCTTTGTTGAATTGACTTTTATCAAAATTAAAGCCAGAAAAAAGTTGGTCATGTCATGATTCTATGTTTTCTTCAATCTAAGGGAACATTGGATGGATCCATACCAAGTAGGCAAGGACCACAGCAAAAATACAAATTAAAAAATAATGTTCATTTGTTTAATTTTGCCAAGTTAGGAACCTTTTTAATATTTTGGTATTTTATTTTGATGCAAAAAGCGTCATTGATTTAATAAATTATTTATTCTTGAAGTATCATATGTAAATCATTAATAAAAATGACTAGTAAGCAATGACAAGTAATAACTCAGATCAAGCCATATAAATGTTATAATAATTTTTTCTTGTAACTTTACGTGTTTGAATAATTGCATGATAGCGATCACCAACCATTATACGGATTTTTATTAGTATTGTGCTTATAAAGATTATTATATGACAATAAAATGATGGCTAATCAATATGTATACTCAGTGTATGTATATGTGAAGGTATATGTATTCATTAACTAGGATTTGTGATTCCTTCTTATACGAATCAATTTCCAATCATTTTTTCAGAAAATTATTATTGAATAAATCAAATTGGAGTTCAATCTTTATTTTCATCTTCAACTTACTTCACCATATCACATGCTGTACGTAAAGTTAGAGGAGGTTTGAATTAGCTTTAAAAGCTCCTCAAATATCTTATAGATATATTTAATAAAATTTTTTTATAAAATAACTTATAAACTTGACAACAATATATTTGAAACTTATAAACTCCTTAAAAATAAGTTAAAAAATTCAGTTCAACTTATTTTAAAATGTTTTATAAGCTGTTTCATTTTTTATATAAAACATTACATAAATATTCATAATTACATTTTATTAATAACATTTAGTTTCATTCTATTATTATTACAACAAAAAATCATAATAGTTTATAATTGGAAATTTCAACAAAATTTTATAAGATGATGATCATGTTATTTTTATGTTAATACATTATTACTTTATTTCTTAAATAAGATATGTGAACATATAAATTCCAAAAATAAGAATGTAAACTTTCACTAATGTTAACTTTGAGAACCGTCTGCATTAGCATATTTTCAGGCTGTCTTCTTTGAAATACCAAGACTTTGGAGTGTGGAAAAAGGGCCGTCAAACCAAATAGACTAGCTTCAACTTTTGTAGCATAAGCATAATATATATTATATGTAGTTTTTATTATATACCTGGAACCTGACATATTATGAGCTCATGTTTTACTGATCAATATAATTATTTGATTAGGTCTTAGCCACAATACCTCTAATCATGTAGATTTATATGAAAGAGCGTTTGGCGTGTTGGGATATTTAATTATAATCAGTTATTTTAATATAATAAATTTTACGCATGGAAGTTTTTGTTGTATTAAAATAATTGATTAGGAAAAAACATTAAAACTCTCGTAATTTGCCCATAGGAATTAGGAATGGTTTTAATAGTTTTATCATAAAGTTTACATAAAAACTATTGAATTAAAAAATTAGCTCATATATAATTGAATTGATTGGCCTTAATTTTATATGAAGTATGTATATTTGTGAATGTAACATTTCAAACTATTGACATCAATTATGATATTCTCAAGTTAAATGAAGAGAACTATAAAGTATTGAAGGAGAGAATTCTCTTTCATTCAGCGTGAATGAACATTGATTATGCTATAAGAAAAGACGAACCACCTAAAGTCACAAATGAAAAGTTTGAAAAAGTTAAGGCACTTTATAAAAAATAGAAACAGTTTAACCAGTTAAGAATTGTATTCATAAGAACAAAATTATTTGCAACTATCTGTGGTTCTATTGATCAGCATAATAATGTTCGTTCTTTGCTTAAGACCATTGATGAGCAATTTGAAACCTCAAATTGCGAGTACCCTAATAGTGAAATTCTCTCAATGAAACTTACCACTGTTTGAAGTGTGCATGAGTAAATTATGAAGATGTGGGTATTGCGACTCAATTAAAGATACTGGAAGTTGAAATGTGAGAGTCTTTCCTTGTGCACTATATTCTAAATACTGTCCCACATCCGTATGGTCCCTCTAAAATATCATTTAACATACATAAGAAAAAATGATCAATTAATAAATTGATGACCATGTGTGTATAAGAGAAGAAACGGTTGTTAATGGAACAAAGAAAGAGTTCCCATAGTGTAAATGTGGAACTCAAGAAAAGACTAAGATTCAGCCAAACAAAAGGAAAATGGTAAAATACCCACCGATCAAGAAGAAATCCAAGTGTTACTTCAATAAAAACAAAAGAACACATGAGGAAGAATTGCCAAAAATACAAAAGATGGCTTGAATTTAAAGGTATTGAAATTTTCATTTGTCTATTATGATTCCAATATGACTAAAATTAGTCATAATACATGGTAAACTGATTCTAGTTATACAATTCATATTACAAATATGTGATAGAGCTTACAAAACTTAAGAAAACTAATTGGAAGTGAGCAGTATATCTCTTTTGAAAATAAAATTCACTCACATATGGAGTTCATTGGGGACTGCTACTTTGTTTTGAAAAGTTGGTATGTTTTAAAGCTATAAAGAGTTTTTATATCCCAAGTTTTTCTGTAAATTTGATTTCTATTTCAAGACTAGTACCATTTGGATACTCCTTTCTTTTTAATAATAAATCAATGAATTATTTTTTAAATTCAATATTGTTGGAAATGGTAATATGAATATTGATGTCAGAGGATGTGTAATGAATGAACAATCCTCCATGTTGTAGTATTGTAGATTAGAACATATATTCCTTAATAGAATTAAAAGATTGGTAAACGATGGAGTACTTAATACTTTAAATTATACTGATTTTAATACTTAAGTAGATTGCATAAAAGGAAAACAAACTAACAAGTTAAAAAAAGATGCCAAAAGGGGTTCTGACATATTGAAGGTTATACATACGGACATTTGTAATTTGGACATGGACGCGTGTGGTCACAAATACTTCATCTCATTTATCGATGATTACTCACGATATATGTTTCTCTACTCACTTCATAATAAGAACGAAGTATTAGACTCTTTTAAAGTTTTCAAGGCGGAAGTAGAGAAATAATGCACTAAACAAATTAAAATCGTGAGATCAAATAAGGTGGAGAATATTATAATTGATATACTGAGAATGTACAAAACACCAAGTCTATTTGCAAAGTTTTTTCAAGAAAGTGGGATCGTTGCCCAGTACAACATGCCTGGTTCTCCTGAATAAAATGGTGTGGCTAAAAGAAGAAATCACACTTTGCTGAACAAAGTGCAAAGCATGTTGAGTAGCTCCCAACTTTCAAAATTCTTTAGGACTAAAGCTCTTATGATAGTTGTATACAAATTGAACTTGGTTCCAACAAAGATTATGTCAAAAAAACCCTTTGAATTATTTAAAGGTTAGAAATCGAGTTTGTGACACGTATGCGTTTGGGAATGTCTGTCCAAAATAAGAATTTATAATCTAGAGGAGAAGAAATTAAATCCTAGGACCATTAGTGGGTATTTCATAGGAGATATCAAAAGATCCAAGGGTTACCGTTGTTATTGTCCATCATATCACACTAGATTTATTGTATCAAGAAATGAAAATTTTCTTGAGAATAACTAGATTAGTGGGCGGGATTATATCAAGATATAATTCCTGAGAAAGGTCATACAAGTACTGAACCTGTCACTTTAGGTATTAAAGTAATTATTGTTCGTGACGTCCTTTACTCTCTATCTGATGTTGTACAATCAGTTGTTGAAACTCAACAAGTTGATAACAATAATTAAGAAATTCCACAAAATGCTGAAAATATAGCAGATCCAATTGTTCAAGAGCCACAAGAAAATGTTGAACAACATCCTCCTACTGAAAATGTTGATACAACATCAAGAAAATCTATTAGAGTGAAGAAATCAGCAGTATCTAGTAATTATATGGTATAACTGTAAGAATGTGCCTTTAATGTTAGAGCCGAAAATGATCCTAAGTCATTTTCACAAGTTATGAGTTTTTGAGAATTGAACTTGTGGTATAATGCCATTAAAAAAGAGATGGATTCCATAAAAAATAACAACGTTTGGGACATTATTTTGTTGCCTAAAGGGGTGGGTCTTTAAAACTGAAAAACACTCATTAGACAACATTGAGCAATACAAGGCAAGACTCATTGCTAAGAGATTCACTTGAAGAGAATGAATCAACTACGTGGAGACTTCTTCTCCTTTATCTAAGAAAAATTATCTCCACATAATCATGGCAATAGTTGCACATTTTGATTTAAAGTTATAACAAATACATGTGAAAATGGTATTTCTTAATAGTAACCTAGAAGAAGAGGTTTATATGATACAACCTAAAAGATTTTCCTCTAGTGGAGGTAAGCAATTGTTTTACAAGCTTAAGAAATATTTGTATGGGCCGAAACAAGCCTCCCGTTAATTGTATTTAAAATTCCATAATATTATCTCATCATTTGGATTTCAAGAGAACATCATGGATGAGTGTGTATTCCATAAGATTAGTGAGAGTAAAAATTTGTTTCCTTATCCTATACATTGACGACATATTATTTGCAACCAATGATAAAAGTATGTCATATGAGATGAAACAATTTCTCTCCAAAAATTTTGATATAGGTGATACATCTTATGTCATTGGCATTAAGATATATCAAGATCGATTCCATGGGATTTGGATACTATCTTAAGAAACCTATATCAATAAAATTTTAGAAAAATTTTGGAAGAAGGATTGTTTACTGAGTTTAGTTTTTATTGGAAATGATGACAAGTTCAGCTTGAACCAATGTCCTCAAAATGACTTAGAAAGGAAAAAAATGAAAAACATTCCTTATGCATCTATAGTGGGAAGCCTATTGCATGCTAAGGTCTGCATAAGGCTAGACATTATATTTGCAGTTGCAATGTTTAGTTGATGTTAAAGTAATCCATGCTGTAACTATTGGATAGCAGCTAAAAGGGTAATGCAATACTTGTAAGGCACCAAAAATTACATACTTATGTATATAAGGACCGACAATTTGAAAGTAGTCAGATACTCAGACCCGAATTATGCTAGTTGCGTTAATTCATAAAAAAAAAACAAAATTATGGTACATTTTCGTGTTTGCTAGTGGAGCTGCATCATGGAGGAGTGCTAAGCAAACTTTGATTGCTTTCTCCCCTGTAAAAGCTAAGTTTGTGTCTTGTTTTAAGGCTATGTCACGTGGTATATGATTGAGGAGCATCATCTCTAAGTTTAAAGTTGTGATTTCATTTCTTGGTCCATAAAGAGTTATTGTGATAATTTAGTTGTTCTATTTTTTTAGAAAAACAACAAAAGTGGAAATCGATTTCTACTCATTAACATTAGATTTCTAGGCATCAGGGAGTGGGTTAAGGAAAGAAAGTTATTGTAGAGTAAATTAGCACTAAATTGATGATTGCGAATCCCTCAACTAAAGGCATGCCTTTAGTGAAATTTAGGAATCATGTTGTGAATATGGGATTGAATCCCAATGTGTAATATTTGTTTTTACATTGGTGAAACTCCATCTTTATATAATTTTCTCATATTTTGTGCACATTTTTTGTTTGAAAAAGATTATATGTTTGGACCTTAAATGAATATAGGATTTATTCATAAAGTAAAATCATTCGAAAGTTTGAAAATATTGTACCTTGTAATGCATAAAAGGTGATCATCACATAATAGAGAATTCATCAATATGATTCAAGTGTTATATTTCTATAAAGTTAGACTTGAATAAAGTTGTCAAGTAGACCATTGGACCAAGTGGAAAAATATTAGGATATATACATATCTATAGTGCGGTCCAATGATTGGAATAAAAATTGAAAGGCCTCAAATTCTTAAAAATGAGTCCAACAAAATTTTGAACTTCATATAACTTTTAAAGTTGTTAGATTTAGATAAGTCAACATATATTTTGATAAAGTTTGAATACACAAAAATTTAATTTTAGAAAACCATGAATTTAAGCCATATAAGTTGAGTTTGATGAAACCTTATCTATATAAAAGAAGCTTGGGCACTAAAATCTCATGCTCAAATCTGATACACCTATAGCATCAAAGTAAGATTGAAGAACATGGAAAATTTCGTTGTGTTTGTGAGGTCAAAATCTGTAACAAACCAATCAACAAATTTTGACAATGGCTTAAGGTCAATTTCGATCCTTTACTTCTTGTGGTAATATTTATTTATTATTTGAATTTCTAACAAAATAAACTTGCCAGCGTGTTTCAATTTTGGCATATTTTTTCTTTGATATTTTTGATATTGCAATGTATAATCCCATAGCATATCTATTTTTTTTGATGTTGAATAAATGGAATTAATATCTTTTTAATTATCAATTTTCAACTCATTATTACAAATTGCTTGTAATTATCACTATGGTTATTATATTTTGTAACTTGTTGCAACTTGTACAGGTAATATCACTACCACTATTACCACTATAATTACCATTTGCTTGTCATTCCTCTTATTATTAGTATAATTACTACTATTATGATAACCCCTATTATTATATTTATTAGTGGCGGTGGTTGTTGCCATTCTTCTAATTCAAGCAGAAACCCGAAGCTTGGCAAGTATTTTTATTTTTTGTATTATTCCACAAGTTAAACTCAATATTTAAATTTTTTTCCTATTTTTAATTTAATATTTTATATTGCCTTCTTTAAAATAAAATCTTGTAATATTCTTGCATACTTTATAATTTAATTTTAATGACAAACATTTTTTGTGCTTGAATAAAAAAATACCCATAAACCACGGGTAGTATTATTAGTATTAGACATGACAATCTTTATGCCTAAGCAATTTATCATATGTTGTAAGGGAATTGAAAATTCTTGCTGTGTTTTTTTAATTTTCCTTGAATTTAAGTTTGGAAGTATTTGCCGTTGGTCGTTTTCTGTGAGTACACGTATCAAACATAAGGAATCCAACAAACAACATTTAAAATTTATCTATTTTCACTTCTTAATTAAATGTTCAATTATTAGACATACACACACGAGGATATGCATTATTGTTTTTGATTTATTTATTGGTTTCACAAAAGCAAGATAGTGCAGAGAAATTAAATCAATAGGTACAAGACTTCCCTAAAACTTTAAAGATAACAAACTAATATATACTATTATGGTGTTTTTTGCTTTTTCTATTAATACTGTGTCTTATTTTAGTTTCACGATTTACCTACAATTGCTAAATATATTGCATACGTGCTAAGTGTGTGTGTTTGAACAATATTTTATGTACTTACGTTTTATAGGTAAAATGAAACCTAAAACCAAAAAATAAAATAAGTACTTATTGTTTTATACGTATATGTATGTATATATGCAGTGAAAGACTAAAAGTGGGATAATTTGAAATCCAAGAAATGATTAGAGGGGCATTATTAGTATGATGAAAGAGATACACGTGAGTGGTGTTTTGTTTTCACTAATGAGCATTCATCATTATCCACAATAGCAAATAATCATTCCCCATTATTGCTTAAGCCACACATCCCCTGAGTTATGATGAACTTGATGATATTGTTGTTGTTTCAAATATAAAAATAACTTGCACGTCAAAAATACAGATCTAATATATGTTATTATAAAAATTCATTTCTATCCATATATATATAGATACGTGAAATTTAATTATTATCTGTATTTGAAGTCAAATTATTATTCTTGGATATGGGCACACACTGGTATGTATATTTTTTATGAAGTAATCACTTCTATGCAAAATCATATTACACATATTACAGGAAGGAAGCGTGTTGAGTACATTAGCAGATTGACTTAATGCCAAATTTTTATGATTTTAAATTTTTATCAGTTAAAAAATATTTATTGGTTGATGCGTATTCATTTTAGTATACTAGTTACATCGCACATTCTATGTGTTTGCATTTTAATATTTAAATATATGAAATCCATTACATATATATGTATTATTTAACAAAAATTATTTATTCTACATATGTACATAAATTTTTATTAATAATGATAAAATATAAATTAATCATATTTTTAAAAACTTTAGCAATAAAAATAAGTTATCAAAAATAAAAATTATATGAGACAATTTCTATAAAATGAAGGAGAAAAAATGAAGAGATAATGAAATAATAATAAAAAGAGAAAGTATAAAAAATTGAAAAGAAAAAGAACTTTAAGAGGATATTTTAGTAAATTAACTTTGATGAACTATCCACTCTTTACACATTCTATATATTATATACATTTTTTTTATAAATGATGATAAAGTATAACTTAGTCATATTCTTAAAAAAATGTATTAATAAAAATAAGTTATCAAAAATAAAATTTATATTAGACAACTTCTATAAAATGAAGGAGAAATAATGAAGAAATAATGAAATAATAAGTGAAAAAAAGAGAGAGTATAAAAAATTGAAAAGAAAAATAACTTTAAAAAGGGCATTTTAGTAAATTAACTTTGATGAACTATCCACCTTTTTACACATTCTATATATTATAGATATACATACTTTTAAAAATAAAATTTATATTAGACAACCTCTATAAAATGAAGGAGAAAAAATGAAGAACTAATGAAATAATAAGTAAAATAAAAAAAAGGGGTATAAAAACTGAAAAGAAAATTAAGTTGAAAAAGGACATTTTAGTAAATTAACTTTGATGAACTATCTAACGCTCGCACTTTCTATATAGTATACAGATTAAGGTAGTGTAATTGTATTCATTAATTTAGCTGTGATTAAGCCACAATGTATTAAGAAATTATCGAAATTGAATTTTAAAAAAAAGTTAGACTCTTAAATTTGCCCAATTAAATGTAATAATTTTAGCTTTCAATAAAGTACCAGATTTCAGGAAATTATTAAATTTAAACTAGATATTACAGCAGAAAAAATTTAACGTTGAAGAATTATGTTGGCTACATATTATCTATGGCAACCGAAAATTCAGATTTGAAACGTGTCAAATATATGATTTTGTTGATTATCTCCCCAATTGACTCTAATATTGTCTACTGATTATGAAACATCAATATAATAGAATTTTCTTATATAAAAATAATTCATTGCTTCACTATAATTTTGTATATTATTAAATTTGATTTACTAAATTCATTAATTTTATAGTCGTCAAGACACAATGAAGTAGTAAATGACAAAAGTTGAAAGAAATTAAAAAAAAAAAAAAAAAGGTTGATATTTAGTTTAGAATGATCAATATGTCAAATAAAATTTGTTAATTTCGGATGCCATTAAATCACAATGAATTATAAATTGATGGAATTTAAATTAAGAAAAAATTAGAAGATAAAAAAATAAAACATAACATTTAATTGGAATTGACTCCGCTTGTTAATTGTGATAATAAATTTTGTGTGCTCAAAATTTTAAGATTTTTCAATTCATTCAAAATTTTCAATTTGGTTAGCCTTTATTTGAATAACTTGTCAAATAATTATTAAATATTATTATTCATACAACTTAACGTTTTTCAAAAAATATTTTCCCCAAATTTAGAAACCATAACCTCGAAAAATTCAAAAAATATGCCAATAGTTACTCAAATGGATTTCGTCCATTAAATTCAACATCAAATCTTATCTCAATTCAAAAATCTAGATACTAAATTTTTAATTGCATGAGAAAATTTTCTTACATTTTTTTTTTAGCAACGATGATCTAATTAGAAGGGCTTACATTTTATAAAACAATTATAAAGAGAATTTGATTTGCTCTCGTAGATGAATTTTTTTTAATCTAAGGGGCTTGAAAAGTATTTTTATTTCATATTCTTCTTAATCACATGCATAGTTTAAACTTTTTTAGATTTGGATTTATTCTCTTCTTTCTATTATAGTAAATATATGCATAGATAATTAAAAACTATTGTGATTTATTCTCTTTTTTTTTATTAATAGATTTGGAGAGCCGTACAATTATTCCAATACTTTAGAATTGGAGTTACTCATGCTTTGTTTTTGTTATCCTTAAGAACTTATGAGTTGTATTGAATAGTATTTGATTCCTTTTATATCTTCATTTTTTAAGTTTTGAATAATGACTTTAACATTCACTTTATTTTCCTACAAATAAATTTTGAGAGCTTTTTGGCTTGTAATTATCCTTTGTACTACTTTTTTGTTAAAAGGTTAATAATTCATTTTTAGAGTTTAGAATTTGTCATTCCACCACGCATTACAAACTTTTAGGTTGTGTTTCTTTCAATTTTTTGATGTGTGTTTTAAAAAAAATGTGTAAAAACAAAAAAAGAAAAACTTAAGAAGATAGTATGATGGAGATGCATATTTATTTTTAAAAAATTTAAAAGCAAATACAACCTTAATTTTACAATGAATTTTTGAGTACTATAATCTATACAACTCAATTTGAATCCAATACCTCTTATTTGCTTGCAAACATGAAAATAAGAGAATACAAGATTTCAAGAAGATAAAAATAAAAATAGTAAAGGTGAATTCGTTCACTATATTAATTTTATAATTCGTAAAATCTTGCAAATGAAAATGATCCAATATGTGCTATAGATATATAATGATGAGCCTAAACTCTCGAATCTTGCAATCAATTCTTAATTACTTGCAAATTAATTTACCTTCATTATTGTTGGTTTTAGGTAATAAATGTTATTAAGTGCGAATAATGGAATTCCACTAGAGGCTGCCACGAGGGTTCGATGACGTCACTGGGCAGACAAACAGAACCCGAATTCAATTGGGCTTCACCTGTGAGGTGGGGCCCATCACACCCCGCGTTCTTTTTCTCATTTTACGCTTCAACCATAGTCCAATCCCTGCCGCTCGTCTGTACCTCCAACTGAAATCGCAGCCGCTGCCTAGTGCGGGGACCACTATGTTTGACTGTTGACTTCGACCGCATCATAATTAATGAGATTATATTGGCAATAATGGTGCCCTAGTTTGAAAATTTTTTATAACTTATAAAATTTCATTTATAATAAAAATAAAATTTTTATAAATTAAAAGTATATGAAAATATATGTGTGTGTGTGTGTTTAAAGAGAGTGAATAGAAGGATATACAAATATGATAGAAAAAAAGTACAAAATTATATAAACGTTTGACAGAAAAAGAAAAAATATAAAAATACTAAAACGAAGATATTATAATAATAATGCACAACCGAAATTAAGCACTTAATCTAGATATATAAAAGAGAATGGTTAAGGTTTGAGAGAGGATTTTACTTCCACTCTTTAAATGTTATATTGAGAGAAAAAAGAAAGGGTAACTAAGAAAAAAATTAAAAACTAAAAACAATTTCTCAAGGTCGCTCATATTCTAAAATAGGGTGTGTGTGTGTGTGTTATTACTATGAAAATCTATACTATTTTATTACAAAAATAAGATTTTTTATCACATAAAATAAAATTATTAAAGTATCTTTATTTCAAAATTTTCTTTCATTTTTTCTACCTTTTTTTCTTACTTTCTTCTAACTTGTCATTTTAATTCAAATTTTCTCTCAACTCTTTTCTAATTTATTTTTATATTTTATTTTTATTTTAAATATTGTTATTCTTTTAATCTATCTCTATATTCTACACTAGATACTAAGTAAATTAGAAAATTGGTCACAATAATTTGTAATTATTTAAACATCTTTAATTCTTTTTATGTTAAATTCTTGCTTGTCACTCATTTTTCATTTATTTCATCTATTTATTAATTATAATTTATTATTTATTTTTTTATATTAAGGTTAAAGTCATGATTTTAGTTGTACATTATATGAATACTTTTTTTTTAATTTTACATCTTTCTTCATTCTCTTTCAATATAATTTTATATTTTTTATATTGTATATTTTTATATATTCCAACTCACTTTTCTTAATTTTATTATATTTTCTTATAAATTATGATAATTCATGAAAAACCTGCACATACATTAATTGTGGCTGACATTGGTATATCTTATTTTTCCTATTCATCTTTATTTCTTTATTCTAGTCCTCATTTTCTTTAATTCATTTCATATTACTTTCTCTATTCTCCAAATTTTCATTTATAATATTCACAATACTTGGTTTTATTCTATTATTTTTTAATTTTTTAATTCTTTTATATATTTTATGTTCTATACTTGCATATGAAGACAAGAGACATTATTTTAATTATATAATATTAGATTACTATAATACTTTTATTTAATTTTTTATATTTTTTTCAGTGTTTTCTTTTAACATAACTCTATTTCATAGCTTTTAATTCACTATATCTTTCTATTTTAAATTCTTGCATGCTCTCAAAATAATATTATTTTATTATATTTTTTACAATGAATAAAATTATATTATTTATATAAAAATTTACACACGTAGAGTCTCACTTTGTTACTTGCTATATATATGCTCTATATTAATATTAAAGGTGTGTTTTTTATGATCATATGTATACTTTTTCAAGTATCTATAAACGTATATTTATCTTATTTTCAATTCTTTTTTTTTTCACCTTAAATTTTTCATCGTATTTTTTAAGTTTTACTATTGACCTGCCATATTATAATTAATGAGACTACCGAGCATACTCGATATATGCATATAAAATTTAAAATATCATGTACCATATAAATATATATATTCTATTCATATTATATAAAATTTTAAATTATTATTTATATTATAATTTATGATCTAATAGAAATTGCCTAATATATATTATAAAACAGATATAAGGTACAAAATAATTGAAAATGAATGTTAGTACATTTAAAGAACCAAAACTAAATTCATTCATGCAAATGGGGTGTTAAAATAGTGGAATGATAAAGAAACATGTGAGACCTAAGTGTTGGTGTAAGTTATATATTTACTAAATATAAATAGGAGTATTTGTAATTGAATTATGTGACCAAAATTTAGTTTTTATAGGAGTCTTTAAAAAAAATATAGTTTTTATAAAGGTTTAACACATTATTAATAGTAAACATTTATATCTTTTCTCTTTTGCACTGAAAAAGACTCGGCGGTATTTATTATTCGGCACTTTTTCGGTCCGAGTGCAAAATTAATTCAAATTCAAGATAAAAAAATAAAATATTTTAATTGTTTTCTAATTTTGATATATATAAATATATGTACGTATATGATTCTAATATAAAAAATTTCACGTTATTGGATTTGGTTTACGTATTTATTTTAGTTGAAATATTCTTAAAAATTGAATTGGATTATTTAATATTATGCTCATAAAAATAAAAAAGTTTATTGGTCAACATCACTAATAACGCGTTTAGTTCTCGATAACCCGAAACTTTTGTAATTAAGCTTGATTATGAACTTTCAAAAGAATAATGTCTGTGCTATATTGGAATTTTTATGTCATCTTTTTCAAAGCCATTAATATCAAAGCGTCATCTACTTTTTATCCGTACGAATGGATATTTAAATATTCATCTCATATTTACAAGTTTGTTATTAATTGTAATAATTTTCATTTTATATAAACATTAAGTACATCATAACATTGATATCGTCAATCTTAATGCATATAAAGGTTAAAGAAAATAACTGTATAAATTTTAAAATACTCTTATTTTTTATTTATGTTTTTTAATCCCGTCACCATAGTTTTTGTTTATTTATTTATTTTTAAGTTTAATTTATCGTAATATTTTAAATTTTTTCTTTCTCTCTTGTTTCTTTTATAATGAATATAAAATTTAAATTTAAAAATGTTATCAGTTTATTTACGTAATTATACCCATGTATTGAATCTTTATTTTACCTTTAGTAATTTACTATGATATATCTAATTATTATATTTGTACTATATCATAAAGTAAGAAACTCTTACTAACACTGTCATTTTAACACGCTTTTCAAAATATAACTTTAATATATTTAATTTTAAAATTACTTTTTGATGTTTAAAATAAAAAGAGTAAAATGACTTGCTTTCGCTTACTTTTTTATTTTTCTCACTTTTGTATATTTCCTTTTTTAATCTTTTATAATTAAATTTTATTTAATTTATTTCTTCTTATTTATTTTTTCTCTTAAACTTTTTTTTCCTCTCATTTTATATAAACCTTTAGTACATTTTAGGACGCAACAATGCACGTGTTATTGTTATTAATAAAACTATACAATATTATATTATATCATTGAATTTAAAATATGTAATTTTTTTTAGATGGTAAATTATAAAATAACAAATGAGTGCATGCAATTCAAAAAATATATGTATATACATATGATTATATATAATAAGTTTAAATTTATATTTTATATATACATAAATTGAGTGTGTAAAGATTACTAAGTATATTACCAAACATACAATATATAATATTATTTTTATTTCATTCTCTTTTTTATTTTTACATTATTTTTAAATTTCTATGCTAAATTTTTCATCCCTTAAAAATTGATTCCAAACATTACCTACTCTTATATCATAACATCATAATATATTTAATAAACTTCCTATTCAAATGAATTTTCAATCATAAACACAAAAAAAAAAAAAAAAAAAAAGGTGTTTAAAGCAGGAACGAATTGAGGCCAAGCAGTAAGGGAAAAAAGACACAAAAGTCGTAGGCTAATAAATAAAAGTAATAATTGAATAAGGACAAAAACAAGTGGAGAACCAAACAACACCACTAAGACCTTATTTTTATTCTCTATAAATGCCTCACTACTCACTCACTCACTAGTGCTCGAAAGTTGCTTTTATTGACCAAAGACCCAACGGAATAACACTAAACTCCCAGCAGCGGCTGCAACAACAAGATCCCCTGACCGCTGACGTCACCCACCATCCTTTGACCGCCTTGTGCCGCCGCTTCCTCTTTTCTCTTTCTTTCTACCTTAACACCACCCAAGGTATCCTTCATCGGACCACTTTGCTTCTGTCTCTGTTTCTGTTTTTTATGTAAGAATAGACTGAGTTGAGTTGCAATGTTGAGAGACGATCTGTACATAACTGTGCCCAGTTACTTCCGGTGCCCCATATCTCTGGACGTCATGAAGTCCCCCGTCAGTCTGTGCACCGGCGTCAGCTACGACCGGAGCAGCATCCAGCGGTGGCTCGACGGAGGGAACAACACCTGCCCCGCCACCATGCAGGTGCTTCAGAACAAAGACTTGGTCCCCAACCACACCCTCAGCCGCCTCATCAAAATGTGGTCGGACTCGGTCGTCACTCCTCCTCCCAACTCTCCTCCCCCGCCTCCTGACTCGCTTACCTCTGACCGGATCTCCCACGTCATCCACCAGCTCGAGGTCGACCTCCAGAATGCCGAGGAACATTCCCTTTTCCTGAATTCCGTAGTCACAGGACATATCTCCAGGCTGAGCTTGTTCGCGGGGGAATCGGAGGAGAACGCCAGGTTTTTGGCGGAGGCCGGCGGCCGGATTCTGCCATTGCTAGTGATCCTCGTGGGGAAAGTGAAGGATTTGAATTTCTTGGAGAAGATCGTGTCGTTTTGCAACGTGTTGTTGAAGTATCGCGTGAAAATTGATTCGGGGGAACAGGGAAACGTATTGGACTCGAGGATCGAGACAGGGAACTGTAGATTTAAGGCATCGATTTTGACAAGCCTGAAGGAAGGGAGACTGGAGCTTAGAATAGCCATAGCCAGATTTCTCGAGCTCATGGCCACCCATCTGTGTTTGGACACACATTCTTGTTCGATTTCAGAGGAGGACGAGCTCTACTCCGAACTGCTGAGGTTAATATCCTCCTCCGATTGGAACCCGGAAGCCATGGATGCTTCCTTGAGTTTCCTGACGCGTTTGGCGTTGTTAAAGCGGAACAGGGCCAAGATGGTGAGCGCCGGCGGAGTCCGAGCGCTCGCGGCGGCGCTGGCCGAGGCGAAACTGAGTGTCCCGCTGACGGAAAAGGTGCTGAAGCTTCTGGAGATGGCGTCGGGCAGCAAGGAAGGGAGGAAGGAGATCTGTTCGAACGAAGCGTGCGTGCGGGCGGTGGTGAAGAAGGTGCTGAAGGTGTCGAGCGGGTCGACGGAGCATGCGGTGACGGTACTGTGGAGCCTGTGCTGCTTGTTCAGAGAGGAGAGGGCGGCGGCGGCGGTGGCGGAGAGCAACGGGATGGCGAAGATTCTGGTGCTGCTGCAGAGCAATTGCTCGCCCGGGGTAAGGCAAATGTGCGGCGATCTGCTGAGGGTTTTCCGATGCAGCTCTAAGAGTTCATGCGTTACTTGGTACGATACGAAGACCACTCATATTATGCCATTTTGACTTCAGATTGGACAGAGGGGCACCCCCTTTTCTTTTTTCGTTTTTTCGCCCTTTGTTTGGTTATTATATAAATGTAAAAAACGACAATTTTGTTGAGAAAGAAATAGGGAAGAAAAAATGGGATTTGTTTGAATTGTTGCAGATCAGAAAGTGGAGGGATGAGTGCATGTGGTGTGATGGGATGGATTTGTTATTTTGATGGACAATTTATTCCTTATTCTTTCTCAAGAATTGTGAAAATACAGCGGGCTTTTGCATTACTCTCGTCAAATGAATTGTTGCAGTCCGAAGAAGGGAGAAGACGAGCCCAGAATTGCATTTAACACAAGCCATGTTCATTTAAATGAATGGGTCATAAAATCAAAGGGCAGCCAGATTGGTCTTCTTCACCACATTGTCAAGTAAGTAGAAGGGCAGTGAATTGAAGGACTGATGGTATGGCAAATGGGACCAACAGACAGGCAGACAGAAATTCAGAGCCAAAACAAATAATTATAGAAAATGGGAAAAGGGCAATTAGCTAGTTTAGGACGGTGTGCAAATAATTTATTTATTTATTATCATGGGAAAGTGACAGGTTGCTTTCTGAAACTGTTGTACCAGTAGACTTTAATTTGCTGACTCCAGTCCCCCACATAGACCTCTCTGTTTCCATTATTTATATCACTTGTACTGCTTCTTGATGATTACCGATCGGTGACGAAAGGCCCCACTGTGCATGAGCTCCATTGGAAGCCAGTTACTCGCATTTTATTCTGTCTGGGCATCATGGGTGCAAAATTATGTGTGTTTATTGTAGCAGTCACAGTCAAACCCTAGGTTTCAAATTCATATTTTATTTTTTATTTTAATCAGTATAATTTATTTATTCGTTTAATAAAGTAAGTATCCATGCATTTGACTTGACAGTCCATAGTCATTAATTATTTGTTGCAGGAAAAAAATTGAGACGAGGCGAGGAAGAAAAAAAAAAAATCCCAAAATGAAGACCACATCACACACACACACACACACACAGAGTTCAATTTGATTGTAAAAATCAAATTATACATTTATCTTTTTATAGTTATTCTATGAAAAATCACACGTTTAATCTTATTTTAAGTGTCTTTTTTTTTTCTTATTTTTTATATATCTCTCTTGTTTTAATTAATTTTTATTTGTGCTTTCTCGTTTCAGTTTTCTTATTTTTAATTTTTTGTATCTTTTCTTATTTCGTTATTTTAAATAAAATTATTTCCATTACTTAAATTGTAATAATTTAACCATTCAAAATAATTTTGCACACACACACACACACACACACAAAGTGTATGTCTACGTATATGTGTTTGACCATTCCAAACACCCTTATTTATTACAAGATGCAGAAGCACTAAAATGCACAGAATAGTACGCTCCAAGAACACAGTTTGCTTGACAACTAAGAAAAAACATAAAGAAGTATATATATTTGGTTGGTGATCTTTAAAAAGAGGGTGTCACTAAGAAAATGAGCTCAGATACTATGAAACAAAAGTGATGGATTCAATGGTGGATGGATGGCTACTTTTTGTATCAAATTGGGGAGTTGAAATTTCTTGTAAAAGCACAAGGAATAGTTTGGCAATTCAAAAAGTTGGAATAGATGGTTCTCCAAGCACTACAATCCCATTGCCCAAAGCACCTTTCTTCATTTGTTCTATCTCTTTGATTATTATTACCACAGACTATACTTTATTTTGCCACCTTTTTGGTGATATAAATATATACATGTGTGTGTGTGTGTGTGTGTGTGTGTTGGGTGGCTAATGGTTGATCTATGTCATTTTGTGATGGGATATTTTTCACTTGGCTCAGCCTAGGGAATTTTGAAAATTAGGATTTCAAATTTATTAACCATATTTGTACATTTGAATATCAATATATTTATATATATATATATATATATATTTATATTATATGTGGCTAATTGATTATGATTATTTGTGTTAGAAAATTCATTGTGAAAACTCTTTAGCACTCCCTTCATTTGGAGCTGGTTTATTCTTACTCTTGTGGTTATCTACAATTACTTAAAAAAAGGATAAGCAAAGCAAATAATACTTTTGCTTTTTTATTCTCAAACTGGTGTTCTACTCTAGATTATGAGATTTTAGTGATAAAATATTAAAGAAAACGATTTTTGCCATGATGGAATATAAGGCTTGAGTATTCGCAAATGATTTAATTAGTATCTGGGTTTTGCTATAATAATCAAAATTACCATTGTTAATTGATTTTTTTTGTTCGTTTCTTCTTTATAATTTAATATACATATATACATCTATATACATATGTTACTACATTCCTAAGTAATTTCATGAAGGCTAATATGTAATTCATTTCAAAGCTCGTATAATACTCCATTTTAGACATCCTTTTCTATTTTTAGATCTCACAAAAAAAGATTTGATAGCTGACAAAACTGTCATTTATTTTATACCATAACATGTGGAAAAAAAAAAAAACACGATTGAATTAAGATTGCAAATAAAATTAAGGCATTGCAAAGTAGATATTCATTATTCGTACAAAAATTGTTGCCCACTTTATATAATGCATAATCAGGTATCATATTTTATCGAACCAGAAGATTTACTTTTGTTAGTTGATATACAAATGAGCATATTTATAAAATTAGAAACATGTGCTTCATTTACAAAAATTGGTGAAATTTATAATTTATTTTTATGAAATCTTAAATGAACTTTAAACAAATTAAATGTGACCTTTCATAGATTTTTCTCTCTCTTTTTTTTTACTGGACATGATTATTTGGCCCAAATAATGTAATCGCGTAATGGATCATTAAGTTCATTTTTGTTGGACAACATATTAGTTTAACAAAATGGGCTTCACAGAATCTTTTGTCCGTATTTAATTATACATTTATGTTTAAGATAACTTTTCTAAAATTTATTATTTATTAATTTTTCAACTATACCTAAATCTACACTATTCGAAACCTGACAGTTGAGCTTGACATTTCATGTCTTTCAATAACGCAAATTAAATAATGAGCTCCTTTACTAATTCGACGTTGACCCGATATATTCATGCATGCATACATGCATACATACATACATATATATTGTCTTTTAATACAGTATGTGCAACACACATAGATGCATTTAAATGAATGTCATAGGATATTAATTTACGTAAAAATCCTTTAAATGAATTTATTATTTAGATCATTAATTCATTTAAAGTCCCAACATACATGCACTTATTGTTTGGTGGAAAATACAATTTAAAAAGCGTTTTAATTATTTATAATAAACTATAAATGGCAACGATTATGAATAATCATTTGCATACTTGGTTCTCACCTCAAAATCAGTGGCCTGTTCACAAGTAAACCGCTATACCAATTAATATGAATACAAGTTAATATATGATAGAATATTAATGAAGCACAATAGTGTGGACGAGGCATAGCAGAGAATTGAAGGAAAATGACAATAAGGAAAAAAAAATATATTAAATAAATATTTACTCAAAGTTCTGATTTAAAACTCAAATTAATTGTTCCATTAATGACAACAAAAACACGATGCATTGGAAATATATACTGTCACCTTAAAGTGAATATAAAATGAATAAGAACGTTGATCTCATTAGAAGTATATGAATACCAAAACGATTTAGTTCAAGCCTTATTCGGGATGGTTAGGCTGATGTAGAATGAAGATTAGAAGACTATTAAAAAACCTAAGAGTGCAAGGAGATCCTACGTTAGGAATTTAAGGTATTCATTCACTCCAGATGCATTTATATTCCAAAGATCTTGTATCTTGAGTTAGACTATTTTGAATTCTTTTATTAATAATTGTTTTAATTCTGCAGGTTATTTTTCATTGGTTATTTCTAATTCTAAAAAGATTTCACAATCAATTAATAGATCCACCCATAAGTAAGATATTATTAGTTAAATTGCGAGATTAAGCAATTGCTTTTAAATTATGTGTTTTTTATTGTTGAGTTCTTCTAATTTAAAAATAAAAATCACTGTCTTTGTTCATTCCAAATCAACATATCATTCAAGAGTAGATCAAGTTCCTAAAAGCATTGGGCATGGAACAAGCATGGATAAGGGTAAGAACTATCGATAAGAAGATTCCCATATAATTAAGTTCAATCAAGCCTTTAAAATTTGTCCTTAGAAAACAATAATTTAGTCACTCATGGGCAAACTGACAAAAGAAAGCATAGTAGTATTCATTATATATCAAAATTTAAAAATATAAAAAAAATTGAGACAAGGAAAGCTTATTCTAATTTCATTACCCTTAAATTTTGATGCTTGTTAGAACTTCTATGCACTCCTTTGTCTTGAATGTCTTTTGCTTAGAGAATTGAGATAAATTAAATTGCAAGACTAAACTCCTTGGAAAAAAACAGACACAATATAGAGCCCTAAGATTGCCCATTTATAAAGATTTTCTTAAAGCCCCAGTCATGTCCTATTTCTACGTATCTTCGTCCTTAGAGGTTATGAAGCTTGCATTGGGTGAGGAGGATTATCATGATAAAGTTGAAGATTGACGATTTGATTCTTATCATGTCGAAGTTGCATTTGAGCCTCATTCTTAATTGATTGACATGAGGACTTTTGAGACGTATCAAGATTGCGGGGAGTCAAGAAAGTTTTGGACATTAATTTTTATTTGAGTGCTCAAGGATTGAGAACAATTCTTCATCAATCATAGGGGGGTGATGTGATCTTTTGAAGTCCATGGATGAGAATTGAGTTTGAAAATGAAAATTTTGAACACAAGGAAGCAAAATTGGACAAAATGGCGCATTTTGTAGAAATTACGGCATTTTGGAATCCTACTATGCTTTTGCCATTAGACTAAAGGCTTTTTGTGGCCATAACTGGTCAACCTGTTGTACTGTAATCGCAACAACTCTACTGATACTGACTGTGATAACGAGTAAAGATGAATTTTCATATAGGATTTTATTTTTAACATTTTAATTAGATATTTTTGTGTGTTTTGGGTTCATAAGAATTCTTACGTCTAGTTTCTTCAGTTTTAGTATAAATACTCTTTATTTTTTCATGCAAGAGAAAAAAGCTTGAATGAATGTTCTTTGAATAAAAATTTTTTGTTTCTTGATGATTCTAAATTTTTATTAATAAAGTCAAATTGAATCATTCAAGTTAATCTTTGAATAAATCATGATATATTAATCAACTAATTTATTGACTGTAGCCATTTTATTAACGTATTATTGCTCCCCCCTCTCTCTCTCTCTCTATTTTTTATTTTTTTGTTGGAAATCCAAGAGGAGCCTTTTCCAATCTTAGCTTAAAGCAGAAATGTAAATGAAATAGTTAGCGTTGGAGATTCACTTCTACCGGGTAAACTTTTTAAATTTTGTGAAAAGACCAATTTAACTCTCATGTAAAAGTGTACTCTGTTTCAAAGATATTTTCCAACAATTTGGAGCATCACTAATGCATGACGGATTGTTTTCTCATCATTCAATTCAAACATGGTTATAGTATTGTGCCATAATAACTATATTTGTTGTTTGGAAATTTGAGAATATAAAAATCATCCTATGTTCAAGCTGCTGTTTTAAATAAATTATTTTGATAAGAAAAAAGTATATAATCACTTTAATTTTAAGGTCAAATTCATAAATACAACGATCAATTATCAAATCACATAAATTTTCTTATCCTTCTGAATACATCTCACCCATCAAACTGAATGTGACAAATGTGTCTTGACATGACAGACTGAAGCTTTTTACTAATAGATAATACCCAAAGAATATTTGAGCAATACAAAATCATTTTAAATTTTCCAAAATCGTCTGAAAAACCCAAATGTTACCTCACGCGTCACATTTCTTTTAAAAACACAATTTATCTAGAGATAAACAGTCCGCTCACTAGTAAAGTTTCAATTTCAAAATACACTTGATCTTAGCCAACATACACTAGATCCTCAAACCCTACACCCGATATGAAAATCAACGTTATTTTTTATGTTTATTTTTTCAGTTCTTGATCATCGATGTCTCCATTACCAATCACCTACAGACATGTACATACCTACCGTCGATGCTCATACTCACGCAAGATGCATTAAATGTTCATATCAATCATTGCAGAAACAGCAAATTCGTCACGTTGAAACTAAAGCCAACCACACTGTAACCCAGCACACGGCCCTTTTTTTCACTTGTCATCAGGAAGAAAAAATAAGGTCACTCCAATCAACCACGAATCGCTAATCCAGATAGATCCAACAAGAGATCATGTTCAATGATACCCAAGTTCAGGCTCGGTTTTGCAGAACCAAAAAGAGGGCCGAATTTACATGCACAACATCAAAAGAGAAAACTGTATTAGGACCTGTTGCTTATGCATGCACCGGAACAACTATTCAGTCTTCGATCTTCTTCTTCTTCTTTTTATCTTTCTTTTTAGGGGTTTCATCAACTTCTGCATCAGGCTCCGCGTGCTTTCTCTTCTTTTTCTTCTTCTCACCCGTATCAGCATTATCCTGTTCGGTGGGCAACTCAGTTTGTTTTCTCTTCTTCTTCTTCTTCTTATCTCCAGCATCAGTGTTCTCCTGTTCATTGGACAACTCAGGGTCGTCTGATGAATGCTTCTTCTTTTTCTTCTTCTCTTTTTTCTCAACTGCTTCACTTTCAGGTTCTGCATTTGTCGTGGCATTATCCTCTGTATCTCTTTTCTTTTTCTTCTTTTTCTTGCTCTTTTGCTCTCCATCAGTAAGAACATCACCAGCTTGCTCGGCTGGAGATAGTGCGGATTCATCCTTGTCTTTCTTAGTCAATGATTCAGTTAGTCCTAGAATTGAATCGGCTGCCGGATTGTACACCTGTAAGGGGGTGAGGGGAAGGAAATTTACACGTTAAAGGATGGGAAGCACAAAATTCACAGAGGAAAAAGTTTGATAGCAATAAACCCTTGAAATTTGTTTCATACGACATACCTTTGCAGGAGTAATCAATCCACCAGATTCTTTCTTCCTATCCTTGTCATAAACTTCAATCTTGGGCTTGCCTTTTACAGATCCAGCTGAACGACCAAGTTCTCTGCCTTCCAAGCTCCTTAGCCGTGCTTCGAGCTATATGAGGCAACAGATAAGTCATAACAGAAAATGAGTAGAAACATGATGGCCATTATAACCTTCTGTAACAGAGAATTACCTTTACTCTGTTCTCCAGACCCATCGAGTTATCTTCACTGTCTCCAAGAGCATCACATCGAATTGCCAACGCAGCTTTTGCAGCAAGAGACCGTGAGATTTTACCCTTGTGCTTAGGTGCTGCTTGACCTATCAAAGATGCATGATATATAAGTCCATATTTAGGGGTTGCATGCTTCGTCTTCAGTGCTCTAAACAGAGCCTTCTCTGCACCAAGTATCTGAACTGTACTTCCAGGTTGCTTAGCCAGATTAAGCAAGCTGCCTCCATGGGCAATCAAACGAGCACCAACAAGTTCCCCCACAAGGGCAGTAAGATTTGGAGCAATGGTGTTCATCCTGCTCTTTAAATAATCATAAAGCTGAGCTCTGTATTCTGCAAGAGCAAGAACTTGGTTGCACAAATCTTTGATATTCTCCAAATCCAGGTCACTAACTTCAGTTCCCATGGAAATCATGGCTGCCTCTTTCAGTTCCGTCTCAACCTCCTCTGTAAGTATCTAAAATCATTAAAGAGCACATTTAAGCAGGGGAAAAAAATAAAAAGCAAGCAAACCAACAAAATTTCCAACCCTTTTCTATCAGCTATGGTATTTACCAGGCGCTATTATAGTTGGCATACACAAATTAATTCTTAGTTATTTGTTATATATTTAATAAATGAGAGTGGGATATAAGGAAAATTTATCATAACTCTCTACCTCTGAGAAATCGAGCTTGGCAGCATTTGATCGGTTACCCATCAGCTTCACTGACTTTGCATAAAGGATATTGTCTTGTATTATCTTAGCAAGTTCTGGAAAATGCCAACCATACCATTCCCTAACCCTCATTGCATATGTGTTCAGCTCTTTGTCAAGGTCATCCAACAAGCTAATGGCTTGTATTATCATCGTATCAACCTAGAGTGATAAACCACGAAAGGCCATTAATTTAAAACAGAAAATGACTATAAGAATGAACATTACAAGTAATATAATTAGATGACACAAATACAGCATACAGCATCAACTATCAAAAAGGGAACAGAATAAATAATGACATATCAACAAATTCAGATTTTAAAAAAGTCAACTAGAATTTGTTTATCGCAGGGCTTGTGAATCTGATAGCAAATTGATCTTACTTAAAATGGAGCTGCTCCAAGCATGCTAACGCTTTATTTATTACTAGAAAAATTGGCTCATTCTATGCTTGTGCAAAATTATTTATAAATTATAAAATAATCATATCTTATATAATACAAACAATAATATTTAAAATTAAGAGTATAAATTTTATTTAAAAGATAGATAAAGATTAAAAGAAATAGAAGTAAGAAAAATTAAAAGAAATCACAGATAAAAAAATATATTAAAAATAGAGAAATAGAGGATATAAGAAAAGAATTTAAAAGGTATATATGTATAATTCAAATCATATAACCAAAGTAGGCTTAAACACTTAATTATACAGTATGTATAGATTATTTAAAATTAAGAGTATAAACAACATATGAAATAAGAAAAGCAGAAAATCAAAAGAAATTGAAAAGTGATAAAATTTGAGATAAAACACAAAATAAAATATATCCAAAAAATAGAGAAACAAAGAATACAAAAAGAATTTCAACTAAAAGCATATGTGCAAATTCACATGTAACCAAGGTAGGTCCAAACACATAATAATATAGTATAAATATTTTGTGTAACAAACCAATTTCTGCGTTCATACTGAAAAAATATAATAACTATGACAGTCAATAGATCAGTTGCCGGAATCACACTTACAATGAGTGCTTATTTACTTTGCAAGACAATAGGAAGCCACTGGGATACAGTTGACAGCATCCCAAAAGATTCTTATACATAGAGATAATGATACCTGAATAATTATTTTGGTAATTTTTATCTCCAGTATGTCTTGTCAGACATTTACATAATCAGTATTGCATGGTAAGCTTAAATCCCTCAGTTTTTACAAGACCACGTCTTTTAACACATCTCACAGATTTTGATGTCAAAATCTTTTGGAGTTGAGCTTTCACGTGGCAGCATTTTTCAGTACTGGCTTTTGCAGAAGCCATTTCATGAGTAAAAAGACTCCATAGTGCATCTTACATACACAGCAAGAAAGATGAAATATTCCATCAGTGGTATCAACAGAAAATTACCATATATAAACCGCAAACAGAAGTACCTTATCGGGACTGAATTTCAATTTGTATCTTGACAAGCTGTGAGATAAACCCAGGCTCATTGGAGACAAATCTTGTGCAGCTAGACCAGATATAAGTTCAGTCAATTGACTTCTCACCCCTCTCATCAGTTCCATTACTGCATTGTTGTGGACACATTCGATTTGCTGTGAAGCATAACCAATCAGCATAAAGAATGAAAAAGGACCATTTGGGCACAATTACAGAATTGTAAAACACTTCGGAGGCCAATGCCCAAGCTTAGCACACTCACCAGCTTCTCTCTGATTGTGTTCCCAAGTTTCGAATCAGCTACAGCTAAAATATCGCCCTCACAATGGCTACGCAGGAATTTGCGGAGACCTTTGCTGGGCTTGCTATCTATCAATAATGTAGCAGCTGATAGAGCCTCAGATGTGTTCTCAAACTTGGAAAAGGCTTTAAGCTTGACAACCTATTGTAGACATAAAAACTGTTGTTAATTCAATCTATCTACTGAAAAAATAATGTCATGGAAAATACCCCTAAAAAACCCAATATGGATCAACAAAGAAGAGCACTGGAGTTTTATCAATATGATAACAGATAGAAATTAACAAGAAATTTAATTCTCTTCTAAAATTTCATCAAAGAGTATATAATCTATCTTCTCCATTTTCTTCCACCTTCTCTAATTTTCCCACTCATCCATCTCACAACTAAAAACTGATTAATGTTGCAGCCCTCAGCACTGTTGTAGCTTGTCAATCTGTCAACTAAGAGCTACGGTGGCATAGTGATGTTTTCAGTACTGTTTCATCAGTAAAACGGTTTCTTTTAATTTTACAGCAGTCATCAATTTCCTTTCTTATACCTGAGTTCTGGTGGAAAACCATGAGTTACTTGTAGCCTTCATTTAAAAAGAGCTAAACTTAAAAATATTGAAAGTTGGCATGCGTACAGGAATAAAGTAAACCTGCATTATTTTGCTAAAGTATTTATTTTTAAATTATTGAACCAGGTATAGCGCATTTTCTGGAGTAAAATAGTAAAAAACACCCGATAACATAAAATTTTACTTTCCATTGGATTAAACTAAAGACACGTTAGTCACACATAACCTTTAAATGTAAAAAGAAAAACAATGCTCCCTACATTAAATGGAAATGAATCGTTTATTATCTATGCATGTGCACACTTGTACTCAAAATGCAAAGGCAGCAGAGATAAAACAGAAATTCAGAATGTAGACCTGTCTAGCAGAATCAGGAGTAGAGAACTCCTTCCCCAAGTCCTGCAATACATAAAAGCAGAACAAAAAAAAAAGAAAATAAGCTAAGAACTAGAAGCAACAAATAGCACCACAGAAAAATTACAGGACGAGAAAGCAACAAAAGCCCTGAATAAAAGAATACCTCAACTTTGGAAAGCTTTCCTTCATCCAGGACTTTGAAAAGGGCGAACCCCGCAGGTGTTTCAAACAGAAGCAGCATTCTTACTTCTCGTCAGTAAAATCAACAGCACTCTTAATCCGAAAAACCTGGAACTAACACAAACACGAAAACAAAATTACCGTCAGCACACAGCACCACCAAAAAAGACCTAACAAGACCGAGGCTCCAAACGTGTATGAAATTGATAACCGTTTATCCGACATTTTGGCACCTCCGAAAAAAAATCGATTATTGGAAACCGTTTTTCCATATAAACATGATGCTCCACAGTAACACGGGCTGCTAGGTAACGAACCTGAAATACACCGGCTGCAGAAGGTGAAGCAGAGCGGCCACCGTTCTAGGGTTTTAGGAGAAGAGAGAGGTTTTGGGCTTTGCACGAATTTATAGAAGCCTTGACTTGCGCGCGAGGACATTATGGTCTTTTCATTGTTGTATAGTTATTATGTGGTAGCCCTGGTCTGAAACTTGGAAAAAGAATTAACCTAAAATGTAAGAATTTGTTAATTAAAGCTTAATTCAAATACTGTAAATGCAGTATTTTTTTTATTTTAAAATTGAATCTTAGTTAGAGTGTTTGTGTCAATTTTTTATACTTACTCTTTTATCTGTTTTAATTTGCTTTAAGTAGCAACTAATGTATAAACGGAACGGAATATTTTGGGCCTATGTTTGGTGGGCAATTTTGTTGGTTGGAAAAAATAATGAAAATTTTGTTCGATCTGAAAATTATATTTAGTTGTAAAATTTTAATGAATAAAGATTTGAATTTATATATATATATATAATATGTATATAACAATAATTAGATAATAAAATGATATATAAAAATAATAATTAATTTTTAAAATATATATATATATATGTGAATATGTGTGGTGCGCACTCCTGTGTATGGACTGATTTTATCCTTAATAAATGAAATGGTTGATTTTTGAATATTTTAATAAATATGTGTGTGAGAGAGTGAGAGAGAAAGAGGGAATAATTTGATTTTTAATTTAAATAAAAATTTTATTAAATAGTAAATTTTGATATCATGAAACAATAACTTTGATAATTTTTTTATTTTGAAATGTAAAGTTTATAACCAGACTTAAACACAACTTAATTTATCTATCAAAGGTAGTAGCAATATTAGTTCTGAAATGTGCAACAAGTTCTGATGTTGCTGGTACTTCATTTTGTAATATCATACATAAATATCATTGACGTGCAACTGATGTGGCGGAAGTTAATTAAGCAGTGACAGTCATTAGTGATGTGCTATTTAATATTTATATAATACAAGTGATATTAATTGTAAATATAACAACTTAATTAATTAATAAAATATTGATTTTTTCTTTATGTCGATATTGTAGTAATTTTATTATATATATAAATTTTGTATGGCATAAAATTATGTCCGTGCTCATCTGATCATATTAAAGAGTCTTATTTATAAAACTTTATAAAGATAGACAGAAGACCTCTTAGTACATAGTTACTAAAATTTGTTTGTGAGTCATAAGTTCTCTAAATAAATGTTGGAGAATTAGTATGACTTACATATTATGTGTTTTTAAGATGAGTATCATATATTTAGTATAAGACATTAAGAATAAATGTGTGTGCATACATCATTCAAGAATGATTAGTCAAATATTGACTTAAGAAACAAAGTACACACATGGAGTTCACTATTTACTATCAATGTCCTATTTCTTGATCGTGCTAAATGTGTCTGTGCCTTATATCTGAGACGAAATCATTGTCTTGCACGTATGATAGTCAATGTGTTATTAAGGTATTAAAAATCAATATCTATCTTGATATGAAATAAAATTATGAGCCCAATGGGAGATTTGTTTCTGTTCAAGTGAATAAGACATTCGTCGTATGTGGTCAATATTCTATGAGATAGAACCCCTGACCAATCTAGAAGAAATCGAAAAGGAATTTTTGATGGATGGTTATTAGTCTTATAAGATAATATTGATCTAAATATATGAATGAGCTAGTAAGTTTGACTAAATCCATAATTCTCGTTCGATTGGACTAAAGCAAGACAAAGAGCTGATATCACGTAGTATTCATGATTGAGAGTCTTCATGTGATTTGTTTACTTTGTTTTAATTGGACTTTGATATCAGTCGTAGCTTAAGCGTTACTCGTATCTTTTGAGTTATTCTTGTTATTAATTAAAAATAAATCTAGAGAGTCACACAAAAGAATGCAATAGGAATAAGTTGATAATTGGTTTTGGGCTTAAATAAACTTGATGTTTTATGGTGAAATTAATTTGATTATGATTAAATTAGATCAATTGGATTTCTCGTCATGTTTGTTAATAATAAGATGTGCCTTTAATTTAACTGATGGATATTAATTAAATCAATGGGTAAGACACAAATTTGATTATTTAGTTCCTACTATATTTGTTAATAATGAAATTATTAGTTGAAATATAATGGGCTTTGATTTAATTAATAGAATTAATTAAATTGAAGGATATAATTTCAATGTGTTTTAATAATTAATGAGATTAATAATTAAATATACTGTGGGCTAAAATTAATTAAAAATCTATATAGAAAACCCAAACAGATCATTCCATGTGTACACTAGGCGCTATGTATAGAAATAAAAATTATACCTTGTTTAGGTTATGCATCTTCAAAATATAAGATTTAAAATATTTCCAAAACTACATAACATCAAAAAATTGCCCAAAATTTTTGTGCTCCTATCAGACAACAGAGAATAGGTTATCTGGGCCCTTTCTAGTTTTCTCTCTTGTCCAAAAAGCCTACATACCAAAAAGGTGTGTGAGTATTAGGTCCTTGCGAAGGTGTTCGTACAGAATTTTTTAGGCCCTTGTTGGAGTTCCTTTTGCACGAACAAATTAGAGATCGTGATTTCTAGGTTGTGCATATGCGTCACCTGAAAACATAATGGACCTTTAATTTAATTGATATGTATTAATTAAATTAAATGGCAAGACACAAATGAGATTATTTAGTTCATATTACGTTTGTTAATTATAAGATTATTAGCTGAAAAAATAATGAGCCTTTGATTTAATTAATATGATTAATTAAATTAAAGAGTATAATTCTAATTGGTTATAATCATTAATAAGATTAATAATTAAATGTGTTGGTGTCTCAAAAATTATTTAAAAGTCTATGTATGAAACCTATAAAGTTTATCCTTTGTATGCCGTAAATGTTGTACATGGAAATAAAAATCCTACCTTAAGTAGGATTATGCATCTCAAAAATATAAGATTTGGAAGAGGTTCCAATAATTGCGACATCATAAAATTGCCCAAATTTTGTGTGCCCCTAACAATCTAGAGAGAAAAGGTTTCCTATCTCTTTTTCTAGTTTTTTCTTTTGTCCAGAAAGCTTTCTTAACCAAAGATGTTTGTGCTAGGTCCATGTGAAGGTGTTTGTGGAGGATTTTGGAGGTAATTATTCAAGTTTCTACATGTGGATAAATTAGAGATCGCAATTTGAGGTTTGCTACTTGTGGTCATGTGTACGCCTCACCTAGAAACAAAGTCCAAAATGTAATCTTGTATGTTTTCTAGATACATTCAATTAATGTATGTTATATGATAAAAGCAGTTCGAGTTTGGAGTTTCAAGTTTTTTCATGATTATTTGTTGTTTTAAAATTGAAAACCATGCACCCCAAATCTTATGAAATTCAATAGCGGTATCAGAGTTGTCATTTTCTTTATTTAACCACTATGTTTAATGGCTTTTCCATGAATTGTGATAGTTTTTGATTTGAGAATTGATTAAACAAGTATTGATACTTGTTTATATTTGCAAAAAGTGTTTTTGCAAGTTTTGAATTGTGGGAAAAGTATAAAAATCCAATATTGAGTGTTAAGAAAAAGTCTACCACTTCAACTGCAATTAGGGATCGTGGCCATGCTGTGATGATCTTTGGTTGTAGAATTGGCTACAAGAGTTATGTAACTCCTAAAGCCATAACTTGCGGTTGTGACTAAGAAGTGTTATCTATTGGGACCGGATGTGTGGTTGCAAGAACTATTCTCACAGCCACACAAATGCTGATAAAGGTGTTTCGTACTTTTCTTAAATTTAAAACTTAAAAAAAGAGTTTTCACAAACGAGAATTAAAGCATAAGATGCCTAACTCATAGAAAAGTTATTAAATGAATTTGTTAAAGTATACATGTGATGTATAATTGGTTGTTTGGATTTTTTGGATGGATTATGGACTTAGGACATATGTAAAAAATTGTATTTTGGTTTTTATTTGTTTTTTTTTTTTATGAATGTATAATTAATTTCATGGGCTAGAAGGGCATAAGCCTAAGTTCTTCAAATAGAATAAGAAATATTTTTCCCTGCCATGCCACATGTACTTACAAAATGGAAGATCAAAAGTTGATAATCGTGCGGAGGCCAAATGTTGGTGCTATTCGATATTTTATGGCATAGTAAGTCCATGAAGGAAGGTTATGAAGATTAAGACCAAGTGAAGACCAAAATTTAGAAGCTTTGTAATAGGGCCTCCTAAATATGTGCACGATCCAGTTGTTAGTTTCAATTAGATCTAAAAATCTATAATCCATGTCATTTTTACTTACTGCATGTATGTGACATGTGCAGGAAAAATTGGTTAATGTGTGAAGTAAAACAGTAATTACATGGACCAAAAATTTTCTCATTTAATATAAAGTTGTAATAACAAAATTATTTTGTCGTGACCCTCTACTAAGTTTAAAGTTCTTAAGCACATTCTTAGCATGTGATATTATCACATTTATGAGGTTGCATTGCGATGGTATATTTAATGTTTCAAGTATATTTGATGTAATATTCCAAGAATACTTCATCTTAAGAATTAAAAGGATCACGGGTTGGTTTACCAATCTGACAAGTCATTAATTAATGGGTGTGATATGTATAAAATTTTGTTGAGCCATGGGCTGAAGTAAAATATTTTACTACAGATGAGATGCGCTAGCAACAGTTGCCACTCATTGGGCCTAACATACTAATAACTATATGTACGAGGTATGTTATGCCCAATGAAGTCTCCAATCATCCTTTAAGAAATGTTTCCAATTAAATTTTTATTTTTGACACGAGAGAGTCTGAAATTCAACAAATCTAGTAGGGCAATATTTGATTTAATTTTGACTAAAAAACAATCACTATCTTTTTAATATAACTAAATGATAAAATAGTTTGATAATTTTCAGTTCATATTCTCTTATCTAAACATTTAAAAATTTCTATTTCAAATTTTAAGAAAGGCACATACATTAGAGTGTGTAAATCCCATGTCTTTGCTATGCTGTTTATATTGATAAAAAAAATAATCTAAAATCGACATGTCTGAATTAGATTGAGCTGCGGATCAAGATATGCAAGGATCACATCATATATAATTATCGCATAATACCATGATAATAATAATTTTCATCTTCTTAATAATATTTTATAAAGATAAATAGCGCAAAAAATATTTTTGGTACCATTTTTCAGGTCAAATAATATTTATGGAGCACCAACTTAACGAACATTAGTACTTAATTTTGCAAACATTTGAAAGAAAACGAATTAAAAGCAAAAAAGATAAAATAAAATGAAGCCATATTAGTCACTGGCCTTTGTGCAATTTGGACCTGCATCGCCCCAGCAGAACCTCCGACATAAAATCCAAGACTTTGGATCCAATAGGGATAGTACGATGTCATGCTTCGGGCAGAATAATTCGTTGCAGATTTCTTTCTTATTAACATAATATAATTAATAAAAAATTTAGTTGCACAAAATTAAATTATATAATTATTCTTATTTAAAATTCTTTTTATTCTTTTATCTTTTTGTTTCTCACTTTTCTTCCAACTTATTGTTTTATTTGTGTACTCTCTCAATTTTTTTAATATTTTCTTATTCAAATATTTTTATTTTTATTATTTACAAAAAAATTTTTTACACGCGCGGAGTGTGTGGATAATGATTTAAAAATCTTAATGGACGATGGCTGTCAATAGCAATAATAAAGCCCAATCTTAAAGGCATAATTCATATCCTAAAGCCATCATTACACGTGTCACTAGTCACCCATTTTTGCTTAGACACTGTGGCAGCGGACAATCAACACACACATCTTTTACAATTGTCAGAAAAAATAAATAAATCAATAACTCAAAAATTTATTAAACTCAATTTAAATATCAACATGTCTTCTTACTCACGTGTAATCAAACTCAACTCACATATTAACCGGCTAAAGAATAAAGTTTTGAGTACAATCAACTCCATTTCCCCTTCATATACCACACAGAGTAATTAGTGCTTTCATGTAGCTTTATCACCACAATCATTAATTCGTATCATAGGCATAATTTTCAACAATGAAAAATACTACAACCTTATATAAAAAATAAAAATAAAAATAATTAAATAATCAGATTATAATACTTATCATAATTTTAAATACTTAGTATATTGTAGCGTAACACTTCTAAATACTTGAAACGTTATAAAACAGGGCTCCATGTACCCATGAGGTGGGCTCCATCTGTAGGCCTCACTAGTCATGATTTCTTGTTATACACAACAAACTAGGGAAGACTAAGTTGTGTAGTAGATGATCAACAATTGAGTCAAGCACAAACGAAAACCTAGACTTATTAAATTAATTCCCCAAAACTGAATCCATGTTTAAAGATTACATGGGAGACCAATAAATATGAAAGCGACGAGGCCCAATAATCGCTTTCGTATTTTTGTTTTAAATGAATCCTCATCCGATCACCTCAATATGACTCAAAACATTAATATCAAGTTATACTACATTATTAAGCTTAAAGCTAATTTGGTTGCACGTTACAACGTTATCTTTAATTAGTAAATTTACATATAACCTTTAATTAAAATAAATACCAAACACGCTTACAAATAAAACATGATATACCGGTTATTTTGCATTCATTTCATTCTTCTTCTTTTATTTTTATTTATTTATTTAACATAATTAAACCTATATTAATCATAAGTATCAACTCAATTGAAAGACATAGATGTTGTAAGTTAGTGATATAGAAATTATATGTTAGGGTGATCAATACATATTTATTTTCAACTAATCCGACATTAGATAAACTGATTAAGATCGAAGTTTAGAGGAACAAAATTAACTAAATAAACTGAACACTACGTTCATAAACTAAATTATGTCACTATACAAAAATAGTATTTAAGCTAATCAAATGACAAACCCATAAATTTAATGGTATATAAATGAAGCATATGAGCTATATTCTCATAAAAAGATGAAAGGCATCAACGCTATTAGTCAGCAGATCCACAATCATACATTTTGTCCGTGTAAGGTTAATATTGGCTAAATTACTCTGAACTTGAATTTGATATTTATATGGTTTGGCATTAGAGAGTTTTGTTGCAATTGGAGTACTAGTTTGCAACAAGATTATCATAATAAATTTTGAGTGGCTTTTAAATTCTATTGATAATAAATTGTCTAGAAATGAAATTTTGCAACCAAATGTCCTAACTAGATGTATCATAACAAGAATTTTTTTGTCTTCTATGGTGGAAAATGCAACTAATGATTGCTTGACATATTTTCATAAAACCACACCTCTGGTTATCATGAAAAATAATCAAATATAAATATCATGTTGTTCTGGCAACCAGTAAAATTGAAGTCATAATGCCTAATGATTTGAAGTTGCTCCAACCTCTCACATACTCCTTTGAATTTTGCATATATATATATAAAGGCCTTTTTGGTTGCTACTCAATGTTTTCATATTAAATATATGCCATGCATTTCCACCATAAATGTAAGATTTAGATCAGCACAAACTTGTGCACTGTAAGACTTCTTATTATCGATGCATATAGGATCTCATTATTGAACTTGGAATCAACCTTAATATTTGGATGCTTCTTGAGGCTAAATTTATCTCTCTTTGACATGAGTGTTTCGTGTGGCTTACAATTCTATATGCCAAACTTTTGTAGTACTTTTTTGATGTACTTTTTTTGCCATAATGCAAGAACTCCTCACAATTGACAATGATGAAAGTGGATTCCTAATACATAGAACACTTCACTAAAATCTTTCATTATGAAGTGGTCTATAAGAAATTTTCTAGTTTTTTGAGAAAACTCTATCATTGTTGCCAAATAGAAATCATCTACATATAATACAAGGAATATGAATTTTTCTCACTGAACTTATGATAATCACAATCTTCAATGTCATTCACTTTGAAACCAAATGAGATAATGATTTGATGGAACTTACGGTACCATTGGCGAAATGCTTGTTTAAGCTTATAGATGGATTTCTTGAGTTCGCAAATGAAGTTGGTGTCATCTTTCACAGACCACTCTTCTAGTTGCATTGTGTAAAAGATCTTCTTATTGTACCCAATGAGAAAAGATGTCATAACATTCAGATAATATCAATTTAATATCCAAAATGCTTTGTCGTTATAATGGTTCTAAAGGAGTCTTAATTATTTTCTGTTGAGGGAAATTATTTTGTATATATTGTTATGTAATTTGTTCGTAGGCATTTCTATTTCCTATTTTGTAGGATTTGTTTGATTCGTTTCCTTTTGTATAGAAATTTTGTTATGTTAAGTTTGTACTTATGTCCTAGGTAATTACTATAATTATTACCAACCTCACACTATAAATTGATGAATAAAGTGTACTGTAATTCTTCCAATCCTTTTAATATTGTATCAAATGGGTTTGATCCTGCCTTTTTATATTTTCTCCTCCCCTAAAGAAGAAAAATCATGTCTCTAAAACAATTAGAAAATCAAAAATATTGTAACCAAACAAGCTCTTAACCTTAATATGAAAACCCTATCATATTACCAAGCCATATGCCTCTTATAGCTACTGTTGTTAAGCACTCGCAGTCCTACATTGCCTCTCGCTCCTCCACGTGACACCTATACGAGTAGCATATTTAGTCTAAAACTCTTTGATAAAAAAAAAAGGAGATATTGGGAATGAAATACACTAGGTATAAACTACTGTTTTAGTATACTTTCCCAGGGTGGAGGGAATCCTAGTTCAATGACTTTGTTCTATTCTTAGGGAGAATTCGTGAGACTTTTTATTTCATTCCTATTTCTCCTGACTGTATCTATGTAAGAAAATATGTAATATTTCTGCCACGCTCTCTAAACCACTAAAATAATCTTCTCTTTTTTCATCTAAGATCTTCCATGTACAACTACTCTTATGGCTCATTTAGTAATTTCTTTTCAACCATCTTAACATGTTCAGTAACTTTACCCTACTTTAGACATTTTCATTTTTCCTTTAATTACTAAAAATTCTTCTTGCTATTCTCAAAAGCAGACTTGCAACAGAGAGGAGAAGAAGAAAACCTTACTCTAAGAACATAATTTTCAGTTTCACCACCACCATAAACCCACTATGAGTGGCAAACTGTCATATGCTAATGTTATGACCACTGTTGAAAACTCTAAAGCATGTTGCCTCCTCCTTGCGGTGCCACATCATAGGTCACCTCCATCGTGTGGGGGCAACCCTAATTTTGTGTAATTTTGGATTGGTTTGTGGTTTGGTATTGCTTTTAGGCTAGTACATGGCTAAATATCTTGTTTGTGTTAATCCAATATTTAGGTAGTATTGAGTTTAATTTACTTTGGGCCAATATCATGTAATTTTTTGGGTTAAAGTTGTGGGATTTATTTATGAGTTGGTTATTTTTGGTTGTGGTGTTGGGTTTAAATAAATGTGGATTAATTTATCGTTAAGAGGTTGAATTTGTGGGTTGAATTTTTGAGGATTAATTTTTTGTGTTGGGGTTAATAAGGGTTAGTTTTTGAGTTTGTGTTGTTTGGGTACTTTTGTATATAAAACCCAAGTGCTATTGAATTTTAGTGTCTAAAAAAAAGTGCATCTTGTACCAATGTGGCTTAATATTAGTGACTTATGTGGCTGGCTATTATGGATATTAGTGTTAGTGATATTATTTGTGTTACAATTATTGTTGTATTGGTGGGGTGTATTAAAACATGTGTTTTTCTAAGCGTGTGATGTGTGATGCTTGTGCAGGTATTGTAAAAGACCTTTCTTCAAGTTCAAGTACTAGTGTCACTAATAACATTGTTGGTCTTCTCTAATAATTGTGTAAACGAATAAAAGGTTATGATCAACTAAAGATGGCCTTTCATCAATTATTATGACGTGTGAAGCATAACTTTTCTATCAGTGCGTTGTCGATTATGTTTAATCTTACTTATCAAGTATTATGTGAAAAGTAAATTCTCTATTAGTGTCGAAGCGTGGCTTCTTCATTAGTATCTATTGAAAGAGTTCAAGTTGAATATTTTAAAAGTTATCTATGTTCAACTTCAAAGAGAGTGTTGAGAGAAAATATTCTGTATACATTGTTATCTAATTTGTTTTTAGATATATTATGTTTCCTATTTTGTAGAATTAGTGTGATTTGTTTCATTATATTTTAGGTAATTGTTGTAATTGCTATCAAACCCTACACTATAAGTTGAGGTAAAGTGTTCATGCATAAAGTGTGCATTAATTCTTTCAATTCTTTCAACACTCTCATTTTGAGTAAATTCTTTTACAGCAAGATATGTCTTATATTTTTTTACATTACCTATGAATTACCTTTGATTTGAATACCCATTAACAAATGACAATGCTTTACATTTTCGAGCAATGGCTAAGATTCCAAATGTCACTTCATCCATGGATTAGATTTTGTCATTTATGGCTTTGATCAAATCTTAGTTGCCTCATAGAAGGTGAATTAATCACCCTCTTGTGATTCATTATTTACCATATATTCATTGAATAATTTAATGTAATAGCTTAATATTGTATTTCTTTTTTATCTCATGTATTTGCTAAGAGGCATTAGCTCTTCTTGATCTTCTTACAATCCTTTTGAGATATCAACATGAGAAACTTCTTCTTGATCTTCTTACAATCCTTTTGAGATATCAACATGAGAAACTTCTTCTTGATAGGTAGAACTTTTGGTAGCTTCTCTTGATTATGCCGAATGCTATCGGAAGATCATGTCTAGAACAAAAGTTTGATAGTGATTTGCAGCGATTGTAAGAAAAAGAACAACTAATTCTCTCTCAAAGGCAAGGCTATTTCTCTTATCTTTTCCTCCAAACTCAATATCCTTAGGGAATTGGGCATTTTCTTAAAAAATGTTACTGTTATGTGATCATAGAACTTGTAGCTCCATGACCTTTTAAAGTAGCCCACGAACTAGTGCTAATTGTTCTTGATTCTAAATATTTCTCACGGGGCCATTTTTCCCTAGCTTCAATTGCACATCATTGTACACATAAGTACTTGAAGACAAGCTTTTTGCTTGTCTACGACTTAAAGGGGGTTTTTTTAGTTGCCTTAGTTGGTATTCAATTGAGAATACAGGTTGTGGCTTTCAGCATTTTACTTCAAAGTAATTGCAAGAACTTGCATGAAAATCCATACCCTTTACAACATTCTTGATATTTCCATTTCACTTGTTTGCTGCACCATTCATTTTTGGGTAGCCTAAAATTATGTATTTAGGAATAATTTCACACTCCTATAGGTATTAATCAAATGGGCCTAAATTTTATTCACCTAACTTTGTCATATCAACTGTAATATTCACCAGCATGATCAGATGTGATGGTCTTAATAGTTTTACGAAGTTGATTTTTAACTTTAACCATGAATTGCTTAATCTCATCTAGTGCATATGACTTCTCATATATTGAATATAGGTAATCGTATGAAGAGTAATAATAAATGAATATGATAAAATACTGTTGACCATTACAAGAAGTCATGCAAAGTTGCTTGCATTTATCTGTATATTTTAATTCTAATACATTATTTGCCCTCTTGTGCCTTACATATCTCTTATCTATTATTCATGTTAATGTATTCAACACTTATTTTATTGTTTTCAGTATTGTCAAATAACTTGAAGCAATCTATTAGTCACAAGTCTATCAATTTTCCTTTTAGAGATATAACCAAACAACTTATACCACAAGGAATAGAATATCTCACTTGGTAAATTATGTTTTATGCTTATCATACCAAGTATATAAAAGTTATCATTATATGATAATGTACTAAGCAGTCGTAGCATCTAAATCTAACTACTGAGTGTGTGTGTGGATGTAAACCATAGCATTTTGATAGAAACAAGATAGAAAAACTTATTCCATTTCGTAGGCCAAGAATGGAATCTTATGCAGTTTTTTCTTTAGAAGAGTTGATTCTTTGCAGAAAAAGGACTTTCTTTCATTATTACTTTTACCAAGAGTCTTTTGCTATCTCTAAGATTCCACAACATCGATCCTTTTGCCTTTCCTTTTTTACTAGAATTGGAAGAGTTGGTCGCCAAGTGAATACTTGTTTATCTTGTGCTACCTTATTCTATTTTGCTCTCGAGCTAGTCATGAGATGAGTGTTTTAACGTTCATTTTTCATTTTGTTAGTTATTGTTTCAATCAAATTAGCTATGATAAGGAGGTAGGGAAATCAACATCAATCATATAAGAAAATCTTCTAACAATTAGATCTTTCTTGTTTTCAATTTCTCCATAAAATGAAACATATTCAAAAAGTACTCTTTGATGTTTTCAATCACCCTTGTATGTTATGAACACTAGTTTTGTGGAAGTAACACTTGTTTTTATCTTATCATTGCAAAGTGCTCTTCAAGTTTATCGAATAACTTCTTGGCATCCAACGTCCTCAAGCATAGTGTCCAAAAAGGTCTTGAGCACCATATTTTTCATGATCAATGGTCTTCATTGTTACACCTCTTCCACTTTTCATAAGCCTTCTCCTATTAGGAGGTGCTTTCCTTTGAGGTTGATGGTGGTTTAGGTACCCCTAATGAACAGTCTAAATTCAAACAATATAAAACCATTCTCATTTTATCCTTTCAAGTTTTAAAGTTGGTACCATTTAGCATTAGAATATTGTTAATGATGGTAGACATCAAGTTAACATCAAACATATTATCTATGTGGAGAGCAATTACGACAAAGTTAGCTCATAGTTATTAAACAAAATACAGTGAACCAACAAATAAATAATAGCCTATCTTCAAGTCAATCAATGCAGCAACAAATTTGATCTTTAGATGGATATTTAATTTGCTTGTGATAGACTTATTGTAGTAATGAGACGAATAACAATATCCAACCCAGTGCTTAACTTTCCTTTGAGATAATTAGGCACTCGCAACGAATACCTAATAGTTATTAACGCTCATTATTGCATGTGCATGCCATTGTCTGTCAATCGACAACTTTCTTTTAGGCTAGCATATCCACGTGAAAACGACAGAAGCGAACACCTAGGTTGTTCACAAAACGAGAAAATGTCTATAGTAGACCTCACGTTGGTGATGATACCAACTCAGTTAATCAAAATGAAGAACGTGGCAAACTTAAATCCTAGCATCTTACTGTTGTTATTATATCGTGCAATTCAATCATCACATGCAATCATGATAAAAGTATGACATAATTTTTTCTAAGTAATTCTGGAACAAAGACCCACTTTGATACCACTTGGTGGTGGGACTTATTCAATTAATGTTACGGAATTGAATCATTGCCTAAAGATTGTACACGAAATTAATGAATGTGGAAGCGTATCTGAATCCACTTGCAAACCCTAAAAAATTAAACTCCCGACTTATGTAAAGAGTGTATGAAGATGGGAGCCCTTTTACAAAGAGATCTGCCTCGAATGTTTTCTGTATGAACGTAACTGTATATTTCATACATCTATTAAGGATTAGATCCCTAATATATATAACCCTGATGGGTTTAAAACTCAAACTGACTCATCTACAGTCGACAATTGGACGCCAAGAATTACACACAAATCAATTAGCACACATATTTATTTTAAATTATGGATCCAACTAATTCTTATTTGATCATCTCAAAATAATTCACAATTATATTATAATAATAAATGTACAATCCTAAGAGCGTGTTTGAATGCACAACACTGACATGTACATACACATTAGAAGTTCACATACCAGCAAATCCTACTTCATTGTTTTACATCTTTTTGATCACAATACACTGTGTGTTTGTGTGGACGAGGAAATCAAGGCAGTAAGGAGGGTTGCGTGTTCATATATGGACCAGTTGATCTTAATTAGAAAAAACAGCAACGTGTGGCATCTTTCCATGCAAGTTTTTCTTTTTCTTTTTCTTTTTTAAATTTCGGTAGGCAAACATATATAACAGCAAATTGCGATATGGGCTGACACATGTTAAGAGTTTGTCAATGGGTGCCATTGTTAAATGCATGGATAATAAACTTTAGCAATTTGAGTAAAACGCAGACAACTATGTACGTCCACATATAATGTCTCCTTGTCACATTTCCCATCCAAATGCGGCAGTATTTCAACGATCTGGTTGGGCTTGAGTTGAGTATAACCCATGTATGAAGATCGCATTTGGAAAAATATATAGACCCATTTCATGGTATTTTGTCCATGTAAATATAGACTCAAAATCACTGATATTTGCATGAAAAAGCAGCCACAATCATATCATGAATGAGCACGAAATTTGGTACTTGTCCCTACAAGAAGATATGCTCTAGTTTTAAATATTTTGTAATGAATTATTGTTTTTCTGAACTTTAAGGTCCTTCACAGAGAGAGAGAGAGAGAGAGAGAGAGAGATTTTTTAAGTATATTCTTTAAAAATATAACATATATTTTGATCTAGATTATAAAATATAAAATATAACATAAAAATTCAAATTTTTTGAATTTTTGGAAAAACATGACAGTGATTTATATTCTCTAAATGAATATGAAAATTTGTTATGCTTTCCATAAATATACTCTAAAATAATATATTTTCATATTTTTTTATAGAATATATTTACAAAATATACATATTCATGTTTTGTTTTATATTTCATAATTTATATTCTCTAATAGATTTTAAAAAGTTAAAAACTATATTTTCTAACGAATGAAAAATTTGATTGAATATACTTTGTAATACATAAAATTAAACAGAAATGTATATTTTGTAAATATCTTCTGTAAAAATATTTTAATACTATGAAAGATATTTGAACTAGAAATTAAAATATATATTTTAAAGCTTTAAAATATATATTTTATAATAAAGTTTTTATAAACAGTAATATATATTTTAAAAATAAAATTTGAATTGGAAAACATAGTTCTATATTTTTGGCATATGTATGTCAAAATATGTTAAAATTTTAAATATTATAAATTGTAGAATATATAAATCTTATTATTCTTTAGTACATCTAATTTTAGAATGTATAATTTATATTAATTGTATGTTATAAAATATATATTTTTCGAGAATATATTTATATGTTAAAAGTTATATTTTATAAATATATTCTAAAAACTACAAATTTTATAAAATGTAAATAAAAAATTAGATGTACTAAAGAACAATAAGATTTTATATATTCTATGATTTAAAAATTTAACATATGTACACCAAATATATGAAAAAATGTTTTCTAAGTTATGAGTAAGAAAATATAAAATTTCAATTTAATTAAATTTAAAAGATTAATTTAAATATCTTCCAATCAGTATATTATAAACGAATTTTTTAAAATTATAAAATTCAATATTTCAAATTTTCTAGAAAGTACAAATATGAACATTATTACTTTCTACAATAATAATAAATAAAATAAAACTTTATTTTTCCAAATTAAAAAATTAAATTATAATCGATATGTGAAATTTATGTTTTATAATTTTTTATTTTATGATATTGTAAATATATTTTATTGATCTTAATTTCCTAGAAAACATATTTTTAATTTTTAAAAATATATTATAACATCCTCCTTGAAGGATGCTTTTGGATTTATATTTTTCAATTTATATTTATATTTTTAAATTTTTAAAATTTATATTTTATATTATAGATTTATATTTTAAAAGAAATACATTGTTTATATACTTTATAGGATATATTAAAAATATAAAATATTTTTAAATTAATTTTTCTTAATTTTTTATTTTACTTTTAGAAGAAATATTTTAATATAATATTAGATTATACTTATAGAAAATAAAAAATATTTATATTCATTTGGAGGATATAAATCTTTACCTTCATGTTTTTCCAAAAATTCAAATTTTTTAGTTTGTACGTTATATTTTATATTTTCTGTCTAGGTAAAAATATATGCTATATTATTAGAGAATATATTTATAAATTATATTTTATATATTTTTGAACATATTTTAAAATATTTTAAAGAATTTATGTTTTTTTATATTTTTATACTTTTGAAAATATGATTTTTTTTTAAAATTTTTTATTTTTACTTTTTTATAAAATTCAAATAGGCAGCATTCATACCAGTTATCCAACCATGTCATTGTCCACACACCAGCTTGTGAAAATAGCAGGAATGCCCCAATTTCATTTCTCACGTGCAGGGCACATGCAAAGCGCCAGTGAAATTAGGACACGAAGTCTCTAAATTGTCAAAATTTTCAAATGTTGAAAACATTTTTGTCACTCCTGAAGATTAAAGGATAAAAACACCAATTAAACTTATATACAGACAAAAAATGCATTTTTCCAATCTCTTATAGGGTTGAGTCATTGTCCTAATGCTTGTCCATAGGCATTAAGTCATGTACATGCCTTGTCATTAATTGTTGCCGACTAGTGGAAAATTAATCAAATGATCAATTGAAAATTTTATTGTTCCATGAGCTTTAGAATAATCTTAATCAAAAAGACAAATCAGAATTTTTAATCAATAAAGCCAGCAAATAGAGATTTGTGCAAATAAGGATGATCCAATTAGACCACAAGTAGGTTAGACAAATATATATGAGCACATGCATGGTTTGGAGATTTGGTCTAATCTTATTTTAAGCACAAACTTTTTGATCACTTTTAGAATCGTATCCTGAGGATATATAATCTTTTCATGATCATAATTATGTAATTAATCATGTTAACTAATAGAATAAAAGAAATAATAATTTCAATCAAAAGGGCACAAATTAGATCTCAACCAAGAAATCTGAGTGCCAGTTCATCTGTTTGTATACTACTTACACAAGCCTCTGCAGGTTGCTGATATTTTCGAAAAATGAAAAATATATAAGCAGTCTTTTTTCCTCAATTTACACATCTAATTTTATTGTGTTTCAATTTTTGAAATTTTTTATTTTTTTGGAAATAAAATTCAGTTCAATTCATTTATCTCTTATGAATTGTAAAAGTAGTTAAATTTTAGATAAATGGTTTTAACGAAAACTTATATGATTCGTTTTTAGAGACTCAAACTTTAAAAATTTAAGTTATCAGTAATTATGAGGAAAACTATGTTAGATAAAAAATTTGAATTTTAATCATAAATCTTGTACTCTTTTGAATAAAGATTACTGACCCTATATTTATTTAAATTAAGAAAAAATGAATAATATTTATTGATAGTAAAATGGAATTTAAATGTGCCATCCAAACACACAAATGGACCTATATGCTCTTGTTTCACTATATAAAATATACAAACAATAGGAAATTTGATGATATCAAAATATGGATGGATGGATGGAAAGCTTGAAAATGGTTATCCAATGAGACACAGTGGAAGAGGACAAGAAGTCAATGAGATAAACATTTGGCAGTGGTTGGGAATTTGGAGAATGTGCATTCCACATCAAAGGAGAAGAGGGAAATCAGAATACCTTCAAGTCAAAGTGGGGGAAAAGAATGTGAGTGGGGTTTACATTTAATTAATTTCAATATAAGAACTTTTTGAACCAAGATTAAATTTTGGGTTGCTAAAGAGGTACAGGCTACCAATAAAAGAATATAATAATTAATTTAAATGCATTTTCAATTGAGTTGAAAGAGATGGTATATACAGTGTGTTCATAATAATAGTGAGTGGGTATTCAATTACACATATGTTGATTAGTATTAAATGAAAAAACATATGGGATAAAAATTTGGATGAAACTATTGTAGTACTATAGAAAATATTGTTTGGAAGAATTATTTAATTAAAAATACAAATTTTCTATCACATTTTTGGCATCTTATTTTTTGACATGTTAATTCCTTAGGCTATGTTTATTTATATTTTTAAGTGTATTTTTTTTTAAAAATTTGTGTAAAATAAGAGAGTGAAGGAGATAAAATTTAAATTACGTAATGATTGATGTGTGTTATTTTATGTGGGAAAAAGCAAAACAAACATGGTCTTTGTCCTTCTTATGATACAATGCTACAATATGATTCACAAACAAACGAATATGTCAAGTAGAAATGAGTTCAAACACTTATTGTAACAACCACACACACACACACACACACACACACATTGTGGAAGGTTATGAATAGTGAAGTATAATTATCCTAGAACCATTTTGCACCTTATGAGTGAGGATGTGGCTTTTTGTTTATATTATATATTAGGACCTTTACAACGCAACTTCTTTGATTTGTGCATAATTGTGCACAAAGGTGTATCAAAGCCCCAAAAGTAAGGTCTTAATAATTTTGAAAAAGTGATTGTTTTTTAGACTTAATAAAGCCTGAAAAGTATGATCATGTTTGGACTTCGTCACCTTTTTTTTTTGTTTTTTTTTTATCAAACACATAATGATTCACATATATATTCTCCACACCATCTCCCTAAGTTAACGCACAATCTTTGGTGGTCATGAGAAGAAATCATGGAAGATTTTTGCTGATGTGCATGCCCCTTAATAACAAGGGCAATGGCCATTGTCATTTGCTTTAGAGCAGAGTTCTTCAACATTCGTCTAATTTAATTTCATTGGCTGGTCCAACGGAATTATATTTTCTATCGAAAGTGATACGTGTTTTGATACATATTAAGTTAAAAAGTTCATACATGCATAAAAAATATATATATATATATATATATGTATTTATGTATGTATGTATGTATGTATGTATAAATTGACAAGCTTACAAATAGACAAAAGTGAGTTTTAGTTTGGACGACTAATCTAGTTATTGGTCAAAGGGAGGTTGCAAGTGGCTACTAAACATTGACTTTTATACATGGAGACACTAACGACTAAAAATTCAAGCAATGACATAGAAAAAAAAATATATTTTTGAAAAGAACATACATCAGTATATATACATATGAAACATGATGTAAGAATAATAAATTAAAACTAAAGAATGATTGTGAGAGATTTAATTTGCCAAAGCTGAAAGACCCAAAAGCCCTAATTAAACAAGTTAAATGTGACGGGAGTTAAATTAAATTAAATGAAATGAATGAGTCTTAGCTAGCCAAATCGAACGTAAATTAAACAAAATCCAAGTGCTATATCAGAAGGACATAGGAGACCACCTTTTTGCTTTAATTAAGCAGAGGATATATTGTACAAGACTAGGGTGGTAAATTCTGCATTCTGCGTTCCCCTAATGTATTAATATTAATTCTCTCAGCAATTGTAGCAGTCTATATGTGTATTCAATGATTCAAGACACAAATTTAGAAAATAAAAATAAAAATACAAGAGTTTGTGTCACTCTCACTTCTGCCGAGTGGAGTTTGGACATGGCTGGTTTGCTCTCTCAGCCACTTCGCACTTTAAAATTAATTATTTGTAATCTTAGTCTATATATATATATATATATATATATATTTCCTTCTCACACATTAATATATTGAATCTTGGAACTTTTAAGAACACACTCCACCATTGAAAAGAGAGAATGTGCGATGTTACAAAGAGCCACGAATCATCATAATAATTAAATTGGTGATGACGTGCCTGAATTCATGTCATTATTAGTATTATTATGTAATTTGCATCCACTTGCTAGACGATTGGCATTTGGACCATAACAATCAAATCATATACATACGTAAACGTACAAGTTTCTTATCTATACTTCATATTTTCTGTGCGTAGGGCGTAGAATGGGTTTGAATAATAATTTAAATTCAATAATTATTCCAAGTCAATTTAATTTAAATTTATGTTTAAGTTTGAATCAAGTAAGTAGCAAACTCAAATTATAAATTTCAACAAAAAATAGAATAATACGTCTATGTTGCCATTACATAGATAAAGAATGCTCTTGTATATATATATATATATATGTAGAATCAAGCTTGCTCTGTAATCGTAAATATCACAAGTCTTTTCCTTCTTGGACTGGTGTGGGGGACAAATCACAAGTCTTATCGAGGCAATGATTTGGATAAATCTTAGCTGGCTAACCCTTATACTTGTCCCCCACACCAGTCCAAGAAGGAAAAGACTTGTGATATTTACGATTACAGAGCAAGCATGATTCTTAAATGTGTGGCCATTCATTCCTTCATAATCTTTGGTTTGCACGCCCACATTTTGCTGTCAATATTCGCCATTTAAACTTTTCAAAAATATTTATTTTTCTTGATCTTTATTATTATTATTATTTTAAACTTAATAATGAAATATATTCCTACTGGGGATGATAATTAAGGAATAACATGAGAAATCACTAATCCTTTCTCCTTTTCCCTGTCTGTGTGTCTCTGTGCGCGTGGGTGATAGGCAACAGGTGCAGCAGACAATAGGCACCAGGCAAAGAGCAATTAGCCCGAAACCTTTTATTCCATAGGGTTGTTCGTATAAAAACCAGCACACAACAAATGCCCAGCCTGTACTGCATCCGTCGGTCTATTTACTCCCTCAACGGATCTGTTTTATTCTTCTTTAATAATTTTCCAGACAACCAGCAAGTAATGACTTGTCATGATAAGAATTGATAAAAGCCCATTAATGAACTTTCAAAAAGTGGGTTTGCCAACTGTGATCTTTATTTTCACATAAATATTGTTTGTATTCAAATTTTAATGTATTTTTAAATAATTTTATTTTAAAAATTATATAAAAATAAAAAATAATATTGAAAAAATATAATAATTTAGTGTTTATTTTTAAGTTTTGAAAAACAAGCCACAAAAATTTTGACCCCCGTTCAATGTCGAAGGCCAACTCCCCCCTTTTAGCCTTCCCAATTTCTCGACTTCTTACCTTGATTTGCCTCACCCCTCTCTCTCTGTTGCAAAGCTTGATTTCTGATGCGATTATCTGAAGCGGGCTCTTTTTTTCTTTAATTAACTTCAGTTTCAAATGTGTTTTTAAAAGCTTGTGGCTCAAACGGGAGAGGCCTCGGATTTTGTGTGCGAATTGGCTTTGGATTGTGTGGTTGAGAAGCGGTGCCATTCTGAGTAAACAAATAGAAAGCGAACTCACTTTAAAATGTAGTGTTACATATAGGCGGGTGAGACAGCGCTGAGGCCATATGTGCGCACAAATCTACTGCATAGGCATCTTCACTGCCAGCAGCATTTGTGTGCTGTGCCGCTCGTGTGCACCCGAAATTCCCAAAGAATCATCTTCACAACTCACAGATCATAATGCCCATTTGTTAAAGCTCTAAACTTTGGTGGTTGTTTATTGTCCAGATTGTCTTTTCCGACAATTATTTATACCAGGGATTCACCTTTCACCTTTCCTTCAGTTTCAAACCATTTGCCAAGTCAAAGTACAGAGAACTTGGGGGAGTTTCTGAACTTCTTGGACTGGGGGTTTGCTTGTTTTCTTTATGTATTCACAGGTGGGGTGAAAGTCTTGACTGTTATAAGGTCATCCAAGGGCCATAATCATAGGGAGGTCGGTGATACTGTTGGGATTTCCTGTTTTCTTTGCAAGGAATTCAAGGTACATAACAAGTTTTTCAACCCTTTGTAGCCTGTCTCTCCGTTTCCCATTGGTTTTATACTTTTTTTATTGTCTACCTGATGCGTTGGGAAAGCAAATTATCTTGATCTACAATCTTCCAATTTGTGGAATTTATTTGTAATGGTACCTTGTGGAAGGACATGCCTTTTACAGCGTTTATTTTATTGAAGGGAATAGCTATACTATGGGCTTTATTTGCCTATTTTTGCATGGTTTGGGGAGAGAAACTCGGACCATGAATGAAGGAATTTTGGTTGGTATATAATGAGGGGGAGTATTCTTTCTGAAATGACATTAGGGCTTGAGAGGATAATTTTAGTGGTTAATGTAGAATTCAAAAGGCAAGTCTAGTGCAAGAAATGTTGAGTTTTGGTGAAGAAGAAGTGGTCTTCTTTGATGCCACAGACTACTTGGTGCCTGAGGAGTCTGTTGTGGTGAAAAAAGATAGGATGTGTAGCAATTTAGATTATGATGTTTGGTTGAGAGAGCTACAGAGCATCGATGAAAGAAGGGAATTTTTTTTATCCCGAATGGGTTTTGTTGAGTGCTCATCTATCACTGAATCTGAGTTCATGAGGTTTGAAAGGTCTACATCAGAATCATCAAGTGCCAGCATAGAAGACAATTTTCTATCTGAAAGACAAAATTCGAATAGCAAAGCAAATTGTTCGGTTGATTATTCTGACCAGGATTGGTTGGATGATATAAGTGTTGATGTGGAGGGGGAATTAAATGAAAATCTTGTCTCTGCCAAGCAATGTGAAGTGAAGCAAGCTCAGGCTTCTCGAGGACAGAGCTCGAGCTTTGATAAGAACGAGAAGAAAGTGATGAGCTGGTGGAGACACTTCACAAAGAGGATAAAGAAAAAGCGAAGTGCAAATTTACCTGAGGAATCAAAATTATGCGCTGATGCAGGAACAATGACTCGGATGAGAATGGAACAGAACCAGAAGAGGTATATAGAGTGCACTGCCATGTATGCTGGACAAGAAATTAAAGCTCATGATGGCCTGATTTGGACCATGAAGTTTAGTCCCAATGGCAGATATCTGGCCAGTGGTGGTGAAGATGGGGTTGTTTGCATATGGCGCATGACCAGCATAGATGCCTCTTGTAAGGCTGATAAATGCAGTTTTGGTAGCTTTGGCGTGGAAGGCAGATCCAGTTCTCAAAAGAAAAAATCAATCCATGCTCCCATCCTCACCCCAGAAAAGATTTTCCACATTGAAGAAGAGCCATTGTACAAGTTTCGTGGTCATAGCAGTGATGTTTTAGACCTGGCATGGTCCACATCTAATGTAAGTATAAGTAGCTATATAATTGTTTCTATTCTGTTTTATGCATTTGTATGAGTATCTAAGGTAGATTTCTGGTTGCAGTATCTTCTGTCATCATCCATGGATAAAACTGTTCGCCTATGGCAACCAGGTTTTGAAAAGTGTCTTGGAGTTTTCCATCACAGCAATTATGGTAATAACCAGATGACCATATTTCAACACTTTATGTTCTCACTGTTATTGGATCAACAAAAGGGTAATCTTCTGTGCTCTAGTGCTCATAATAAATTGTGCTTGTTTTCTGGATGATTCCAGTAACATGTGTTCAATTCAATCCTGTGGATGAGAACCACTTCATCAGCGGCTGCATAGATGGTAAAGTTAGAATTTGGGGAATCCCCAAGGGAAGGGTTGAGGACTGGGCTAATGTGCCGGACATAGTGACAGCAGTACGCTACCAACCAAATGGAAAGGTGAGATACTGATACCCTAAGTTGATACCTAATCAGTATTGTTATGTGTAAATTGCAGAACATTTACCTATTGTTCCCCGGTGACAGGGTTTTGTTGTTGGTTCTGTTTCTGGTACTTGTCGATTCTATGAATCATCAGGTGCGTAGTTATCTTGTACATGCTTTTGTGTTGGTACAATTTATAAGGTTGGCGTGCTGTAGCAAAGAGATTCTTGACACAGGCTTCTGATTTCGCAGGTGATGAGCTCCTTCTAAATGCAGAGATAAACATCGACAGCAGAAAGAAATTATCTGGCAACAAAATTACTGGCATTGAGGTTGTATTCTTATTCGTCGTGGCTGAATTTTTGGTTGGTTCTTTATTTTTCTTTTGTGCTTATGTGAATTTCTTCTTTCGCAGTTTCTGAAAAACAATACTCAGAGAGTGATGATAACATCAGAGGACTCCAAAATTCGTATACTTGACGGGCAGGAGGTTGTCCGCAAGTACAAAGGTATGGAAATTGTCTAAATTTCAATTGTAAGACTGGATGTGTTGCATGTCCTAACTTGGTTTGCCGCTTCATATGTTGCCTGATAAATGGTTCCTTTGAACAAGTCAGGTCTGCCAAAGTCGGGCAGTCAGAAGTGGGCCTCAGTTACTTCAAGTGGAAGGCACATAGTCTCAGTTGGAGATGACTCGCGCGTTTATTTGTGGAACTACGATGATTTGTGCATCCCAGCCTCGAAACAGGCTATATCCACGCGATCCTGTGAGCATTTCTTCTCCGAGGGCGTGTCAGTGGCATTGCCCTGGTCAGATTTGGATATGGGACAGAACTGTTGTGCTTGCGGTGACTCTCCATCCTCTGACCACCAAGGGGGCTCATCAGGAATACGGGAGCCGGAGCATTTCTCCCTGGCAAATTGGTTTTCCATGGACGGCTCTTCCGGGGCCTCCACGACGTGGCCCGAAGAGAAACTTCCCCTGTGGGACTTGCCACCATTAGAACATGACTGTCGGCCATACGCTGCATGTGGCAATCGTTTTCATCTTCATCTTCGTCGTCAGCAGCAGCATAAGCATGGCTGCCATTGCTCCAGAATCGTGTCCCCGACATGGGGGCTTGTGTTCGTGACAGCTAACCGGGACGGCAGGATCCGAACACACCACAACTATGGATTGCCTGTTAGAAACTAATCCGACAGAGATTCAGAAACTTTCCACCTGAATATTTGTCCGTTCCAGTTTGCAAACCATCGGTCACAGTTTTCTTGTTGAAGCTTCACTGCATTAGAGGTTGTTTGATTTGTATCCATGAAGAAGGCGGAGAGTCTCGGCATTTCACCTCTGATGATGATCCCATCAATCTCCTCTCAAGTAAATTCTTTTAGGCTTAGGGTAGAGAAGCAACAAGCTGAGCAGCTTTTTGTTCAATTCAAATTTTCAACTTATCTCAAAGTCTTGAGTGTAAATGATATACCATGAATATGCAAAAATGGAATGATTTCTTTAAAAAAAAATTTAAGACTTTTATTATGGTGAACTTATGATGTTTAGAGTTATTAGAATTCTTGTCATATTTTTTATATGAGTAATTAATGTTATAAAAATTCGAAACTTTATATGTTTTGTTGAAGTATTTTGTTCGATAGTTTTGTAGATGGTTGTTTCTTAAATAAATATCAACAGAATGTGAATATTTGATGATGAATTATCTAATATTTGATAACGTGCATACATGCCCATGTGATTTTTCTTAAACTATAAACTATAAATTATGAAAATAAAAAAGCATATAACATATTTTAAAATATTTATATAACAAAATAAAAAATTCAAATTTGATAATTATTAATACTTTGAAATACGTGCACACCAAATGTACAAAAAAAAAAAAAAAATTGGTTGCTTTTATTGAATGATTTAGAATACTGAATTGCCCAAATTATCCTTTCTCCTCTGAGATAATTAACATCACACCCCAACAAGCCTCGTATGATAAAATGAAGGCTCAATATAGATTACTAAAATATCAAACAAATAATTCAATGAGGCCAAAATAATCCTTTAATGAAAAGAACTAGATCTTGAGTCTTCACGACGGGCTATCTTGCTAAAAGTTTATTGCTCCCAAGATCACAATCGAGTCTGATGATGTGGAACTCTTGGAAACATTGAAGTCAACTACAATGAAATTCTCTCACGTTATTAAGAAGATAAGAGGATCCGACTGAGGTCTGCCAAAATGAATTTGATGAGATAAATAGCTGACTCATGGCCGTGTAATGCAGCACCGGGGGCGTTGAGGCAGAAGCAAACAACACAGCAAGTAGCTAAACCAGATTTGCTTGGATGGATTTCAAATTCATTACACCTATCTGGATGATTAAGCATTTCGACTCTATTTGTTCTTATTATAAATATATATATATATATATATATATATATATTTATTTATTTACTATTGTGGAGAATTTCAAATTCCTTCTCTTCAAATCCTCCAGATTCCCTATTTTTGGCTTCCACTCTATGGGCTCGATTGACCAAACAACTCAGCAGAAAGAAGATTACTAGTTGGCTGGCAAGTAAGAAGTTGCACCACTGAGAACAAAGTAAAACTTGACCGGAAGCCATTATTATTAATCATGCGAGTTGCATTCAATTTTCCAACTCGGATATATGCATGCTGGTATAAGCAGCAAGTGGGTTCTGAGGCCAGTTTCATCAAGCCGAAGAAGACTGCAACAAAGCCAACCACTGTGATGCGATCACGGATTTTGCATGGCATTGACTCTCGTTCCCCAGCCAAATAGGGTAGATTTCCCTGAATGTTCGACGACTAATAAAGATATATGTTGTTTATTGAATCTGTAACTTCTGATCACAACTCATCACTTGATCAAAGCTATTGTCTTCGATCGAGAAAGTATCGATAAATTTTCAAAATACTAAGTTTGAAGACAGAAATGCTAGTCTTTGTTCTAGCCTAGTATTTTCAAAGTAATGATAGAACGAGGGTTCGTGTCACTGTTGTGGAGAGGTTGAATCAATAACGAGTAATACTCGACAAAAAGAAAAAAAGAATAATTGTCTCTATTATATACATTGAAAATGGGACTCTCCTACTGGCTAAAGCTAAAAACGTGATTCTTTTTATCAAGAAAATGAAAGTCGGATATTTCAGGCTGTGATTGGATGTGAACTTTTTTTCAGATAAATTTTTTTCTTAAACAAAAAGTGAGAATTCTTTCTAAAGAAAAATGAGGTAGAGAACAGAAGGAAATGTGTGAAAGGACAGTAGTTGGGAGATAATATAATGATTGCTGTATAACAAATAGTTATTTATTAAAAAATATAGTTTATATGATTGGTATTTATACATGTTTTTGTATATATATATAGATGATTAAAAATTATATAATTGTTGGTAACGTTGTGAATATGTATTTTAGTAATATAATTGTTAATGTTAATATTATTATATTATTATAAACATTAGACTTATAATTAAACTAATCATTATTATTAGTATGATTATTATTATTAGTGTTAGTATTTGTATTATTTTTAATTTTTATTATTATCATTGCAATCATTATTATTATTTATATTGTTATTGTTATGTTTATTTATTTGATAATATCGTCATCGTCATCATTATTACTTTGTTAATATAATATTTATTAACCTAATATTATTGTAATCATGTAATATTTATTTTGTTAGTATTGGCAAAATCATTTATTGATATAATATTTCTACAATACACTAATTTTCATGAATTTTTACTAGCATTATTATTAGTAGATCTACTTAACTTTTAACATGTTAAATATCTTAAATTCTCACTCTAAGTGTAACTATTTAAAAAGTCACTTATTTTTAAATTGTCTTATTTTATATATTTATTGTATTTTAAACTTCTATACATAGTGTCATTTAAAAGTGAGATAAATTTTATAATTTATAAATATTTGCGCACATGCATGAAATGTGCAATATTAATCAGATGCATCATAAATGTTTAGGGTTATTATAATAATGCCACATAATTAGTATTAACAATATTAGATCCATGGTTATCATAATGCTTTTTATTGTTAGTAATATTATTATTATGTACTAATATATTATTAGTAGTTGTATCAATAGTGAATGAGTTTACATAACAAAGATGAATAAGTATTGTGTTATCACATATTCATAAACAACTATTACAACAAGTACAAGATAAAATAAAAGTAATAAGAGTCCATCACAATCTTCAGTGCACATAGGGACATGCACCAGGGTAGTTGAAGACGCACAAGCTAAACAAATATAAATTCATATTTCATAAGTCCATATAAAAGTAATACAAAATAGCAATATAATGAGTAAATAACACACGTAGATATAGTAGTAGACAAGTGGAGATAGTACTCAAAGCATGAACAAGCTATCAATAATATCACTACCAAGGAGCGCTTTGTGCCTAAGTCGGCCAGCGAGCAATGCTTTCTAATGTCCCCTCCCCTTGAAGACATATAGATTACGTCAACTGAAGGCGGTGGATGCACAATGGGGGTCATTGAGAAAATGCCTAGAATTCGTGTCAGAATTGGAAATAACAATGACCTCCTGCTCTTGGATAGCTGCCTATGGGGGAGACTCCACTAGGGCTTATGGTAGATCAGAGAATAGCGTGCATAGCACCGTGTACCAAAGGGTCTCCAAATGTGCGCCAATATCGCTGAGACGGTGTCTCCTGTACAAAATTTCATATTTATATGAAGAGATGATCATAAGATATCACATTACAATCGCATAAGCAATATAAAATATGTAATAAAGATTAGTTGAATGTAGCTCTTTTCTGTCGGTTTCCCTTCTAATACGCAGGCCCAACAATGACTTGACGTGTCTCCCTATCGTATATAATCCTAGGCATGGAAATGTAGTTAGCAAATCCTATATAAAGATGGCACAGACTTGCCAACTTTGACATGACTTAAAAAACTGTGTACTCTTGCCCGAACTGATGGGTCATCTACTTCGCGATGTCGACACATATAAGGTATGCATCGTTGTCTCTCATGAAAGATATATGTGGACGCTCTGCACGAACATCCATCAGGACACCTATCATTGTTGTCTTCTCATCAACTGACAATACTTGTACCTAAAGTTGTAGTGCAGGATACTATGGGTTTGTCCGTGATAGCATGTTCCTATATTTTGTATGTTAGGTTTTGAAATGATATTCTATGCATTTTTTGGTATGTTAGTTTTTGAAATGATGTTTTATGCATTTCTATGATATGTATAATTTAACGTATAATGATAATAAATGGTAATGACAACAATAGCATATATATTTAACATGAGAGCATAAATAGATGACGACATCTTCAAGCTTAATATTATTATCAAAACTATAAGACATCATCCCACGACTTAGTTGCACCATAAACAATATCTTGGATTACAATGCATTTTATTTCAATTACCTTCATGATTGTATAATAATTGAAATAGTAACTCAACATCATAATTGTGCTATATCATCAAAAATTTTAATTGTAAAATTAATAAATTCAATAATTTAATTAAATTATTGAATTTATTAAATTATTGACAAGTTTAATATTGATTTAATAAATCATTAAATTATACTAAATTTCATAATTTAACACCAATTTATTACATTATTTCAATATTAAATAAAAGGTAATAATTTAAATTAATAATTTCAGAATTTAATTATATTAAATAATGTAATAATATTAATATTTAAATAACGTAAAAAATTATTAATTAAATATTAATATTGATATAAATAGCATAAATAATGCTTTATTTATTTAAATATTAATTAAAAAGTTAATAATTTAAATCATTAATGTAAATCGATAATTTAAAGAGTTAATAATTTTAAATAATGTAATAATATTAATATTAATATTAATAACTTAAATAATTTATTAATTTAAAATTTAAATAATATTTATTAATATTATTAATAATTTAAAATTTTAAATTATCTAATAATTCAAAAAACAGATTAATAATATTAAATTATTTCGTAATATTAATATTTGAATATTATTAACGTTTATACTAAAAGAATAATTTAATAATTTAATTAATGACTTAAATAATATACTAATTTAAATATTCAAATAATATTTATAAATAATATTAATAATTTACATTTTCAAATTATACAATAATTTAATAATTAGGTTAATAATATGAAATAAGGTAATAATTTAAATTTTGAATGTAAATTAATAATTTTAAATGATGTATTAATATTAGTAACTTAAATAATTTATTAATTTAAAATTTTAAAAATATTTATTAATATTATTTCGAATTTAAAATTTTACTATATCAACTAAATTTAAAAACAGATTAATAATATTAAATTATTTCATAATATTATTATTTAAATACTATTAACGTTTATATTAAATGAATAAATTAATAATTTAATTAATAACTTAAATAATATATTAATTTAAATATTAAAAAATATTTATAAATAATATTAAAAATTTATATTTTCAAATTATTAAATAATTTAATAATTAGGTTAATAGAATTAAATAATTTAGTAATATAATATTTAAATATTATTAATTTAAATATTCAATGAATAACTTAATAATTTAATTAATAGCTTTATTTATTTATTTATTTATCCAACACTTTCAATAATTAATTTAAAAAATTTAGTAATTTAATAATAAAGACTTATTGAACCATAATAAATTTAATTATTTTATTAGCATAAATTCAACGATGGCATATTTTCTTTATTAACATAGGAATATTATTGAATTAGAAATATAGTAGGTTCCTTGCTACCATTTTCAGCCACAGCCACGATACATGAATCACGCCTATTGTCATCGGTTAACTAGATTAAATTTTCTACGATTATTGCAACATAATTACCATTAATATATTCAATATAACCTTTCAAATAATAATCATATATTAAAATGCACTACACAATCAACATGAATAAACAATAATAACATATAACTAGTTGATGAATCAACATACACATGAAAATATAATGCAATTTAAGACCAACATAATGACATAAAAGACAAATCATATAAAATAGCAATCCACAACAATTCCAACTCGTTTTCTTGGGCGAATAGTTGTAATTGTATTAATATAACGTACCTTATACAATCACGAGAAATTACACATTTCTTAATTGAAGGAAAATCAACCAAGCACAGACTATATAGTTCTAGCAGAAAGAGTGCAGTGAGCGAGCGTAAATGTGAAGAAGTACATGCACACATTAACATTTAAAGGTAAGAGAATACATATGAACTACTCATCAACAATGTTAATATTGATTTTCAATATTTTATAGTCAACATACATACCTTTCTATATCTGCTTGACAAGCACCATTACTGTACAAACTAACAAACTCTACCCCCTGTAGCTAACACTATTTAACTATTTTGGTACCATATGGTTAAATATTTCTTCTCCACAAGTCATGGCCTCCTGTCAATTTCTACTGCACAAAAGTTCTATTAATATTTAATTAACAAAAAATTTATAATTAGTAAAATAATTAAAATTATAATCACAGTTAGCCCTTTCTTTTTCTCTAAACATAAACCAAATTTTGTAACAAAACAGGCAAGATAGCCACGGCAATTGCCAACCACCACCACACCAAACAACAATGGCAACTCAACTATTAACACAATAACTCAATTTTGTGGCTTAGGTTTGCATTGTTAAGGCACATAGGAGGAAGGCATGAACACCATGACTGAAAACCATCATTAGTTGCCTTGCCAAGATATGTCACGCTCAACTCCCAACAGTTCTGCTCTAAAGCACGCTGTTCCTCAGCATAGCCACACAATTACACAACTTTGTTTGGAAAAAAGAACCATGGGACTTAAAAATAGTGTAGACCCAACAACTAGCGAGATGGTAGAGGGCATTGGTGCTTGTCGGGTAAAAATGACTAGCGTGAACACAAAAGTTAAATGAAGAAAGAGACAAGACTGCGTTTGTAAAACTCAAAAAACAGAGCAACCAAGAAACCTAACAAACCAAGCCCTGTCCATAGGAAGACACGAGAACATAACAACCAAACATTTCAGAGTATCGACTTCGGGCCACCTCTACTCCACACTACCATCACCAGAATGGGCTGTCGGAGAATATCTAGGGGTGAACGGCCGAAGGCCTTTTGTCAGATGTGGACAACGGTCATATAAATAACCTAGTCAGAGAAAGTGAGAGGACGGCCAAAGAATCGGTCAATAATGCTAAACGCTACCTCCACCGCCGCGATTGGATGAGAAAACCCGTTAGAATAGAGATTGAAAACATTCCAAAATGGGTCTCATCTTGAAACTCTCAAAGCATCGGACAAAGAAGTAGTAAAATCCCACCGTTTTGGGGGCTACTTCGACCACGATGAGCAATGTTCGGCGGTCAAAGAGGTGCGGGGAGACAATAGAGAGAAGGTGGAGATGGGAAAAGTAAGAAAATGAATGGGAAGAGACAGTCGAGAGATGATGGACTAGGTATAGGAGAAAAAAAAAAAAGAAATAAAAGATAAAAAGGTGAAACACATTTTTTCTTATAATATCTCAATAACTATATATTACTCGTTCAAAATTTTTGAAAAAAAATTCTGTGAAATATGAGAAAATAAAAACGCGTGTCCATCCAAATCTCTGACATTTTCTTTTAAGATGTTTCAATATGTATAGATTATTCATTCAAAATCTTAAAAAAAAAAATACTCTGTGAGACATGAGAAAGCGAAAACGCGTGTCCATCCATTCCTGGCTCGGAATCTCCCTTTCTCCAGAGACGAGATACTTTCTGAGCAGTTCCATTTCATTTCCCACGTGACGGCGTTATCCCATTAATTTTTGGAGTCTTCTCTTTCTCAATAAAATAGAATTTTTTAAATTTCTTCTTCTAAGAAAATACACACACAGAGACAGAGTACCCAACAATTGAGCCAAAAGCCTGAAAATAGCAATATAGATTCGAAATTGCGGTCGTCTCTGGGAGAAATCGTTTTCCCCTAACCATAATGGCTCTCTCGACCTCCTTCAGCCGCCCCATTAGCTCTTTCAATGCAATGACTTCGCCGTCCTTCTGTTTCTCCAAACCCAATTGTCGTATTTATCAGTTGAACGCTCCAATTCTCGTGGGATATCGGGGCTCTTACCGGCCTCTTGTTATCGGCTGCTGCTCTGCTGAACTCGGCCCCTCCTCGGATCCCATGAATTTGAGGTACTATAGCACCTGGATTTCTAATTTTCTGTTGATTTTCTTATCTTGTGTTTTCGGTGGAATGTTTTGCTGAGTTATGGAAGCTTGGGATTTTTAGCGTTTCTTGACATTGTTCCTCTGAATTGCAGGGCTGAATTTTTGTTATCATGCCCTTATTTTTGGCTGATTTATTGAATGCATTATCGGAAGAGAATGTCTGATAGATTTCTTTATTGATGTTGAGTTTGTGGAGAATGTCTTGTTGAAAGCTGTAACAGAGGTTTTGTTATTAGGATCTTTGGTATTGCCTGCACATGTTCCAAATAGCATATCCTAGTTATTACCATTTGAAAATTTCTATGTGCTCTAGACTAAGACAAATGAAGGTTAATAGAAACTACTGAGAAAGCAGTTGATTCCCACATAACAAACTATGCTTCTCTGCCAATGATTCCTGTCCGCCTTGTTTTTGCCCTTGATACACTAACCTGAGTGTATGGCTTGCCTTTTTAGTTGCAAGCTAAAATAAAATGTGAATGCTTGCCGACAAAAATGTTTGATGCCCAAAAACCCATGCTCCACGAATATACTCAATTATCTTGAATAAGAAAAAGTAGAGGCCAATCCTTGGGTTTATTTTGCATGAAGAATGTCTGCGAAGGACTGGCATTTTCTTGTCACTTATATGGCATAGGATTTTTCTTCTACATCATGCTTCCTATTCATAATTGAGTCATTATCTTTGGATATGACAAGTCAAACTAAGGGTTCTAAATACTGGCTCTCTTTCTTCGGGTTTCAATGTAGTGCTTATATCCCTGTCAATTACATGTCCTTGTAGTAATGTTTTTGTTCCTTTATAGGCAACCTCAGCTTTCGCCCATTTCTGGGCCTCCTTTTGGTGTCACAATGAATGATAATAGCATGCACAAACAATCATGTAAATGGCGTAGGGTCTTGCTTAAAGTAAGTGGGGAGGCACTTGCAGGAGATCAAACACAAAATATCGATCCAAAGGTCGCATTACTACAGCTAAAATGTTTTAGAAGTTTTATAGACACCTTCGTGCTTTTATAAACATAAATTGTTTGAGAATTTGTACAGATCACAATGGCCATTGCAAGGGAGGTTGCATCTGTTACTAGGCTTGGTATTGAGGTAGTTCTTTTCAATAGCCTCTGTTTGGAAAAAAAATTATTTCTATGTTTAGAAAGTTTCTATTATTTAAACCTATGGCAATAATTTTGGTGATATCTCTCTTGAATCTTGATCAATCATGTACATACTCTATTCTATTCAAGAAAATAGTCAACCCCCTCTAAATTGTATATTGTATGTGTGATGGTGACATGTAGTGGTGGGTACATATCCATTCCATGGAGAATTATGTGATAGTGTAGAAGATTATGGCCAAGTTCCCATATATGTAATAGAAAATACTGGAAATTTCTTGTTGACTTTACGATTTTGATCCACATTTTTGCCGTAATCCGTACATGAAAACAGTTTGCAAACACAGTTGACTCATATTAACAAATTATTCCAGGTTGCAATTGTAGTTGGTGGAGGAAATATCTTCAGAGGTTCCTCCTGGGCAGGGAGCAGTGGCCTTGACCGCTCATCTGCTGATTATATTGGGTATTCTTGTTTTCTTGAATTGATACGTAAAATGTGCATTATTTTTTATGCTTTGCAAACTATACATTTGGATGGTAATTATTCACAGCTCATCTGATCTGGTGTTTAAAGTTGTGTCATACAAAATGCAAGTTTATGCCTAGAATATTATTCTCAACCGTTGTCTGGTCTATATTAGCGATGTCGATGGCATACTCTAATACTAGCTCAAGAGGTCAAAAAATTGGCCTTTAGGACCTTCATGAAACTGGTCTTCAATGAGCTTTTGATATTTTCTGGTATACGAATGCTTTTACTGCGTTGATAACTTCAAAAACTTAAGCCAAATCCCAAGATTTAGAATTTTCTCATGCCATTTGATATTCTTTTGATTTTTGACACAAAAGTGGGTTTATACTCTGTATTGCATTAACTAAATTGTTTCAGACGGTAATGATTTTATGTATTCATTGTTAAGGATGCTAGCAACTGTGATGAATGCAATATTTTTGCAAGCAACGATGGAGAGCATTGGCATCCCAACAAGAGTTCAAACAGCTTTTCGCATGTCAGAAGTTGCTGAACCCTACATACGTAGACGAGCTGTGAGACATTTAGAGAAAGGAAGAGTTGTAATTTTTGCAGCTGGAACTGGGAATCCCTTTTTCACAACAGACACTGCTGCTGCACTTCGGAGTGCAGAGAGTAAGTCTATATCATGGACTCTGATAGGTTTAATATGGCATTAGGAGAATTACAATTCCTGTAAGAAAAATATAGGCCGTGCCTTGTATGACGGAATAGACAGAAAGTGGAGGAGCAGTACTCTAATTCTTGATGGGAGAAAAAACATGAGAAGAATAAAAGTGAGATATATGGTGATTGTTTTCTGTTTATGAAAGTATTATCTTTTATTGTTGTCCATGTTCAGTCCGTAAAATACGCAATGTAATGTTCATAGGCTCCTTAATTCAAAATAAAGGAGGATACGTGTCCTGCTGCAAAGATATGGGAAATTCAATTGGTGAATTCTCAATCTTTTGTTTGTCTCCTTCCTCTAGCACCATCTGCAATGTGGCAAGTGCAGAATGGATCTATTATGCAATAAGTAGATGCCTCTGAAGAAAAGCCCTTCAACTCTAGCTTATATGAAACTTTATAAGGATATCTGCTGGATTTGTACTTATGAGCAGCTAGAAGTGTGGGGATAACTAGAACCAGGGAACTCCCAGAAATTGTTTCTCAATTAAGACTTGATATTATTTTGAAAGTGGTCATATCATAGTTTTGAAAGGCGTCAGATGGTGCACATCGTAGCGCATGGCACCAATAGCACGGCCTCTGTGCCATTAGATAGTGATAGCGGTTGCTTTCACTCTAGCGTGCACCAGAGTGAAGGCACATTTTTTTTCACTTTAGGAAGAAAAACATGCTTTTAAGCGTGTTATGACACAAAAAAAAAAGAGAGATTAAACATGGTGCTAAACAGCCCATTGTTCAGCGACTCAGCCCTAGCTTTGCACACAAAGTCAAACATAGCAACCCGTGAGAGTCAGATCCTTTCGGGTCATCTAAGTTTTGCAATTTCTACCTGCATATTGCTTGTTATGATCTAGATTTTTCTGATGATTCCATTACAGTAATGTATATGATTTTGCATTTCTCACCATTTTGTATGGTGTTATGAGTGATTTCTTCAAGTCTCTTCTGCCATTATCATACCAGGACAATGAAAGGACAAACTAATGTTCAACTTTTGCATGTTGTATTTTAGTTAATGCGGAGGTGGTGCTGAAAGCAACAAATGTTGATGGAGTGTATGATGATGATCCTCGGCGCAATCCTAATGCCCGTCTACTTGATACTCTAACCTACCAAGATGTAACTTCAAGGGAACTTTCTGTGATGGATTTGACTGCCATTACCTTATCCCAGGAGAACAACATTCCGGGTAAGCTATGATAATTCCCATAAGTATCAAGTGTGTTCGACATCCATTAATGGAAAGGAAGGACATATTTTGTATTCGATAATAATGTCCCTCCCCCAAAAGCCCGATTGTGTGGTCTCTTCTTCTTAGACGGCTTCTCTTTGATGCAGTCGTCGTCTTCAACCTCAATAAACCGGGTAACATATCAAAAGCCATTAGAGGAGAGAGCGTGGGCACTTTTATTGGAGGGACTCAGAGGTCTGCAGCGACAAAAGCTTGAAGAAAAACATCGCTTCCTGTCAGCAGCTTCCTGAATTTTGCTCTAGTTTAAGGTTAAAGACAACTCGATCAACATTTCATATAAAAACTAGCTGCCTGCTGTTGCAACTGAACCTCAACATGCTGGGAATTCAAGTCGTTTGATTTTGTCGTGGATTGTTACCACACTGTCATAAAATTTCCCACTGTAAATACCAGGAAATTCAAGAATTCTTTGTGCATCTTCCGGCACTAATGATGGCATTGGAAGATGAGTCTGGAATTTAACGGTGACCGGCATCTATTCTTGAATATACATTAGCTTTCATTTGTCCATTTTAAATGTGAACTGCAACTTTCTTAAATCGGTAAATCAATGAACTGGTCCATTAGAATTTAAAAACCAAAATTGTAATAAAATCATTTTATTTTAAGCTGGGAGGACCGATGGTGTGGTTGTTAAATCACTGGATTGGACATTTGCTCAGTTCCTTGACAATGAGATTGAACCCAATAAGCATATTTTAGTCACTTTACGCGTTGGGAGCAGTAAAGCCCTTTCATTTTCTTCATCCATTCGCTATTTTAAGTCAAATTCGCCAGCTGCGGCAGAAGAGGTAATCAATCCTATGACTTCTGTCAATAAACGTGCAAATGTAGACACACGGCTGGTTTGAATGGTCAAAAGTATGGCTGTCCTTTGTTCCTTTCACATAGCACTACTAACAAAAACGCTGATTTTTTAAATATAAATTTTATACCGTTAATAAAATAAAATATGAGAAACAAAGAAACTTGAAAAAGAAAAGAAAAAAGAAAACGGATTCAAATTAAGGGGAGAATACAGGGAAAAATATAATAAATTAAGATTGAAAAAAGAGAATTAAAAATTTGAGAGATAAGGGTGATACATATAACATGGTATTTTATAAATTATACAATTGATAAATTAAAAAATAGGGCCTTTAGCCTCAATAGAGTACATATTGAAAACAAATAGATAATGTTTTCGTACAAAATAAGTCATTGATTTTATACACATACGCCTCTGAACAAATCTAGACAATAATTGCGCAGCTATATTTCGGTTCATTCTCAGAATTGAAAGCGTGTTTCGTTTTTCAAAAGTCTTACAACTCATTTTTAGACCACGCTTCTTGCTCTCTTGAAAACAACTTTGAAAGTCAAATGAAAAATTAAACAGTTCTAGCAATCAAATTTTACCAACTGGCAACTATAACCACCACCATTCCTTAACTACACACACACACACACACACACACACACAGTTAACCATCAACTATCATTAAAACATATAAACACCTACGTTTTTTTTAATGAAATTGAACACAAAATCTCAACTTTGCACGGCACAGAAATCTTTTCAATATATTTCAATTCCCTTAAAATGAAAATGGCTATGTTTGTTTTCAAATTATCTAATACTCATCACCAATTAGAAATCTTAATCAAAGCTATGTTTGCTTTGATTCTATCCCAAAAATTACACAATTTTAACTATTATATTTTTAAAATTTTATTTTTTTCTCTTTTATTATAACACAATTTTCGAAAAAAATATACTTAAAAATAAACACTTAAAAATCAAAACAAACATAATCCAAATGTCTTACTATACAATTTGGATTCAAATTCGAATTCAAAATTTTTTTTATCTTATTTTTTATAACTAATAAATAATTTTTTAATCATTATATATATTTACAATCAAATTAATATCTATTCTTATAATTTTTTTAATTGCATTATTTAATCATGATTACATATTAATAAACATATACAAAATCACATCATTCAATCATTATTACATATTATATATATATATATATATATAAAATATAAATTTAATCTTTCTACCCATCTAAATATTACAAACCAAATATTATTTTTATTCCCACTCAAATAACTCAAAATTTCCTCTACCTACTAATTAAGAAACAAACATAGCCAATGAAAACCAATCCCATCACCAGTGCATTGAGTTAGAGAAAGGAGTTCAATTATCAAGCCAAAGTCTATTCCAAAGTTAAACCTATGCATCAAGGGGAAATAGTGCAATAAAGAGTATCAGTAACACCATAATTGCCATCATCATCTAAAATCGAAGATTAAGAACCCATTGCCAAATCCATCTGCTTAAGCTTCAGTTAGCATGAAAAGGAAAAGGGACAAAAAAGGCCAAAAAAACAGATCATAATGATGCTCGCTCAAATGATCCCAAATATGGTCCTCTTTCTAGCCGAACGAAACCCTCTCGTCCCCGTTTTTGGCCTTCTTCCTTTTATTTTATTAATATATGGCTGTTACGAGTATTATTTTCCATTATGTCATGATTAGATAAACACATCACATAACCACTGTATACTGATAAAAATATGTAAAAAGTGAGGACAACAATTTGATTTACAAATCTCCAAAATCTTAACTACCAAAAAAGAAATAGAGTAACTAAAAACTTCTAAATTAACTGAACTAAAACTTTATAACTATTTCAAATCACATTCCATTCAACTACTGATTTCATTGAAAGCCCATTTGGCATAAAATTTCAAGATTCTCGCTTCCCTGTTTTTCTCTCCCCCACAAAATGTTAGTAGTGTACATGAATTTTGCTCTCATTCCTTAATCCCGATCCGAAGTCAACAAGCCCACTTTCTCTATCTAGAAATTTGAACAAGAAGGCATTAAATCTAATTATTTATAATTTGTTAAAAAAAAAAAACAAAACAAAAAGGACGGACAGACAGACAGACAGAGAGACAATTTCACACTGGCACTGTCCAGCTAAAGGTCAAAGAATGGGTTGAATAGATCACAAGAGGAAGAAGAAGGCGACGGCGACACCATCGGAGCTGAAAACAACGTCGACGGGCTCGGAACGAACATGTTGTACCCCATCATAAACGGGTCCCCCGCCGGAGAGAAGAACCCCGGAGATATCGGCGGCAGACTTCCCGGCGCCGGCGATAGTATTCCCGGAACTCTGCCCATCTCCACTTCAGAATCTTCGAACAAATTATCCACGAAATCGCTACCAGCGTTGTCGGCAGCGTTGCTCCCTGCGATTTTTCTGTCCTTGGAAGGGCTCACTTTCTCCATCGAAGCCACCCTGGCCGCCGGAGAGAGGTCTCCTGGTCCTGGTCCTCCCGGGGCAGCGGAGGAGGATGCTCCGCCTTCGCTGGTGTTGCCGGTGAGGCGTTGCACCAGGTTCCTGAAATCGCTGACGGTGGTGTGGATGACCTTGGGAGAAACAGCGTAGATTATGACCGGCTGCCGATCCTCGGCGGGTTGAGGCAGAGGAGGGTCTGCTGGTGCCGGGGGTTGGGGCGGCGGAGCAACGGGTGGCTTTCTGATCTTGTAGGAGTCTTTGTTGACTTTGAGGGCGGTGGGTCGCGGGCCTTGCAGCTCTTTCCTGGGCGAGGGTCTGTTGCCGGAGGCGTCGTCGGAGAAGAACTCCGGAGGGTTCATGAGGGAGGATCGGGTGGTGGATATCTATCAACAATCTATGGGAAGTTTCAGCGCCAGTGATGGACTTTGAGAGAGAGAGAGAGAGAGGCGAGATATGGCTGCGGAATCCGGTTTTTCCGTATCCGTATGTATATCACTATATTTTATACGATGAAATAATACCACAACAAATCCAAAAGAATAACAAATAAAACAAAAATGTGTATTATATATTTATATGATTTTTTTTTTCTTTTTAAATCACCATCCCATGCAACTTTTGACTTGACGACGAGCAATGAAATAAACAAAAATAATCATTATTTTTATGTATCAATAGATCAAGCTAGTCCACACTAGTCAAAACGACTTAATTTTAAATAATTTTTAAACTCTATTTAATTACACAACAAAAAAAATAAAAAAATTGAATAAGTAAGTTTTGTTATAATGTTTCACAAATTTAAAGAAACTTGTTTTCTTAGAACGATTTGGGATTTTTGATCTTCCTATTTGCCCAGAAGAGTTACAAATATCTTACTTTTTGGGTTGATAAGCTGATAACTAGAATGGCATTGAAGAATGAGTTAAGACTATGTCTTGATGTCATTTTTTATAGAGCATGAAAATTTAAAAATAATGCTCCACAAAAAATAATAATAATAATAATAATAATGTAAAAATTAAAAAAGAAAAAAAAAGATTTTATTTTGACTGATAGTTAGTCCAGAGTATTGACATTTTGACGAGACGTTAAATGTAAAGAGTGGCATTTAGATTTTTATTTTTGTTCGGTATATCTTTACGATGAAATAAATAGTATAAATATAGTGAAAAATATATTATATTTAGTTTTTTGGTGTTTGAGGATTAAATAAATGTAGATTTCAAATAATATATAATTAGTAAAATTTTTACTTTAAAAATTTATGACATTATTTAAATAATGATAATGAAATTATATAATTATACATAAGAGTAGTTGTTTTATTTTAAACATACACATATTTTTGTACATATATAAATAATTATTGAATTTTGAATATTAATATCTATATATATATATATATATGTAAAGAGAAATAAATCAAAATATTTTACATGTTGTATTCGATTTATATTTTCAAAATGTGTATAAATAAGCTAAAATACAAAACCAAACGTTGTGGCCGTCAATAAGCTTTTGAAGTGAAATATTTATAAAGAAAAGCATAAATGGGGATGAATGCCATCTCAATTTATTTAAAAGTGAACAATGAATTTTAAAAAAAAAGTGAACAATGAACAAAAATGATTAGTTAAATGTAATTAGTTGACGTGACATTAATTGGAAGTTTTAAACTACTGCTAGTGGAAACCACGTGTCCAATTTGACTGCCCACCAGCCGTGTTTATTTTCGTTTTATATGTGCGTGTCCATGTGTATTTTTTTAAAAAATAATTATTTAAAAATATAACAGAAAAAAAATTTAAAATTTAAAAGTATTATAATTTTTAAGTGTGCATTAACTATTATTATGTGCAGTGATCCATGTTTTGAAGAGTCAAGATTTTGATGGATCATTTAAAAATTTATAAAACTCTCCCCTCGATATTGTAAGTATTTTGATATCACCCACTAGACTATTATAGAATTTTTTCATGTAAACTCGATCAATTCACTTGATTTTAGTGTATGAACTATTTAATTACTTCTTAATCAAATTGATTTTTTTTATCCATTACGTTCAATTTTGGACCTTGATTGATTAAAAATTCGTTCAATCAAATTGATATTCTGATGAATCTACTCATGTATTTAATCGTGTGACAGGACACTAAAACACATTGAATATTCAAATTCGAGGAGTGAAAGAAATTAATTTGATATTATAGTATAATTTGTTTGCCAATGACTTAACAAAAACTACGTTACACATTACATTCCCTTAAAAAATAGATTAAAAACATGTCAAGAAAAGATCGAAGACAAGAGAAGAGGTCTGCATAAATTTGATTTGGGCAGCTGGGTTTCTTGTGGTCAGAAGAGCCGCCACGTCGAAATTAAGGACCAATCCAAGTTGTTCCTTGGGCCCAGTCCATAGTAGTAGTTTTAGTACATTCATCAATTCAACATGTCCCAACAAGCACATACAGATATATAGGTACACATCAGACGGGAGGCTGCTGTCTTTGACCAATTTCTCGAAACACGGCATAAATTCTAAATTACTAATATTTGGAGATTTTTTTATTGAAAAACGTGACTAGTCTGTAGTTTTATGATTTTCAAATGATTTAATTTTATGACATGAAATGCTTCTCCGGGCGAGGGTTGCTGGTTTTGTAGGCCGGTTTGCTGAGATTGGTAGATTGAGTTGGCTCGGGTCACATACTCCCACACCATGTTTACTTTAATGGATAAAAATGAGGCTCTAAATATGTCACAATAAGGCTCAAAATATTATTTTTAAAAATAAATTAATTATAAAATAATTTAATATTATATTTATAAATATAGAATAATACAATGATGAATATATCAAATGAATTAGCATGTTTGACTTATTTATTTAATATTTGTTAAATTAATCCTTGACTCTAATTTTATTATGAATTTTTATCAATTAATATCTTGATAAATTAACATATCAAAATCTTTAGAAGTGAACAAGTCCCTTTGTGTGATTTGACAAGAGTTCGGATCAGATCCTCTGAGTATCATACATTTTCTTCGAGAAAAGAAAATTCATTTCTAATTCTCATTACTTTGATTACATTCGTCTTTCTTTCTCAATTGTTAATAATATTCTCATTTAAACTATATGGGAAAACGATAGCTTTTATCCTTTTTTTTTTTCTACTAATACTATAACAAAAACTAATATTATTGCTACTGTTACTAATTCGATTTTTGGTATTGTCATTATTATTATTTATAAAAGCGTGCATCCACACGTTTTCCCACAAAAGATATCTATAACCTCAATAATAAACTAGTAATTATGCACACACAATGCATGTGTAGAAATTTTCTTTTATTTAATATATAGAAATTTATACGAAAGAGTTGAAAAGTGCATTAAGAAAAGTTACTTGATATATTTAAATATACTAATTCAACCTTTTAATAACTAAAAAATATATAAATTTAAAAGTAAACTTGTAAAATTATACCACGACAATCAAAATTAAACTTTAAGGGTCGACCTCTTTATAATAATAAGAGTGCACACACACATTGTGGGTGCCAGATGCTGAAATAAGCTTGTGTTGAAAAATCATGATGTTGGTTCCACTTAAAGTGACACTAGTCACTCATATAATGATGAGAATGTCCAAGAACAAATCTTTTAGTATTTTGATGTAACGAATCTTCATGTGGTGTTTTTTAAGTAAAATATTGTACTTTCAATGTTTGTTTTTCCCTACAAAGATTTTACTAAAAGGAAGATAATAAAATCACCTCATTTTGAATTCTTATTTTTTGGTGAAGGAAATGGATGCTTTAATGATCAATGACAGAGAAATATGTCTAGCACATAGCGCAGCAACATACTTCATAATTAATGATAATAAATATTTTTCTTATCTAGTAATGAAAAAAGTCCAAGTTAGCAGTACAAAATTGATTGAATGCTCTGGAAGAGCAATTACGATTTTGCTTGGAAAACGAAATTTTCCATTGATGATGCATTATTTTCATTGAAATTTCGAAGAAGTTTATTGAGTTATAAAGAAATTGGCCAAAAATATGTCATGTTGAGACTATAAGTGATGGTAATTATGAATATTTGTATATTACAAATATTATCTGTGGAAAGAAAGTTGAGCTAAAAAATTTACCTTCTTATTCTTTTAGATTATATTACACTTATATTACAATAGTTGAAATATGTGCAGTAGTAAACTCGAAGTTAGATCATACTAATTTATTGTTTGGCATGATTGCTTGAGCCATCCCAGTTCTATTATGAAGTGAAGAGTATTGGAGAATTCATGTAGGCATTCTTTAAAGAGTCAAATGATTTTTCAATCCAATGACTTCTCCTGTGTTGCTTGTTCTTAAGTCAAATTAATAATTCCATCGTCACCAATGAAAATTAAAACAAGAAACTTTTGATTTTTTGAATGCATACATGGCGATATATGTGAGCTTATTCACCCACTTTGTGGACCATTTCAATATTTTATGATTTTATTTGATGCATCAAAAGGTATGGTCACATTTTTGTGTATTGTGAACTCACAACTTGACATTTTTGAGATTGCAAAGAGAATTGATTTGGTTGTGTGCTCATGTTTCAAATTATCCCATCAAGACACTTGGTCATGATAGTGCAAGTGGATTTGCTTCACAAGCTTTTACTGATTATTGCATGTATGTTGATATTAGTGTTGGACATCCTATAGCTTATGTTTATACACGAAATATTATATTAAAATCGTTTATAAAGTGCTTACGATTAATTGCTGGGCCCTCACTTCTCATAACTTCTATTTGAGGACATGGCATTTTGCATTCGACAACATTAATTCACGTAAGGCCAATGAATTATCATGAAGTCCCCTCGTTACAATTGGTTTATGGTTAAGAACCAAATATTTTTTATTTAATAATTTTTGGATGTGCAGTTTATGTTCCTATTTCTCGACTACAACGCACTGAGATGGGACCCCAAAAGAGTATAGGTATATATATGTTGGATATGGGTTTCTATCTGTTATTAAATATCTTGAGCAAATGATGAGAGATTTATCCACAACTAAATGAGCTAATTGTTATTTGGATTAATCAAAATTTCCAAAATTAGGGGGAGAGAAAATAAAGTTGATGTGTATCATGGAGTGTGTGCAATATCGAGTGGTTTGTATTTATGAGTAGGGTGTCGCATCCACGTAAAAAATGTAAATGAGTGTCTATTGAGATATTTAAGTATCTCTTAGTTAGATCTTTTAAAGGTGATCGAGTGAAAAAGTAGTAGAAAATAAATTTAATCTATTGTCTTGGAAACAATGCAATAGCAATCAAGAAACAAGTATCGATGCAATATCTTCACGTGTTGATTTTCAATATATGGTGATTTACATTAATAATTAGTTTAATTGTCCTCTCATGGATGGCTAATTTTGATGTCTTTAAAATATCTTTTTGAACTTTCTGAAAGCTTCACTTCTAAATTAGGTGTGCTCCTACAACCTTATCAAATTGAGAATAATTTCTATAATCATACTAATTTTATGGTTTTGCTCTTATTATTTCTACAAAATTAATATTTGCAATTAATCATCTAACCTGTGAGTGTCACTCTCATTCGACTTTATGCAGTCATAAATCAATTAAAGGATTGCTAGACTTTTAAAAGTATTAAACACGTTAATTGTAAATAACAAGAACAACAATAATTGAACATAAAATCATTCATTCTTCAATCCTCAAGCACAATATCAAGGTCCTACAAAAGAAATTTAGAAATCTATAAAATTCGCAATCAAAACCTTGGTAAAATATATCACCCCACAATGTTAAAAATTTAAAGAAAGGGGTAAAAGAAATATTAGTCTCAAGTCTTGAACGATAAATATGGGTGCAATATTCAATCTAGATGTGAGTCTCATTTCCTTGCTCTTGAATTAATGTCTCTTTATTCAGTTGTGTAAGGCTCTCAAAAGCTCTCCTTTAATTCTTTATCAGCTCTCTTTTATAACCTTTTTTCCTTGTTCACAAGTGGTCGTCACACTAACTCCCGCAGTTGTGAATCGCGCTCTTGCAGCCATAGATGACCTTTTCTCTATAGTGATTCCAACAGCAGCTTTTACATGTCCACCTCCTAAATACCATGATTGTGTCATCTTTTCCTACAACCATAAGTTTCTCATCCACTATCATGCCAGTGACCACGATAGAATGCCTGCTTCATTGTTTCGCTATTATGAGTGCATCCGTTGCATAATGTCCAAACTTTTGGTTGTGTGTCTTCTCATGAGAGCTGACCATCTTTCCACGGCCGTTAGTGCTCCTTTTCCGACTGTGAACCCTAAAAACAGGTAACAAATGTTTCTAAGTATAGGAATTGTCCGAAGTTATTCACTTTTCCTCCAAAATCCATTTAAAAGCTTTCTAGATTCAAGTAATTTATATAAAGCCTCAAGCACACGTAGTATTGACAATAGAGTTCTAAATGCTAGCAAAATTACCAAGATTGGAGGTGAAAATTACTAACAATTTATGAGTTATCACACTCCCACGCTCAAGTGATAGCTAGTTACTAGAAAGCATAAATTTTGCAACAAAGCAAGTATATAAATCAAGGATGCAACAACTACGGCATCATGAAGTTGGCTATCTTTCTTAATTTCAAAAAGATTAGGAGAATATGAGTAAAGTAGTTCTAAAAACGTTCCAAAAAAACACAATAGCCTTAAACCAATTTCATCTTCAAAGTAGATCTCTGCGAGTGTGTCACTCCCTATCCTTCAATCACTCTAGACACTTGTTGGTTCTATCACCTATTAGAGATAATTAATTTATGGACAGCTCACCTCAATGGTTCCACTAAACTTAAGCAACTGCAAGCACAAGATCAATAGGACTTTATAAATGTGGGTTAGCTAAGGGCGAAAGGATAGAAACTTGGAAACTTTAACCTCCATTGAATTTGCCCTTTCTTCATTTTTCATTTTTCTTTTTCTTTCTTTTCTCCCCCATAGTTATTTTTTCATCCTTTTGTAAGCGTTTTACAAAATTTTCCCAATTCATTAGGTGTCTTTCTACGTTACGGTGAATTGTGAATATAGGTCACAGTGCACCTCCATTTAACCCACAATGATCTTGAGATTCTATGTATACTCATAATTAATTGATTATTTTATGTGAAAATGAATAGGAGTTTCTACGCAATTTCAGTTATAAAGTCACTTCAACCAGAATAGTAGACAAAATTTTTCATAGTTCATTTGTCAACAACTTTCCTCTTTTTTTTCTTGAAAATTTTTCTATCTCTTTTTTCCCTTTTCTTTGTTTTCTTTTCTAATTCTTTTTTGTTTCCAAGTAGAAAAAAGGTCATTAAGAGCAATCATCTCACAATATTTTATGTCGCGATAGGGTGACTAAAGATCACAACAATTCAGTATCAACCCAAGAATTTAAAAAAACTAGAATTCCTACATCATTTCTTCTCTATTCCATTATTCTCATTCATTATCTAACGAGTTTATGAATATATTAAAACAAAACTCAGCAATAGAACTTTTAAAACAACCAAGCAAATAAGGGTAAAAAGTGGTACAAATATAAATATAGAGATCTCACGCACAGCAAAGCAAAATAAGGGGGCATTTGAAGGATTTCCAAACACAAGGAAATGGCTAGATTCGCGCAAGGTCTCTATCACTTGAGACACTTTCTCAAAGTGAATTGATAGAGAAACCAATAGTTCTTCCACGAAATTAAAACGAAACCGCAAACGGGGTAGTGGCTAAATGACAGAATATTCGACATTATTAAAGCAAGAGGATGGCTTGGCAAAATAAATGCATTCCCTACCCCTCCTTTTTATAAGAAGAAGTAGCGTAGGAACTTACACTTAGCTTGAATGTATAAAAAAGAAGAAAAGATATGATTAAATTTTTTGGCAATTGAGCCTAGGATCTAAGGGTGCTGGCTATAGCATAAGAGTATGAATACCCAATATGCATGGTCGTACTAGCCTGCATTGTATAAATAATCAATTCTTCTAAATTAAACGAACAAGTTGACAGGGAAATAAAATAGTAATTATTAGATAGAAACAGAAAGACTGACATCGTCTTAACAAAAAGAGTGTGATGTCATCACCACTCATTCACAATTAGGCATGCCCGATGATTAGGCATTTCCATTAGAAACAACACAACAAATGCTTTAGCTACCTCATTATGAAATCAACCTTACTGCATCACAAATATTTTTCGCATTACCAAACCCAATAATGGTGAAGGGTGGAAATTGGATTGTATAGTGGGGTGACGACTAAGACTAAAATATGCATATTTTATGCAAACTAACAACTCAAGTCCAACTCATTTATTTTTACTAGTTAATTTTTTTGGAATCAAGCCTTACTTGTAGTTTCTTATAGTCATTTGAACTTGACTATCAATTACAAGGAACAAGAGATGTGCGTATTAAGTTGTTTTGAGAGTGTCGCTTCAAAAGCAATGGTTGGTAGGCTAAAGAGTGATTGTGAATTTGTATTTAGGCATGAGTGAATAATAAAGGTACGAGATTGTAGAGCTGGAGAAAACTAAACTATAGACCTTTCAATGGTTGATGACAAGCAACCGCTATTGATAAGAAGACTATCAATTATAAAGTGTGAAAGAAGGGCGATGTGTGTGATAATGGTAAATGTTAGAAGGTTATATACTATGTTAAAATTGTTTTGAAAAGATTTAAAAATAAAAAAAATTAATTAAATAATAAGTTAATTAAAACATTTTTTTATTTTTTTAGAATTATTTTAAACTTGTAAATGGGTTTAAAGTTCACAAGTCAAGTAGGAGAACCAGCAAGAAACTTGGATTTAATTTTTTTTCTAGGGTCATTGAGTCCGACCCAATTTCAACTGTATCAATGGAAGTTCAACTCAAATCCATTAATTTTGTATTAAGTTTGTATTGTATTTTCAAGTTGTATTGAAAATTGCTAGAATCAACTACTTTTTTCAATTTTGTCAGATGGCATTTATTACAAGGTTGGGACATATAAAACAAAAGTCACATTCAAACCTACACACATGTTGTCAAAATTTGACATGGGGACCCTTTACTTAGGTAGGTGCCCAGCATACATGAGAGTTTAGCTTTGAACTACGTTATCGTTTGCAGCTTTCATTAGTTTACTATTTCTATTTGTATGTGTTGATGTTATAGCACGTCAAGGTTTACAATACCACTTAGTGTTGTAGCACCTAGTCAACTAACAATTGTCTTATATTTTAAGCTTTAAATATTAATTTGAAATATATATTTAAATAGGTACCGCGTAAGGTTGAAAAAAGCGAGGTTATGAAATTATTTATTCAAAAATTACTACAGTACATTAAAATGTTTAAAAATTATATATTATTCTAATTAATGTAAGGGGCAATTCATGTGCTGGTTTGTGTAATTTCAGTAGTAAGAGAAGAAAATTACTAGATTTATAAAGTAGAATCGAAGAAAAATTATAAATTTTGAGACCAAGGTCACGACGAAAGAAGTTCTTGATATTACTCTTGAGATGATGAGACATATAACGAACTAATTAAATTTTTCTACCTCATCTATCCAAAACAATCTGAATGGAGGAAATACATTGTAAAATTCCTCAATTTTTGTCCTAGAATTCAATGACTATAAATGGATCATTCATGATTAATTATATTGATAGATTAATATGACATTTGATTTTCAAAAAGACAAGTTTGGTTATATTTACAACATAAAATTAAAAAATATTTCAACAAATAGGGTCTAGGCTTTCAAAGTAGCAGTGAACATTATGTATGTTGTTAAAGTAATGGGTCTTGGAGATGCTGTACTTGATTTATTTATTTAATATTTGAGTATTCATCTCCAAAACACTTATAGAAAGTGCTCTGTTTGAATTCAAATTTTGTTAAAAGGGAAAGTTAGAAATAAGAAGAGAAATAAATAAAAAGAATTATTTTGAATAAACAGTATATTTGAAAATTTTACTTTGATGGGGTGCAAATCCTCCCAGTTTTCATCCAAACATAGCCTTTATACTTATCTTTAATTTCTAACACATATTAAGAGATGAAAAATGGATATAGAATGCGCAGGTGCAATATCTCATCTACTCGTAATGTCATTAAAAGTTAACTAAACATTTGTAAAATATCTTAAAGTTTTTAATAAATTACTTAATTAGCATAATATCAAAATACATTTCATTCTAACTTCATTTTTAGTTCGATACACGCATACAATGTTCTTTTTTACACCAAAACCTTACACTTAAAACAATGCCACCTTCCCAACTTAGACATGCATAAAACTGCAAAATTTCAACTCTTACATAATGTTCAATTTTAAGGTTAATCGGTTGCTTGAAATGGGACGTAAACGGTATAAAATCCTCAAGAAGGAAGGTGAGTAGGAAAACGCGCTATGGTCCACTGAGAGGTGGCCAGAAGACTTAAGGGTCAGGCCATGGCACAGTCAAGTCAATGTGGTCTGACTCATCAAGAAAACCAAGTCAATGTTGTATTCGGCTACAGTTGACAGCTTTATAATTGACTGAGTATTGCTTTTTCTTATTTTTCACTCTGATTCGAGTCTTATAGATCGTGCATTTAGTACATTAGCACCGATTGTTTGCTTGCATGACATAAACATGTTATATTTTTTGTAGTAATGATCAATTACTTTTTTATATGGGATTATATATGATACGTGTCAGGTAATTAATCACTAAGTCTAAGTGTACTATATACATGACCCTCTAATTTCTAGTCCACGAGGCCCTCTTATTGGTTACTAGTTGAAGTCTAAATATAATAAGATTAATTTAGGAAGGCAAGAAGAAATTATACACTTGTAACATTGTTGTAGTGCTCAGGTCCCAACTCCCAACCAAGCTTGTAACATTTGTGTCTGGACGGTAGAAGACTGATCAAAGAGTGTGAGAAGGCGTGTTTCACGGATTCTTCCAGGGTTCACACAAAATATTACAATGGGGAAAGTAAATTAGGATTTTAGGTGTAGTGGAGGCAACACATTGTCACAATGTGATGTTGTGGATAGGTAGGAGGAAAGCATAGATCCATAGTGGAGGGTTTTAAGGGTATTTTGTATTGTGGTGGGTTGGTAAAAAAGAGAGCACTGAGTGGAGGAGAAAATGTGCATTACGTGAAGGGATGTATCGTCATGAGCTCAATGTGGATCGCAATAATGAGGAGACATCTGTCGTGTGTGTGTATAAATGTCTGAGAAGCTGATTGTTGATCAACAAAAAGTGTCACCCTCACAGTTCCCAGACCTGGAAGACATCCTGTTTTCCCTGAAAAGAGATTTGCCAGGATGACAAGGAATTCAAGTAAGTTATGCAACCATTTTTTTCATGCGTGAATTTTCTTCTTTTTCAGTTGTTGATATTTTGTTCTAAGATCAAGCCCTCAGTCATGTATTCCATTGCAAAACAAATGCATATACCATATTAACAAGATACGGATTGCATGAAGATCTTCATCAATCTTGAAGCAGCGTATTTCCTGCATGTCACTTACTTAATGATGCACTTTTTTGCTGCAGGCAATGGGAAGACAACCAGAGCTGGTTCTGGGATTGTTCCTGAGGAGCTGACTGAGGACAACTATGAGTACTGGAAGATATGCCTAAAGAATTACCTGGTAGGGCATGGACTCTGGGGGGTTGTCTCAGGAAAGGAGGTTGAACCAGACAAGAGGCAGAAACAGGAGCATGAGGAGTGGAAGAGGAAGAATGCCCTGGCCTTGCATGCCATCAAAATGTCGTGCGGGCCAGCCATCTATTCTAAGTTTAAGGAAGCGCGTGCATCTGCCCGTTATGCATGGAATCACCTGGCTGAAAAGGCAGCAAGGCCACATGCAGTGCCTGCCTCTGATCATGAAGATGAAAGCTCACATGAAGATTTTGGTGAATTCTTCATCACTTTCTTTTTCAATGATATGATCCCCAGGCTTGTTATGTGAACTTGTATGTTTTTTCTTGGAACAATCATATTGAAGAGAATGACTTTCAGGGATGACAGAGCACCTTGATTATGAGCTCTTGTACAAGGCCATTGAAGAAGGCGATCGCAACGCAACGTTGGATTTCCTGAAGCACAAGCCCCAGGGCTTGAGGGCAAGAATGTCGCTGCACAACGACACAGCCCTTCACATTGACTGTCCTGTCTGGTCACGTGAGAATAGCTGAGGAATTGGTGAAGATGATGGAGCCAGAGGACTTGGAACTGATAAACAAACACGGTTCCACGGCCCTGTCCTTAGCTGCCATCAATGGTGCTGAAAAACTGAAGAAGCAGATGGTGAACAAAAACAGACACTTGTTGAGAATTGCAAATGAACATGAAGATGGGCATCTTCCCGTGATTGTGGCTGCTCAGTATGGACAGAAGCATATGGTTCATTATCTCTACGGGGTTACGCCAAAGGAAGTGCTAAGTCCTGACTATGGTGAGAATGGAGCCACACTGCTTAACTGCCTCATTACTGCTGAAATTTATGGTAAGACAACACACACAAACAAAGCCTATATCCGAGCTCCAATTTCCTATAGTGTGTTCACCTTTTTCTCACAGTCTACTTATTACTATTGCAGATGTTGCTTCAATGCTGCTGAAACGATATCCACGACTCGGTGTCACCCAGGATCATAGTGGCAACTACACTCTCAAAATATTGGCTCACAAGCCTTCTGCATTCCCCAGTGGGACTAAACTTCTGTTATGGGAAAAATTGCTCTACTCCTGTAAGTACAATGCTAGCTTTTGCCGTCATTATCTTTCAATTGAAACCAATGAGAAGTAAAGTCCATTCTGGCAGCTGATGCAAGATCCTTAGTTTCTGAAGATAGATTCAACAGGTTAAAGGCTGAATTCTTACAAGATTATAACTATCTATACTTGATCAAATCCCACCTCTGAGTTTTGTTCCAAAGAATTGCAGTGAATGTAAGATATGTATGCTTCTTGGTCTTCATAGGGGTCAGAGAATTATTACAGAAACTTTGTATTTTGGTTTCTTAAGGTTGCAATTGAAAGATTTGCTGTTAAACAGGTGTAAGGATACATTCACCTTGGGAGACACAACAAGTGTGTCATAGCGAGGAGCAGAAGAATATCGAAAGATGGAGGAGTTCCAATGATCACCTCATTGAGATTAGGGAATCAAGTGATGAGGAGAGGATTGAAACAGCAAACAGAGGACACCAAATAAAGACTCAAGGTATGTTCTCCATTTTCTTTTCGTGTACTTCTCTATGCAGTATACTTCACTAACCAGTTAGGAATGCTTGTGCAGTGCTGAGGCTGTTGCAAAAGTTAGGATGGAGCATTCTACGTTGCCTAGGTAGGCGTCTTCTACTTGTATGCGTACTATTAATGTTGTGAACGTACGATAAAAACCAGTGTTTTTGATCTGTCTGATTTTTTCTGAACTTTAGTCCCAGAAATAAAGCACATACACCACAGGAAGTTGGTGCATGATGAAGCAGTTAAGCTCCTAAGCTGCATCTTCAAGGAAATGAGGAAAATGAGCAAGTCTCAGCTTGAAAAGATGGATATCGACATGATCATCTACGACGCGATCAAGCATGGAATCGTTGAATTCATTGTTGAGATGATCAAATACCAACCAGAAATTGTGTGGAGAAAAGATAAAAAGGGAAGAACCATCTTCTCACATGCAATTATTCTGAGACAAGAGAAGATCTTTGGCCTCATTTATGACTTGGGAACAAAGAAGAACATAATGGCTCGCCGGCATGATCTTTTTGGAAACAACTACCTGCATTTAGCAGCAAAGTTGTCCCCTGCATCACAACTTGAGCGTGTATCCGGCGCAGCCCTTCAGATGCAAAGGGAACTGCAGTGGTTCAAGGTCATCCTCTTGATACTTCATAAATGCTTCATCTGATACGTTGACTAGATCTTGAATCAAGTTTGTATGTCGTTCACACAGGAAGTGGAAAGTATTGTGCAACCTAAGCTCAAAGAAGAGTCGAATGAGAACAACAAGACACCGCACATGGTGTTCAGGGACGAGCACAAGAACCTGTTCAAGGATGCAGAGAGGTGGATGAAGAAGACAGCAGGATCAAGCATGATTGTGGGCACTCTCATTGCTGCAGTCATGTTCACAACAGCCTTCACAGTTCCAGGCGGCAACCAAAACGACTCGGGCCTGCCTACCTTGTTAGACAAAGAACAGAGGGCTTTCCTGTTCTTCATGGTCTCAAATGCAATATCCATGTTCAGCTCCTCCACCTCAGTTCTGATGTTCCTAGGAATCCTCACAGCGCGCTACGCGGAGAAGGATTTCCTCAAGTCCCTGCCCACGAAGCTGATCTTTGGACTCATATGCTTGTTCTTTTCCATAGTCACCATGATGGCTTCCTTTGGATCAGCACTGTACTTGATTCTACATAAACAGGTGGCTTGGGTCAGCATTCCAATCATAATAATGTCAACTGTTCCTATAGCCCTTTTCTCCATTCTGCAGTTCCCTATCCTGCTCGAGATGACAAGCCGGACTTACGGATCAGGCACCTTCGATAAACCTAAGAAGAACCTTCTTCGGTTTTCAAGCTGAATCACCTCAGCAGCTTCTGTGTCATTTGAACCTGCAATAGTGCATCCATCAAGCTTTCTGTTTGTTGATCTGTCAGAGGCACTTCAATATATGTAATGCATGCTGTTTCATTGCCACTTGCCTCTTGTGTTTAAATAGTTTTCTTCCCCATTCACTAACTATACACTTGTTACTAAAAGCTTTTTAGTATCAACATGCCTAGTTTCATCATCCGTTCTTGGCTATAAGCACAGATGCATATTCAAAACAAATAATTTTAAAATTATAAAATCTGAATTTTAGCCGGTTTATGGCTCTATTTGCTGGCCCCTATCAATTTATTCAGGCTTGCTTGAAGTCGAATTATACCTAAGTAGGTATATATATGTTATCATTAGTTATATAGGCTATGTTTGGTATACTTTTTTCTTTATCCTCTTCGTTTGTCAAAATTTACTCAATTCAAACATACTACTTAATAAAATTTTCGTTTAAATTTTAAATTTAAATTATTCTTTCACTTATATATATGTACTCTAATATTTAGAACTCAATCACTAACTATTTACTGTCAAATCAAAACATGCGCTCTCATTCCTACACTTAAAAAGCTAGTTATTGTCTCCATATGTAATTAAATTATTTAATTATTATTATATATTTTATATACATTTATATAAATACACAAATTTAAATAAATCGGAATTTTCATCCTGGATAATTTTATTCATTTTCTTCATACAAAATCACCTACCAAACATAGTGATAGTATTTTTTGTATTTTATAAAAATAGCAACTTTTAACCTTGAAAAAAAATGTTCGTCCGTGCCTGCCTGAAAGAAAGAAAAGGCAATCATAAGATAGATAAATCTTTTTGAAGATTAATTTTCCAAATAAAGCGAGAAAACTAATATTAAAAAAAATAAAGTCAATATTAGGTATACATATTTGTATCTATTTCTATATTTTTTAAATTTACGGTAGTTGAGGGTAGGTTAAAGAGAAAGAATCCGAAAATTTTGAAAATTTATAGATTGTTGATTTGATCAAAGATAAAATCCAAACGAGAAATAAATTTTTTAAAAATAATCTTTGAATAGGACAAACCTTAATTACTTTGGCCCATAAAACTCATTTTTAGGAAATAGGGATATACAACAATCATAATCTAAAATTTTTCTTTTCAAAAAATATGACAAGTAAAATCTTCATATCTATATTTTTATAAACTTCTCCAACTTTCTTTTCTCATTCCATTCATTATCATATTATGTTGTTATTTTCAACAAGAAGTAAAACTAGATTTTAAATTTAAAAAAGAAAAATTTTAAGATTTGTATATTTTCATAAGTATTTATTTTATATCTTTCAAGTATGAGTTAACACGAAATAGATTCAAAATTCATAACAATATGCTAGTCGAACTTCAATTGATCAAAAGAAATATTAAATCTATAGAATTTGAACTCGTAATCAACAAATTAGATGGTATTTGAATTTGATCGAATTTAAACTCTAACTCTAAAACCCAATTGACAACCTACTTATAATCAAACATTAATCTCAATAGTTAAATCACACACTTCATTACAAGTTTATATGCATACTTTTAGAGCCACATAGTTTAACAGGGCACCTAACACGTTACTCTAGGGTCTCTTAAAGTTCTTCCTCGTACAAATATCATAGATAATCTTAGTCAAACAAACAAATGCCAACTTTATAAATTTTCGAAGACAAAAAAGCAACAAAACTAATACGAATGTGATTGGACGACCACCCATTCTCATAAAATTATATTTCAAGGAATTTTTCTTCAAAATTTGTGAATGATTGGAGCATTTTAGAAAAGTCACTCAATTTTACTCTATTTGTTTTTCATCTAATCCTAAAATTCAAATCATATGATTTTTAGCTTGTTATAATCATATCTCTCTCACCTACCCTAAAGCAATAAATCGCATATCTTGTGAACGCTAATCATGTTTTTTTAAAATAATAATAATAATAATATGTTCAAAAATATTTCTTAATTCTTGAAACTCGCTTTTTTTAAAAATCTTTTTTTCCAAATCATCAAAAATTTTCAAAAAATAAAAATAAAAATCAAAAACTAAATCAGAGCCTAAAAATTCCACTCCTAAAATAGTGTGAACCATTCTAAGGTGGTCTCGTTTTGTCTGGACAAAATTGCTAACCACCACAAATACATGTGCAACTCGTTGATAACTGGGGTTGAAAGCGTGAAAAGTCTATTAGCGACTAACGTGTTCTCGCCCAAATTGGGAACATGCGACGCTTGTCTTGTCTGGGTCAACCCCGAAGTCTCAAAAAGAGAGAAGATTCTAATGTTATGTTAATGATAGCATAGGAGACATATTCTAATAAAGCCACTTAGTAGCTAAAGTCATTCCTTGACGCATTGTTGGAAGTCTTCGAACTTGTATACAATGCCTTATTCCAACAAAATAAATTCCAACAAAGAGATTCTTTTTAGAGAGAGAGAGAGAGAGATATATATATATATATATATATTAATTATTTTTTTTAAACGTGTTGACTTATTCTTTTCTATTGAGTCAAATAGGTAGATTTCTTTAATATTTATTCAATTATGTAAGTTGAGTAGTGGAGCTTGTATGCAGTCTACTACTAATACAAGAAAACATGTTTCCTTGATCTTCTCATCAATCATGTGAGTATGAAATGAAACAATTCCAATGCCTTTTGGCTTTGTTTGTTGGCCTTTCAGTTATAAAACACTCTACTCTTGATACACTTTTAAAATAATTTCTCCAAATCTCTTATATAAATATATATATATATATATATTTATTTATTTAAAATTTTAATTATTTTTAATTATTACATCTACTCCTAATTAAATCTCCACCTGCACACATATTAATGCATAATTAATTAATACAAGTTTTACATTGTTTCAATTTATACAAGCTTTGTTTGGTTATAATTTTTTAAGAGTCAAAAAAGAGTATGCAATAATTATGAATATCATATAAATAACTAGTGCACATTTTTCTTTTTTATTTTTGATATGTTTGTATTTATAATATCATATATTAATTGAACAGCGTGATGATATATACGTATAAGTATTAGTTTTTAAACTTTAAATTATATAAATGTGTGTGTATGTGTGTATAACAATTTGATTGTAAAAAGATATAACAATTAGATTTTGAATATTTTTATGCCTATATATAAAATAAAAAAAATTATTGTTATAATATTGTGTGCTTAAGAATTTTTAACGGTATATGTTTTTTATTTTTGAAGGTAAAAGGGATTAACAAATTTAAACAAACAAAATTATTATTTTTCACCCGTCTTAAAAACTGCAAAACATACATTGCCAATATCTCAATACATTTTCTAAATGTAAATGGTGTTCAAAAAATTTTTATATACTTATGACCAAAAATAATCTCTTATTTTAACTTATAACTAATAGTTATAAATACCGTAAAATTGTACAAATTTTTCAATAATTTTAATTTTCACTTGAACTCAAGAACGAGAACTTGACTTTTAAGGTGAGTTTGCATTGTCAACTTAAAAATTTTCAACAAATTGTGCATTATAATATGTAAACATATTTAAAGAATTGTAGTTTAAACTTGTTTGAGTCTCTCCGGAACTTTAATTATTATACTGAAATTTAAGTTAATCGTTAATCAAATCAAATTTTAGTGGATTTAAAATAATCGAATATGAGTTCAGTTATTTATATTTATATATATATATTCACGTGTCGACTTCTCATCGAATGAAAAATGGGTGTTCAAAATTTAATTTATTATACAAAACTAGAGTCAAATGAGTTTGCCAACAATTAACTTGGAATTGAATATGATATAGCTCGAGAAGTTGGTGCTTTAGAAGAGTAGAATGACGAAAAGAGCCCCAGGAAGACAAGAGGGTTCCATTTCCATCCTCCTCCTATTCCCCCGCGACGCCTACCCTTCTTACAACCTATAGCACTGAAACTCAAAATTACGCACATTGACGGAGTAATAATACCAATCTGTATTCTCGAATTCGCCCCTGGAGAACCAATTTAATTCCAACCCGCGTCCCTGGGACATGCCGCCATCGTCAATTCCGGCGGCTCAGCCGCAGCCGGGAGCCGCCGAGCCGATGAGGATGAGGAGGAGGAAGAGGAAGTACAGGTCGATGGAGGAGATCATGCGGGTGGCGAAGCGCGCGGTGGTCTTGGAGAGTGACGACGACGAGTGTGACGACGGTGGTGATATCTACAGCCGGGTGGCTTGCGAGCAATGCGGCTCCGGGGAGCGAGCCGACGAGCTGCTCTTGTGTGACGGGTGTGACAGAGGCTACCATATGCTTTGCGTCCGCCCAATCGTGGCCCGAATTCCCAACGGGCCCTGGTTTTGCCCGTCTTGCTCTGATGATCACGATCCCCCACTCAAAAGTATTCCAAAATAAAACGCTCAGTCTTTGCACACATGCACATGTATATATATACACGTGCTCTAAGAGGACGTCTGTCGTATCATATATATAAATACAAAATGGATATAATTCTATGAATCTGTGCTGTGTGTGTGATCATATGTGTGATTAATGGTGAGGGCAATGGGAAATTAATTTGGGTTTTAAGTAATTAGGTTGTACCATTTTTTTTTGTACAGGTTTTACACAGAGGAAAATTGTTGACTTTTTTAGGATTCAGAAGAGCGGAGAAATCATCGGAAAATGTGCCTCACCTCAAGGTAGATTTTTTATTGGCCCAGCTGTTTCATCACAATCCTAAGTTATGTTCTTCTGGGGGTAATCTACATACATAAATTCAATACAAAGAGCTGTTGTAGAAAACTGTTGCAATGTAACAAATAGAAACATTTTTCTAGACAAGCCAAGTCTGATCAAAATGTATAACGCTGTGACTGACAGATGAAGATGAAGGTTACCATGAAATGAGAGAAAGATTCAATCAAATCCTGTGTGTTCAATGGACCCAAAATTTATTAGTTGAAAAGCAAAACTTTAAAGATGCGTCTGTTAGTTAGAAAGATCATATACTATTATTTTATGGGTTACAAGTGTTTGACGAAAGAACTATGATGATTCCCATTTGTTGAGCTACCAATGTTTTGGGAGTTTATGAAGTCCATAGAACTCAGGGCAGAAAGATGATGCACAGTATGATAACCCTTTTCTCTATTGTGCATACATCATATAATATGTTTCTGCGCACTCAATGGAAGGTTTTTCTGCATGAAAGATTCAGTTATACTGCTCGTGCTCGTGTGTATCGTGCTTACTGAATTGTTCAATTGACATAGAAGCTTAAATTGATCAAGTACTAAATGAAATAATGCAGTTGCCTTATGCTCGACTTGCGCTAGCCTTTTTATTTCTATTCTTCTAGTTGTTTTACAATATCTTTTAGAATAAAAACTATTATTCTTATAAGGATCGTTCTATTTCTACATTATTTAGTCTAAACTGCAGTTCTTTTTCCCTCTCTTTATGGCATTATGTTCGTTAAGAACAAAATATGTTGTATAATCCATACTCCAAGTAAAGATTCTTTCTGAATTGTAGAAGGAATACAAATCATTGCCAACATTAAGAAGCATAGTTTAATGCTAAGACTAGACTACATGTCTTCCACTCCACCTGGCAAACTATATCTCTAGTCAAGGATTAGCATTATAGTGGTTAGCATGAGAGGTATGGATCTTGGGCCAAAACAAATCCCCTTGCCAACCTTACTGTCTTGTTTGTCTGTTGTCCAACAAAAAAAAGGTGAAGTGGTGAATGTCCAACCTTTAAAATGGTGGTAAATAAGCATTAGTTAACTGAAGGCAACTGTATATGTGAAGAAAGGCAATCAATAGTTTATTGAGGTCCAAATGCAGAACTGACTGCTTTTCTGACCCTTTTCGTAATATATCCTTTCACTCTTTTTTTTCACTTCACATCCTCATGAAAAGTCTGAGAAATATGTTAGAATTAGTCTTTCTGGTTTGTATTAAGAAACAGATTCAGTGTTTGGATGTTATGCATTAGTTTAACCTTATTCTGGCCAATGAATCCACAAAACTTGAACAAACTTGAGCATAAGCTTATTCATTTTCAGCAAGGGAGAAATATGAGGTAATGTTACCTATAGGGTTAAGACTAGGGGGATCAACTAAAAGAGGGTCTTTTTCTGTGATCCAATAAGTCCACTGGGTACGAAGGATTTGAACGAGATATGGGGGCTTTTAGAGACAACCAGAACATAATATCAAGTATGAGATTGTTAAGTTGCATTTGTAGTGAATTGACAAGGACTACATTAAGAAATGCAAAGTTGGATTATGCGACATAATTTGAGGTAATTGGGAAACTACAAAATAGATGGTGGGACACATTTGATGAGGCCCATCAGATTTGCTGCTTAGGGAAGTAATGAAGTGGTTGTTGATGGTAAGTCTAGAGAAAGAGAATGACTTCTATTTTGAAAGAGTGGACTCTGTGAAACGAAGTGGAAGAATTAAATCCATTTTAGCGTATTAAGTTTTGTCCAGTTGGACTGATGTTTGCTTGTCGCTATTCAGCCTTTAGCTGGAGAAAACTCTTACATTTTATTTGTTATCTGGCTCCATTTTAGATGCTAAAAAGCGGCGCAGACGTTCTAGTATGTTAGTATTTCACAAGAAGCGCAGGAGATTGTTGCCATATATTCCTTCCGAGAATCTAGCAAGACGGCTAGTGCAGTTGGGATCTCTTGCCTCTGCTTTGACAGCTCATGGCATGGAATTCAGCAATGAACTTACTTACGTGCCTGGCATGGCTGCTAGATCAGCCAATCAAGCTATATTTGAAAATGGTGGCATGCAGGTCTAGTTTGAGCCTTTTTGTTTTTATCATCCAACTCTTCGAACTTGTTAATTATTGACTACCTCATTGTCTGATCATTTTAATCAGGTTCTTCCTAAAGAAGATATTGAGACCTTGGAACACTGTAAGGCTATGTACAGAAGAGGCGAATATCCACCTCTTGTTGTAACCTTTGACTCCTGCGAAGGGTACTCTGTTACTCTTTCATTCATGGATTTTAGCCCTCTTATTATATTTATAAGTAGAATGTGACATTGTTTATTTTTTGCAGCTATACCGTGGAAGCTGATGGTCCTATAAAGGACATGACATTCATTGCAGAATATACAGGAGATGTGGATTACCTTGCAAATAGGGAACAAGATGACTGTGATAGCATGATGACCCTCCTTTTAGCAATTGACCCATCTAAAAGTCTTGTTGTCTGCCCAGATAAGCATGGAAACATTGCTCGCTTTATTAGTGGCATAAACAATCACACAGCGTAAGCCATTTGACCGCATCATTACCATGCAGAACCATTTACTTTAGCCTAATCTGCTGCTTTTTATTTTTTTATGAAAATTTATTGCTATGACCCCCATGCTCAAATATAATGTTGAATTATCTTGTAGATATTTGCCTACTATTATTGAAAAAAGTAAATATTATGCAGGGAAGGACGGAAGAAACAGAATGTTAAATGTGTGAGATACAATGTGAATGGTGAATGCCGGGTGCTTCTGGTTGCCACCCGCGATATTGCTAAGGGGGAAAGGCTATATTATGATTATAATGGATATGAACAGGAGTATCCAACCCATAATTTTGTCTGATTCTTGTCATAAAGATCTTCCTTTGACTATCCATAGAGTAGCGAATCTCATTCTCCTTACACCATTACAGCAGATAAGAATCCAATTTTTTTCTACAATTGTATTAATCATGTGCTGCTGTCCATTTAAGCAGCATTGAGAAATTCATGGTAGGCAGAGCAATTTTTCCTAAAGCATGCATGTCAAAGTTAGAATATTTATTTTGCTAGTACCACCCTTTCTATGTAAAGCAGTACATTTGACCACCTAATTTAATCAAGTTGCTGCTGGGTTGTATTGGCTGAAAATTTTGGTGCTTTCAATGTTTATTGTTGTCCTTTGCTATGCTTCTTTGAATTGTATATGGAACTAAAATATTTTTTGTAACTACCATCTCTTGAAACTACTTTATCATGAGTCAAATCTATCTCATAAAACTAATTATTATGAAGATTATCCATTTTATTAGTTGATCTAGACTCCAACCGATGTGGAACAAGGCGAATGAGCTGGCATCTTTTAGTTAACTGCAGGGATGAGTTTCGCCAATTATTGCAAGTCACACAGTGGAACTGTATATTAATAAGACTTCAAGTTTGCAAGAAACACTATATTTGTCATCAATCTGCTGAAATACAAACGCTGCTGCTGATTTTCTGGATTAAGGAGGAGTTAATTAGTTGTAAGAATGATAGTACTGTAAACTACATTCATTTGGATAAGCTGTTGTTTCCTGACATCCAAGTATGGTTATATTTCTTGCATCAATGAGTCTTGCATGTGTTTCTTGATAGTAGTATGGCATTATTTCCTCCCCCTCATGTCTTCTTTTGTTCAGACCTCATAACCCCCCCAAGCCTGTACCAACCAGCTGGTTTTTCCAAAATCAATAGATTGTGCCTATTATGGTGGTTGGAGTTTTGATGATTCATTTATGATTTTTATTTAAGAATTTCCCTTTCCTTTGTGAAGTCTTGATGATGAATTTATGTACTCTATAATTCTTACAGTGTCTGATAAAATTTTGTTCTTAAACTTGAGGGTGGACCTTGCTGTGTTCTTCAGAGGTGGCTCTGGGATTCATCATCATCAAATCATCGCCAATGCACTGTAACAAAACAGCCTTCTTGACCCCATCCGCTTTAAGTTATGAAAATTGATTAATCTTTTCGGAGAGTCCCTTCTTTTTGGTGGAATAAGCTGCACAATGTGCATACACTGATGTTTATTCTATCCCTCTGAAGCCCTTTTGCCACCATGTTCTGATAAATCATGTCTCTGTTTTCCCATAGCAGCTTCTTCCTTGGAATAATTGGTGGGAATGTGTATGTTGTACAAATCATCAACCTCAATACCTTGGATATAAATCTGTTTTTCTTTTTAACCTTTGTTGTTGTTAGTTTGGTGGTGACACTTGGGGTGTGTTACTGATGATGCAATTAGTTGCAAATGCACAATTACCACCACACGAGTAATATAAAATAAGTAAAATACTAAACTCATTTGGAGTAAAATATTATTCCAATGACTTGGCACAAGAGGCATTTAGGCGAATTAAAGAAACTCCAGAAAACAACTAGCAAAAAGGTGTGACAAGTGATAAAATGATTTGTTTCAGTAAGATTGACCAGTTGTTTAAGCTGGTGAAAAGCTAACTCATTCTTCAATCAATTTGTTATATCTCCTTCATCCAACTACGCATCAAAGAGGTCATTGCTTCCAAAATCTACACTCTGGCATTCCCAACGTCACTCATTGGTTTCTTGGCTTGCTTCTTTCTTCATTGTCTATGGCATGAAATTTTCTTCCTGTTACTTTACAAACACTTCCATCACGATCTACTTCAAAGCGTGATTCAAACCCAAGAAAGCCCGAAAGGATTGCAATGCACACAATAAATAGAAAAACCAACCTAGGTCATCATGGGATTAAGGTTCATTGAGATTATTTTTAAAGATTAATTTATCATATTTATTATGTAAGATTAATTATTCATTATTTTAGTTATTTTATACTAAATTTATCTTTTTATCAAAGATTTTAATTTATTATAAAAAATATGTGATTGTATAATAATAAAATAATTTATCCTATTTAATCATTTAAAATAAAGATGACCTTAGAGTCAAGAAACTAGACATTAAATGCATGCAAAGTATAGTAAAACACAAACAACTCGATTTCACAGAGTTATCATGTAAAGCATAGATCTCACTCATGTTCTAAGTCAAACAGAGTCAAAAGGTTGAGATTTGATGGAATGTCCATCTCTAAAAATTAATTTTGAGGGATTTACTGAGATTTAATTTTTGAAAGTAAATAATATAAGGTTTGGTAGGATTGAATGAATTTTATGGAAAAAAATATGATAATGATGTTTTGTAGGGTAATGAAAGGGGTTGCTTGATATAATAGATTATTCTATATGTTGTAAAAATGATACCATATAGTAATTGAATAAAATATTATTAGTACGATGGATGTGTAGGTAAGAATAATGCGATATGTTGATTAAATAAAATATTGTTAATACGATGTATTTGTAAGAAAAATGTGATATGTTAATTGAATTTATTATTGTTAGTAAATGGTATAAAGAAGGGGTAGCTTAGAGCAAATTAATGTAAAAAATTTCTTGAAATGGTTTTATTTATTAAAAAGCCAAGTAAATGCATAATTTTTTACGAGTCAATAACATAAAAAAGCATTGCTGTTCACTTAGTCAAGCAATCGTACTCGAAGAGTTTCCACTGCAAATTACTTGGTATGATGACATTATACTAACTAGATAGGAAAGCCCCTTGGTGGGCCACAATGATGGCTTCAATGGCATTGTTAGGAATATAGGACCTTTGGGCTTGGGGCATCTTCTCACAGCAATCCCAATTTCAATGAACACGTCAATGGGACACAGATGTAGGGTGTTTGGGACTAACCCAATCGTATAGTTTAATATGATGAAGTCTACATAGAGCTTACCATAACTAGTTGTCATAAATGTTACGAGACTTCGAGTCGGACTCTTTTGCATGTCTCACTACACACATATTCTTTGTTTTGTTACTTTCAAGGAAAAAGAGGCTGGTTTTGTGGATGATTCCAACCTCAATGGGGCATTATTTTTCTCTCTCAGAGGATAGCAAACCCTTCTCGTTTGATCAGTTCATCTTTTTCATGCGATATCATTACTCAATTTGTGTTTAATTTTTTGACCATTTTTATGTTCAACTATTGGAAGTAAAGATTACCAGTGTGAAGGGTCATATGAAAATTTTCTCAACTTAGTTTTTTGTTTTTGTAATTGTTAAATCACCTTTGTCGAGATGGTAGATGGGCTTTTCATTGTTATCAACCCTGTTTTATTATGATTTTTTTTTTCTAAAATAAAGTACGCAAGAGATATAAATTTACGTTAAAAACATAATAAATGAAGTACTGCTCTCACAAACAAGAATAAAATAAAATAGTACAGAATATTACAAATTTGCCAGGATGAAATCAGAAGCACTATACCCTCAACACATATTTCAAATCTAAAATCAAGAAGACCTAAGACGTCAATCTTCCCAATTCCAAAAAGCTCACGGTTATTTGTTCTTTAGAAAGAAATCTTGAATTTTGACAGTTGCATGCTTGATTGGTGAGGACGTCTTCATGGCCCTCCCTATAAATATAGGAGCCAACGTTATTTCCATCTTTCTCAATAATGCTCTGGTGTTGTGAAGTTTGTGTTGAAATTTCTAGAAACAGGGAAGCTTTGAATTAATCAGGAGAGGCGTCCGATTCTACCCAAACTCTGAAGATGCCTTTTCCTGTACATAATTCAAGTCCTTTAAGCCATGCCCTCAGCTCAGCAATGATATTTGTTGTGCAGCCAAGAGGCTCCTGAAAGGCAAAGACAATTATGATAACGTTAACATGCATTACAAACAATGAAAGCAATCAAGAGGCTTTTCATTCATTGTGGCATATCTCAAATGTCAGGTGGTGGTGGTGTGGTAGTGCCATAATGAACTTTTTGGGCAATAGAGTGAAATCGAACATGAAACGGAAGCAGGGCCAGGCCATCCAGAAACTCCCTACCTATACTTGCAAGATTAATTAAAATAAATGAAGTTAGTTGTTGCTAAATAAAGAGTCAAATTTTGTCATTAGGATGACCATCTTGCCTGTGGTTTATAGTAGATAACTATGTTAGAAACTGCAAGTCCCCACATGGCCTCATAGTGTTGACTGCTCCATGGCCGCTTTATCTCCAGGAACACATTGTTTGCTCACAGAAGTTTGTCTGGGCATTTGACCTCATTTTCTCTTCAAATGAAGAAGATTTACTTGCTGCTCCTGCAAGCATAACAAGCAAATTTAGGAAATGTTTGTCATGAAGATTCCTCCTTCTCAGATTCTTTGACCCAGAAAAAGAACAGTGAAGGCAACCATGCAATATTATCCACCTACAAGTTCTATGCGCATGTATGTTACTCTTACCTGGTTCATTACTTTCAGCCTCATCCTTTAGCCTTCGGCATTGTCATAACAAAAGACTTGAGATATTTGTCTCTCAGGATTTTCCTAACCTTGTAGAGAATTTTAACTACTTAAGACTGGTTTCCTGTCATATACAATTTTGAAGAATGAGGTCCATCTATCATTAGTTGGTTGAGGCAACTTTTTCCAACCAATATGATGTATAAATTGAAGCTCCCTACCTTCCTTTGGGAATATTCAAAAGCTTGTCTCCAGCTTCAGATTTGGAAAGCAGAAATTGATATCTTCTTGTTTTATTTTCCCCAGCATGCTGATGTTCGAACAAAGCTGAACAGCAGTGGTATCTTTCTTCAAAAATACAAACAACACTCTTCACCAGGTCCCTCCCATTGTCTACACCATAGAAATGAGGTTCAAATGCTTTTGGCCATATTTTGATTCATAGGTGATCTACTTGGTGCTTAGACTATTGAATCTATCCCCCAAAAAGAATTGATATAAAGCCATCTTCCTTCATGAGAATGAGTAGCTAACGCTGGTGTCACAAACATGTGTTTTTCTACAGAAGAACAGGGAAAAAAAAACACAAAACATAGTATATAAATGTCCATTCAGAAGAAGCAATCATCTACTTAAAACCATTCTAGATTAGAGTATCCATACGACCAAGTCAAATCTTAGGAAAAGTAGATGTAGCTAACCTTTGGATACTGTAAGATATAGAGAATAATGCTCTCTTATTATTCATTGATAATGAATGATACAAGTATATATACACATACCTAGGAGCCTAAGTAATGTAATAGTATACATTAAAATCCTATCACGTGAACTACCTACTATAATTAAGAGATTACAATCAATCACATGATTACAATTGAAAGCCTACGATTATGTAATATACAACTATATCTATAACACTCCCTCTCAAGTTAAAGTATAAATGTTGATCATGCCCAACTTGTTACAAAGATATTTAACTATAGTCCCATTTAATGCTTTAGTGAAAAGACCTGCTAGTTGTTCTCCTATTTGGACAAATTCAGTAGAGATTGGCCCTTTTGTATCTTTTCACGAACAAAGTGGTAGTCTATCTCAATGTGCTAGATCCGTTCATGAAAGACTAGATTCGACGCAATATGCATAGCAGCTTGATTGTCACACCACAGCCTTGTAGGCATTGAGACCTCACCCCTTATTTTCATTAAAAACTGGTATACTCATGTTATTTCACATGTCACTTGAGCCATGCTTCTATACTCTTAACTCTGCACTCGAGCGTGAGACAACATTTTGTTTGTTACTTTTTCATGAAATCAAATTTCTGCATACGAAGACGTAAAATCCAAACGTGAACCTTCGATTCTCCTTAAACCTTACCCAATTTACATCTGAGAAGCACTTAATCCGAGAGTGACCATGATTCTTATATAGTATACCATGACTTGGAGCTCCTTTCAAATAGCATAAGATTTGTTTTACAACTACCCAATGATCTGTTGTTGGCAATGACATTTACTGGCTCACAATACTAACCTCAGATGCTGTATCTGAGCAAGCCAAAGTGAGACAATTTGGTTTCCCAACTTGTCTTCTATATCGCTCAAGATCTTCAAACGATTTTCTTTCCTTAACAAGTTGAGAATTAGGGGCAATCAGAGCACTACACAATTTAGTTCCCAACTTTAATATTTCAAAAAATAGATCAAGGACATATTTCCTTTGACAAAGAAAGATCACTTTCTTATTTCTCATTATGTTGATGCCCAAGAAAATTTCACTGCTCCTAAATCTTTAGTTTGGAATTAGCCATGCAGAAAGAAGTTATGTGATGAGATACTTGTGATGTCACTCCCACTAATGATAATATCATCCACATAAATGACTAAAAGGATAATACTTACCTCCAAGTGCTTATAGAATATCAAGTGATCTAATTTACTCTTTTTCATTTCAAATTGCTCAACTACTTGACTGAATTTTCCAAACCCAGCACGTGGACTTTGCTTCAACCTATACAATGATCGGCAAATGCGGTTTACTTTTCCAAACTCCCTTCAAGCACCAAACCCTAAGCATTGCTCCATGTACACTTTCTCCTTAAGATCTCTATGGAGAAAAGCATTCTTAATGTCAAGTTGATGTAACTGCCAGTTATATGTTGCAACTAAAGAGATAAAAAAATCTAACTGATGCTAGCTTAGCAACAAGAGAAAGGGTACCTAAGTATTCCATTTCATATGTGTGAGCATAACCCTTAGGCCACCAGTTTGGCTTTTAATCTAGCTACAAATCTATCTGGGTTCATTTTAATAGCAAACACCTATTTGCACCCAATAACCCTTTTTCACACAAGGAAGTTCACCAACTCCTAAGAACCATTGTTGTCTGAAGCATTCATTTCTTTGATCATGACATCTCACTAGCCAAAATGGGACAAGGTCTCATGGACACTTTTTGGAAAGACAGAATCGAGATACACAAGAAATAAACAAGAAGATGTTGACAATTGATTATAAAATACAAATAAAGAAATAGGATAAGTACATTATCTCTTACCCCTACAGAGAGCAATTGGAAGATCATCCTTCAAGGCTAGATCTAATGACAAGGGAATTGGTTCGGAACTTGTATCAGGAGGCTGTTATCGTCGAGAATAGACTTGAGTAATAGAGGGCATTAAGGGGCCAAGCGTGGAGGATGAGATTGTATATATCAGGAGATCATCATCCTCCCTTTACTTTATATTCGCAAAAGGTGATGAGAATGGTGCATCCTCAAAAAAGATAACATAAGCTAACATAAGATACCTAAAAAGAGTAAGGTTATAACACTTATACCACTTTTGAACCTAAGACTACCCCAAGATGCACTTTAAGGATTTATGATCTAATTTTATCGTAAAGGGACAGACATCCCCAACAAAACAAATGCACCTAAATATTTTTGGTTCAATGGAAAATAAAGACTTTGTTGGAAATAATGTGTGAAAAGGTACCTTCTAAGATTGATGAGGACATTCAATTAATCAAAAAGCAAGCGATGGACACAACATCAGCCTAGAATTGTTTAAGGGCATTCATTTGGAATAATAAAGCACGTCCATCTCAAGCAGGTGTTAACTCTTTTGCTCCACTACACCATTTTAGGATAGAGGATCAATACATGAGTTTGGTGAATAATACTTTTTTTAATCATATGAGACTGGAATGGTTTAAATAAATATTCCTTAGCATTATCATTAAGTAATGCTTGTATAGGAATATTGAACTAAGTTTTTATTTCGACCGAAAATGCACAGAAATGAGAAAACAAGTCAAAACAGTTTCTCATTAAATATAACCATGTCATTCGAGAATAGTTGTCAACAAACGTAACAAAGTATTTAAATCCAGTTTGGGATGCAATACAATTGGGACCCTAGACATTGAAATGAACCAATTCAAACCAAGAAGATGCTCTCTTATTAACTCTAGGACTCAAACTAACACAATGATGATTTACAAATTGACAAGACTCACAATCTAAAGACAATAAACTCTAGAGCTAAGGACACAACTTCTTTAACATGGAAAAAGAAGGGTGGCCCAACCAACAATGTACATCGAATGGAACACCACTCTAGAACAAGCGACATGTTTTGGCACTTAGGTACCAAGGAGGTTGAGGCTTCCCGATTCACATCCTCTATCAATAATCCTCTGCGTCATAAGATCCTGAAACACACAATAATCAGGAAAGAATAAGATGCAACAATTAAGGGTACAAGTAAGTTTGCTAACAGATATAAAGTTGAAAGACAAGTCAGGTAAACTCAAAACCGATGATAACGAAAGTAGCAGCATTAGGTTAACTGTTCCAAATCCAAGGACCTAAGACATTGACCCATCTACTAGGGTGATAGTTGAAGTGGATTTATTTGACTGAAAGGTGGAAAATAAGCTAGAATTACCTGTCACATGATCTGTAGCTCCAAAATTAATGATCCATTTGAAGGAAGATGAAACGAGGCACGGATTAGTTCCTTGACTTAGCAATGGCGATAACCAGAACAGATAAGGACTTTAGAGATTCTTGGTACTGGCAAATTTTGACAAACTCATCTACAAAGATTAGAACTATCTTTTTAGGCATCTCATTCACAGAGACAATGTGCACCAACTTACTTCCCTAATTTCAGTACTTCAACTTTCTCCAATCGGGCTTTAGGTGTCCTGGGCTGTAGCAGTAGTGACATAATCACTCCTGAGTTTTAACCTCAAGTCTCAACATCTTTTCCACCACTGTTGTTTTGCCGTCTTCCAGGCTCCAAGTTTGTATTTCGATTGACTGAGGCGTTTACAAGTTGTGCAGGGTGTTGATTCTCTATGCAAAGTGCTCTACCGAATGTATCTTGTAAAGATGGTATTCTTTCGCTTGACAAAATTTAGGACTTAACCATCTCAAATTTAGTAGGAAAACCCGCCAAAAAACTCATGACAACCATTTGTTCTCATTGTTCTAGTTGTAACTTTGCATCAAGGTTAAATGACAACAACATATTTAATTCTTCATAAGTTTTCTTGAACTCCATAACATATCCATTTAGAGATTTGTCATGTTTTTCTCTCAATAAAATGCCTTACAAACCTCATACATACAAGAAACATTCCCTTTCCCAAAATACAAGAAGTCCTAGTATTCCATCAATTCCTTAATGAATTCACAGTGATTAATCAAGGCAATTACCTCATTGTCAATAGAGTTACGTATTTGTAGAAATAATTGAGTATCTTCCCTTAACCATGCCTATCTAGATTCTCATTTAAGTGGATCATCTGTTGTATGGTCGTCCTTGTCAATACTCTTCAAATAAAGTTTAATTGTTTTACTCTAATATAAATAGTTAAGACCCATTTAACTTATGTTCTGTTATCATAGATATCACAGGAACCACATTAGATACAATGGTTACTTTTTGTTCGGTCATTATTACCCAAACAAAATCGAACTAAGAATCAACAAAACCATGTACAAGGCTGCACTATACGTACCGAGGCGAGCATAATGGTGCTGGCCGAAGAAGTCTTCGACAGCAACATGTTGTCAGCAGGCGTAGGTGATAGAAGCGGGTGCTTCACACGCACGGCTTCCAATTGCCGAACTTCGGGGAAAGGCCGATTGGCTTGTGTAGGCTGTGATGATCAACAGATCCCCTAGAGTAAAACCTAAATTTGAAATTGTAACTTGTCTTTCACAAACCCTAACTGAAGAGAAATATCCCACGTTGATGACCCATAGGCAGCTCTGGTACCATGTAAAACACAAAGAATAATGCTCTCTTGTTATTCACTAATAATGAATGGTATAAGTATACATACACATACCTAAGAGCCTAAGTAAAGTAACAATATACATTAAAATCTTATCATGTGAGCTACCTACTATAATTGAGAAATTACAATTAATTAGATAATTACAATCAAATCCCTACGGTTATCCAATATACGACTAGTTCTATATTAGATAGATAATCGGTAGCAAATGTTACAAAAGATATACCTCAACAATATTCTTTATTTAATTTTGATTGAAGCAACTTGCAAAAGCTCTGATTTATCATCATATATGCTCTATCTATCATGAAAAACCCAAAGCAAGCAACAACTATCATTGGCAAATGTACCACATATGAATGTACTATTTCTAACAACCAAATTTCCAAGCATATTCTTCTACTTTGGTAGCTAAACACATGGAACTCCCCATATGTGAGTAATATCCCCAAAAGAAAAACAAAATTTTCAAAGCATACTCAATTACAAGTCAAATAGCATCAAACATTCTGTGGAACCTACACAACATCATCTCAACCAAAAAAATTAATGAAATAAGAGATACTACTATTTCACTATACGCTATCAGCTTCATACTAACACCAAAAATCTGGTAACATCTCACTAGGCAATGCAAGGTTCATTATTTTCACGATTACCAGAAAGTATTACATGCGTTGCACATGCAGAAATTTCAGAGGCAAACGAAGCAATTTTTAGCTAAACAAAGTACCTTGTCCTTGCATTTTCAGCTTTCATGATGCATTTAGTGTTTATTCTACATCCATCATGTTTTATTAAAAATGAAATAATATTAAAATAAAAATAGTGACTGACTCGGTACCATCCAACATTAATATAACTCCATTAATCAGCTTGGTAAATTATAACATATCCATCTCAGTTTTGAAAATTCCTTCCACCCCTTCAGCCATTAGACATGTATCAATATCCAAACTGGGGTCAATCTCATGACGTCACAGTACAATAATCAACTGAAACATGGACATTTTTTTCTCTCTCTCAATATCCAAACTGGGGTCCATCTCATGCCATCACAGAATGATAATCAACTGACACATGGACATTTCTCTCTCTCTCTCTCTCTGTTTTTTTTCCTGTCAATTTGACAGTTGATGCAATGAACTTCAAATTCAAATTCTACACTACTCAAAGAACTAACTAGAACCCAGTTATCAGCATTGATTGCCACTTCAGCAACTTCCCACATCAGGTGAGCACAGATTGTCACACAGCTCCAAAGTTAACAGCAACAAGCAGTAAATTTGAAATAGCAGCATAACTTCCACTTCACAAGACAATGACATGCTTAGTTCTACAAGCAATTTAAGCTTTTACCTTGGCCTGTTCTTTTGTGTGGTTAATAAATATCAATGACATAGGAGAAAATACCACATATGGATCTTTTAACAAGTGCTAACTGTGCAAATGAAGGGTGGTTGACCCAAATTTCAATGGGGTCATTTAGGATAATAAGTAAGATCCCATACTAGTCCCATGAAGTAGAATTTCATCATTCTATGCATGTGAGCGTAAAGGTATTGTAACTTATACTCGTTTGACACCCCTACTGATAATGGAGTGGAAGGTAGGAAAAAAAGGCTGCATATCCAGTGAAGTACATCTATTTTCCTGTAAGGAGATGGAACTATTTCTTATCTAATCAGCCAAGCTATGTATGTGGATTTAAAACAGGAAAGAAACAAAGAGGGGCAAATTCTAGCATTGATGGGCAGAAGGTTCACAATCAACATGTAGCAATATGGTACCTCAGGAAAATGTCTGCATGAGATGAGATGCATTATTGGCCCCTCTAATTTGCAGCCACAGCAAAAGCACATCAGCTCCATCTCAACTAGACAAAAACAGGACATTCCTTTCATATGACACTTAAACAAAATGTTGAGTCTCTGCATAAATGGGATCATACCTGAATAAACTGTCAATCTGATATCAGAACAGTGATATTAACGAAAAAGACAAACATGATTAGGACAGAAGCTCTTTAAATAAAGGACTTGCATTGGGTAGAACAAAGAAATAACTCATATTCACACTAATGTCCCTATCCAAAAAAAGGCCTAAAAGCCAACCTACTTTCGAGTTATCAGCTGCATGATATTGATAAATTTATGAGGTCAATCTGTTATTTGTTCTCTATTTTATTATTCTTATAGTAACCCATTCAGAGACATGCATGTTAGACAAAGGGTGTGTGTCTAACACTCTGACTTAAGTTTTTAAACCTAAGAAAGTTATGTATGCAACCATATAGGCCACTTCTAGTTGAAAATAATACTCTGACAGAATCAGCTAAGGGATAATGTCATTTTTTTTTTTCAGAACATGATTCATGAAGTCAAATCCAAATATGTAATTAATTTGTAAAGTCTTTACTTAAAATGAATTTACGTAACACTTACTCCTCTAGAATCAATTATCAAAAGCTTTGCAAAACTCAAACCTAAGTGAACAGCAGTAGATGGAAACGCGCGTGGAAGCATGAATATCAAAGATTTGAAAGGTTAAGACTTGATCAGGTTTAATATTCTGGAAGACAGTTCCTTTCGTACTCAAGCACTTCGACCTTTAAAGGCAGTTTGCTGCAAAAGGGTTCTTGAAGCTCAACGGAGATAAGCAATATGTACTATCAATTCCACATCTTCCACTCCTGTTTCTGTGGGGAAAAGTCTTTCATCCAAAACAAAGACAGTTAGAGTTACAAAACTTCTTTTTTATTTGTTTTCATGAATACTGTTACATTACCTTTTCCATATATAAACTGGTTCATCATTTCCTTACAGACAGGCTAAAACCTTCGGTCTTCAAAATTCATGTACAAGCAACGCACATCAAAACACAATGCACATACTGCTCATTCCTATTTCACAGGGTAATCTAAAATCTGATATTTTTGTACAAAAAACTAAGAAAATTTGATACAGAGTGACAGGATTGGGTGTTGGACCTGAAATAGAACAAGCATTGAAAGTCCAGTAGAACCCAAATGAAGTGAGTTGCCTCGGGCACTCTAAGCCCGACCCAGTCTTGACACAGGATCATTCTCTTGCATCGGTTCATCTACAATTACTCAAAGGTATCAAATGAAAAATAACTGAAACTTTCAACTTAGTATATCTAATAGTAAGCCACAAGAGAGAACATGCTAAGAGTTCATCTTACAGATGAAAATTTTTTGGAGTTCAATGCCGAAACTGCGCTTTCTTCGCCCCCACGATGCCCTGATGCAATGCTAACATAGTACGGCTATCTGGCCGTATTCCTTTAGATGACATCTCATTCACAAGAGTTAATGCCTTGTTCATATCTCCCTGCTTGCAATAGCCAGATAAGAGACACGTGTATGCGACAGTATCAGGTAGTAAACCTTGTTTGATCATTTCATTGAAAAGGGAAACAGCATCTTGAAGGTTGTCTGATTTGCACTGACTGTCAATTAATGCTGTGTAGCAAATAATGTCAGGCTTTAATTCCATCTCCTTCATTTCACACAAAAATGCTGAAGCCACCTGTTTTACTTTCTTATTTCCTTCCGCATCATTTTGAGAACGAGCTCTTTTCAAACTTATTTTACAATGTCCATCAAGCAAGACAGTATATGTGATGATGTCAGGAATAATGCCCCTTCCCTTCATATTGCTGAAAAGTTCAAGGGCTTCCCGCAGGCAATTCACCTGACAATAGCCATTCAACATTATGGTGTACATAATTAGATCGGGAGACAATCCCTTAGCAATCATGTGGTCAAATGCCCATTGGGCCTTTTTCATATCTCCAGCACGACAAAGAGCACCAATAAGCTTTCCATACATTGCCTTACTAGGGCCATCACCTGAAGAGAGCATCACCTCAAATAGCCTTATAGCTCTGTCATTTTCGCCTTCCAAACATAGGCTGCTGAGAAGTTTTAAACAACAACTCCTATTTACTAAAATTCCTTGATTGAACAATCTAAGAAAAATTTTATAGCCTTCAGTGGCATTGCTTGATTCACAGTACCCATTAATCATGGAAGCATAATTTTCTATACGCTTCTCTTCCAAATTACTAAAATATCTTTCAGCTTCTTTCACTTTTCCTGCTAAGCATAGGCCTTCAATGATCATGTTGTGCGTCACTGCACCAGGTGTCAAGCCTTGCCATCTCATTTCGTCGAGAAGGATAAATACCATGTCCAAACAACTGTACCGAGACAGCCCTCCAGCAAGGATGTTATAAGTAACAACATCAGCTCTGAGACCTCTTTCCTTCATTTCCTCAAATAACTTCACAGCATCAAAAATCTTTCCATCTTGACAGTAACCACTTATCAAAGTAGTGTAGTGAATGACATCTGGTAGGAGCTTTTTACACTTCATCTCATGAAACAATGTTAGAGCCTCATCCAACTTACCCATTTTGCAGAGGGCATCAATAGCAACATTATATGCTATTTCATCAAGATAGATGCCCAACTTCTGGAAGTTCCTGAACTGCTCTACTGCTTCTGAATGCATGCCCTTAAAGCACAAGCACTGAAGAATAGAAGTGAGAATCAAACAATTAGTCCTGATGCCCTTTGCCTCCATCTCATTAAGAATAGCCAAAGCTCTAATTATGTCCCCAGAATCACAATACCCCTGGACCAAGGCATGATAGGTAACTTCATTGGCAACTAGTCCGTGCTTTTTCATTTCAAGTAATACAATCTCTGCTTTTTTCACATTTTTTTCACTAATGAAGCCCTGAATCACAACAGTATAAGCATATGCATCAATTGGGACATTTTTGGCTTGCCAAGCTTGTAAGAGCTCATAGGCTGCCTCTGATCCGCCATGCATACACAACCCTTCTAGATAAGCTGAAAAGGTAAAAGCATTAGGAGCCACCCCAGCTTTCTCCATCTCTTGAAACACCTCTACAGCTTCTTCTAAACTACCATTTCGACAATATGCCTTAATCACAATCCCATAAGTGTATACATTCGGACTGAGCCCTAGAGTCCTCATCTGCTTATAGATAGCAATGGCTGTGCCCACTTGTCCATGGCCAACCAACCTATTTATCAAAAAGTTACATGACAACAAACATGGCCCAACACCACGCCTCTTTGTTTGAAAAAGTGTATCAATGGCCTCATCAAACATGCCTAAAGTAACATAACTCTTAATGAGGGCATCAAAAGCCCGAAGCAGCGAGCTTGGCCCATCAGCCTTAAGCTCCTCTGCCATTGCCTCCAACAACTCTGATACGTCAAAACACAGACGCTCATTTCTCATGTTTATAACCTCTATAAACAAAGAATCCAATTTCCTATCCAAACCCCAACAACAGAGTATCCTAATAATAGCTAGGTAACTCTGAATGCCATGTTGAAACCCCTTTCTCTTGATCTGATTAAAAAACGATAAAGCAGAAATTGGCTCCTTATGCATATTATTTATAATCTCAACAACCCCAGATGAATTTAATTCCAAAGAATTGTTATCATCACTGCTGTTGCCGCAATTTGTTTCAAGAACATTGCTTCCCGAATCGGGATTGACGTCCTCAGAACCCGAATCCGAAAAGCAAGGAATGAAATGGGCAAGGGATGGAACCGACTGCAATCGAACGAATTGGAGGTTCATGAAGAGCTTCCTGCGAGAAACTGACCTGACCGTAGAGACCACCATGGAACAATTTTCACGCACACATCAATGCGTTAGCATAAATCCTTTAAGCTTCTTATGGCTCGTATTTAAGTACGGGAAGACCCTGCGATTGGAGGCGGGAATCTAAAACAATTCAGCTCCCCGTTAAACCCTCTCTTCAACAATACGAGGTTTATAAGCCTCCCAAGATATGTCTGTATAAACTTATTAAACTATATTTTTGCCAGAATAAATTTCAATTCACTCCCTTAAAATCACTGATTACACAACATTACCCCTGAAAATAATAAAATTTAACTTCATCACCCAAACTTTTATATGTTAGGCACTTTGCTCCAATTTGCAAATTCAATGTTTCTTTTCGGCAATTTCTTTTTGAGTCACGGTATATCCATCTCAACTACTCAGGCTACACTTACTTATAAAGATAGAATTAAAGTTCATTAAAATTATTTTATAAGATTAATTTATCACATGTATTGTGTGAGATTAATTATCTATTATTTTAATTATTTTATATTAGACGCAGTCTCTTAGCAAGGACTTTAATGTATTATAAAAAAATATGTGATTAAATTTGATAAATAATCTATCCAACTTAATCTTTTAAAATGGACATGACCTTACTCAATTTGCATTTAACACCTATTTGTATTCAAGATATAGTTGTTATTTATAATTTTACAAGTAACCGTGAAAGAAAAATAATATATATATATATATATATATGTATATATAGCCTTTTGCTTGAATTTTAGTAGAAAAGAGAATATATTAGGGGATGAGAGAGAAATTTTAGTCTAAAGTGCAATTGGGTAAAGTGGAACAAATAATATAATTTAAAAGGGTAAATTATTTTTTTTGTCTTTGGATCCACTTGGGGATGAAGTGTTAATTCAGCTTGCATACTTGAATTCATGAACCATGGGATGTGGACATGTGCTAGACAAGTCCCCATAGGACAACCCAATGATACCTATTACTTCAACCAGACTGTTATGAATTGACATTCTTAAGAGAAGTGTGTGAGTGGATAAAATAAAATAAAATAAAATACGTGCTAGCCAATAACAAGAGACATTAAAACTGTTGTTCTTCTCAGCTTTTTTTTAATTCACGTCAGTATCTATATTATGTTATTAAATTAATAAACTTTTTTTATTGTACTATATCAAATTACAAAAATACCTTTATTTTATATATATATATATATATTTGATATCCTTTTTTCTCCCTTTTGTTTTTTCTCTTCTTTTAATTTATTATTTTTATTTATACTTTCTCTCAATTTTTTTATTTTTCAAATTCTTTTAGCCATTCTTTTTTATAATTATTATACTATTATTTAAAACATAATAATTTTATTTAAAAATAAATTTACACACACATAAAGTGTGCGGTTTTTACTGGTAATATATTATTGTGCATATAAGGTATTTTGGTTGTACATAATAAAATTACACAATTAACTTTATTTTAATTTCTCTTAAATTTTTCTTTAAACTTATTATTTTTATATGTATTTTCTTTCATTTTTCTCTTTTTAAAATTTTTTAATATTTATTTTCTTATCTATATTATATTATTAAGGAAAAACGTGTTGGTTGAACAATGAGAAATTACACAAGTACTTCTATTTTAAATTCTTATATTTTTATTCTTTTCTTTGAACTTAATAGTTTTATTTGTCTTTTTTCTCTCCAAAAGTCTATCTTTCCAATTTCTTTTAATCAATTTGTATTTCTTATTTAAACTTTAAAATTATTTTATTTTTATTAGTTAAAATATAGTAATTTTAAAATTTATAAATAAATGTACATATATATATGGATTGTGCAACTTTATTAGTATAAATAATGCTAAAACCAGTCTTAAGAACTCCCAAATTTATGAGACACCGCATTTGATGCAAATATATCATGCACTTCACTGTCTGACATGTCTCATAATTCTTAATAATACGTTGGAGTGCATTTTGATATTGTGTATACATGATATGGTATGAATTAAACATATGGACATATTTCATATGCATTAAAGATTTTTATTTGATCAATATTTCTTATTTAATAGCGAGACAAATCTCAATCGTTTATTTGGGTATTTAACGGGCGTAGTTGATGCAAGTTATACATGTATAAATCGGTCTTTCTCCATCTTTTAGGATTACAAAAATTATTCTCTATAAAAAAATTCTCTATAACATAAAAAAGATTTTAGTGAGAGAAATCAATTTTTGTTTGGAGACGATGCTTTTCATTCATTCATCAAAATCATGTCAATCTTTCGCATCAAATAAACATCATGTTTAATCACTTATAATAAATTGTTTATTCAAAATCTTAAATCTTATAAATATTTTATGTCATATAAAATTAAATTTTTCATAATAACCATTCAATTTTACTTTACAAAAATAATATGATATTACATAATAAAATATCGCTGTATTTGTGCCAATTACAACATCAAGTTAGACCGAGCATTCAATTAAAGGTGCAACTATATTCGCCAATGCAGGTAAACATATAACTATCATTTTCACCTTTAATTTTTGTGGTCATTTAAGGAGAAAAAAAAAATGCTGAGGATAATTCCATGGAAACAAATACTATGTGCCATTATTGATGACAAGAGGTGGTATATGGCAATTAATGCATCTGCCCCACATTTACGAACTGTTTCAGATAATGACCTCATGTGGTCCGCCATAGTTGATAACGCACACAAGAAGATATATATGCGTGGCTACTTGTTCTTTTTCCTTATACTTCCAACTTTCCACAAATCAAAGTAGAGTGAGAGAAGAAAAGAATGAGCAGTTTTGACGAGGAGAATCTATACCAGATGGTTGATGATTTTCTTGACTCAGAATCATCAGCTCCTCAAGCCCTTTTGCATGTCTCCTCCCACAGCTCTTTTATCAGTGACCATAACACTGAATATTACATCTTACAGGTAATATACATGTCATAAATCTCCGTGTTTATGTGTGTGTATGAAGTTGAGAGCCAATTTAGTGAGATTCTATGTATATTTTCTCTGAAATCCCCTCTTTTTCTCTCTCTTTTTGCAGGAAATTTTGGAAAGTAGGACAAATGTAGAAGTTGATGTTCTTAGGAGAGTGGTGAAGTATGTGAGGGAAAAGTTAGTTGATGTTGAAGGGTGCACATCCATGAGGAAGTCAGGGCTTGTCAAGTGCTTGAAAAAAGATGGATATAATGCCTCTTTGTGCCATACCCATTGGCCTACCACCCTCAGTTGCCCTGGTGGTGAGTTCCTCTTCAAACTTCAAAACCACTTTCAAACATTTCCCTTTAATGTAGAATCCCTTAATTGGTTTCTCACAAAATTGAGTGTCTCAAAAGTCTTCCCCTTTGTTGTTCACTTTTTGCTCTCACTAATGCTTGCAATATTCCACCATTTCCCTGTATATGCTATAAGCAGGTGAGCATGAGTTCATTGAGATATTACAAGGTGAAGGCAAAAGGCCGGAACGTGCAAAGAGGGTCATAGTAGACCTAGATTTCAAGTCACAATTTGAACTAGCAAGGCCTACATCACACTACAAGGAGCTCTGTGACATGCTCCCATCAGTCTTTGTGGGAGACGAACGAAAGCTCAACAAGATCGTCTCCATTCTTTGTTCCGAGGCCGAGAATTCGTTCCTGGAGAGAGGCCTCCACGTGCCTCCGTGGAGAACGCCTTGTTACATGCACTCCAAGTGGTCTTCACCCTCTCAGAAACTGCCTTCAAACCCCTCCAGAAGACAAGCCATGCGTGCAGTAATCAACAGACCAGCAAAGGCCGGACACATAGTTGTTTCATCTTCTTCTAATAATGTGATCCCAAGGAGGAAGTATCTTGGAGTTGATCAGTGTGGGTTGTCCAGCCAATTCTCTGCCATGACCACTAAGTGCAGTTAGATAGATAGATGGTTTATTACCAGCTAGCTCAGGATGTATTATTTGCTAGGTTTGACTATTTGAGGGCTAACTTGATCATCAAAACTAGATCAACTGATGTCTTCTTGTTTGCTGTCATCACAATTTTGTAGTGAACTTTGGAATGCCCATTTTGGTCGTGTTCTAGGAAGTCTGGTAATTTTTGGACATGTGACTTTGAATTGGCGCAAGTTTATCTAAGTGATTGGATTTAATAGTAATATTGTTTTATTTGTGTTTTTGGAGTTTAATATTTGAATGAAATATTCCAATAATTTTCACCAACAACCAGCGGATAAAATTGAACAAATTATTTTGAAAATTGAAATTTGCTGCTTGTCGGCAGAATCTAATCGAAGTGTTTCTTTCAATATTGTTGGAAACTAGATATATCTAGCAAAATACGAAAAATGTAAAGTTCAAATGTAATAAAAAAAAAAAAAAAGTTTAGAGACACAATTTGTGTGAAAATGTGTATATAGGGTTCATTTTTGTTTTAGTTTTGTCCATAAGAAGATAATGTATGTAAACATGAAATCAAAAGAAAAGGTATAAAAACTCAAAACAAATTGCAAACCATTTCTTAATTAATTAATTCCCTACACTGAATCTTAAATTGGCTCGAAAATTTTAGTTTACCACGTTTCAACATCTTCGAAATGTTATTTTAGAAAAATAATTCCAGGCATTTAATAAGATTTTTTAATTTTTATTCAAGAGGTCAAACATTTATAAAATGAAAATAAAGAATGTGATCATCTTATGACATATTATTTTTCACTGGTTGAGTCGAGTTTCAACTCTTATTCAGAAAATTATGGTTATATTTGGTTGGAATGTTAAAAAATCAATTTCAAATGAAATTTTAACATTTAATTTCGAATAGAATATAAACTAACTTCATCAGTTCATAACAATATCCAAAAAATCCAGAAACTTAACACCAAATGCAATTTGAGTTCTGCTAGCTAGGTAAACATCTTATTACATTCAAAAAAAAAGACATAGTATTGCTTTTCAATGCAAATGAAATTAAAAATACCCTTGGGAATTGGGAACAAGGAAGTTTTGTGAGTCACAACAAATGAGCTATCTTTGATACTAGTGGATTACAAGATGTTTTGAAGTTTATAAGAAGTATTTGATAAATCTTTTATCAAAAGAGATTTTAAATTTAAAAAAAAAAAGATATTTGAAATTTATAAATTCTTTAAAAATAAGTTAGTTATTTCTACCCTTTTTTTCAATTACCTTATAAGTTGTCTAATTTTATATATTAAAAATAATACAGATATTCTCAAATTACATTTTATTGATTATATTTAGTTTATTTTCATCATTATTGCAATAAAAAATTATAATGAAATACAATTATAAATTTTAACAAAATCTTAGAAAACAATCTTATTATTGTCATCAAAATATATTATTTACTTATTATCAAACTATGATCTATACATTTATAAGTTTCAAAATTATATTATAAGTTACATTATTTTATAAACTTTTTGTAAATGTTTGATATATTTTTTAGTAAAAAAACTTATAAGTTCCAAAAATAAAATATTTGAAATTTATAAACTCTTTAAAAATTATTTGATAAGCTAATTTATTTTATATATTAAAAATAACATAATTATCCTTAAATTTAATTATATGTAGTTTATATTGATTATTGTTGCAATAAAAAACTATTATAAATTATAATTATAAATTTCAAAAAAAATATAAGATGATCTTATTATTTCTATACAAAGACTTTATTATCATATTTTTTGAATAAGATTTATGAGCTTATAAATACAAAAAATATCTTATAAGTTACATGATCTTGTAATATATTAAAAGTAAGGTTAGCAAATATAAGCTTCTTAAAACATTTATAAAATGTTTGAGGATCTTGATGAATTTTTTAGTAACGTAATTTATGAGTTTCAAAAAATAAGATATTTGGAGCTTTAAGCTCCTTGAAAAATAGAATAACTTTCCCTAACATAGTTTTAAATATCTTATAAGTTATTTTATTTTATATATTAAAAATAATACAAATATCATTAATTATATTATATCAACAATTTTAGTTTTTTGTTATCATTATTACATCAAGAATTTATAATCGATTATAATTATAAATTTTTTATAAAATCTTATTATTTCTATTCAAAAACTTAATTAACTTATTTTTTTAAAGAAGACGCGTAAACTTATAGGTTCCAAAAATATTTTGTGAACAACATAGTCTATACCTTACTAAAAATGAGCTTAGATCAACGCCCTCTAAGCTTGCTTCCCCTCTGACACAGTTTTATTTCATCAAAAAAATTTATATATATGAAGTGAAGAGGAGAAAATGATGGAATGTTTGTAACCCCCTTTTTTTTATTTACACACATCCTATCAAAAACTAACTATTAAATGCTTTATTTAACAAATTTTTATGTGAATTCAAATTTAAAAATTATATATATATATATAACACTAATTAATTAATTAATATTCAATTATTATACTTTTTTACAAACAAATCAATATCTATACGTATACAAACATCCACTCACAAGAATATACATTCATATTTTAAAAATAAATTATTTTATATATATATATTATTATTTTATTTAATTATTTTTATATATTTTATACATATATTTAAATAAATCAAAAATTTTAAAACATCAAAATCACAACAAACATCGTTTTCATCTAAACGCTTCTCCCAAACACAGTGATGAGGAATAATATACAGTCACTCAATAATTACATGCATGCACTATTATATGAAGATGAAAGGCTGATTTGACATTATCTACTTGTGGATAAAGAAAACAGCAGCCAAACCACTGCAGGCAATCATGGCAACAAGAGGAAATCAAAACCAGAGGCCCTTCAAAACAACTGGCAAGAAACCATGGGGATGGGGTGTGTGTAAAACAACTGGGATCACTTCCTTGTCTTGTTTTGTTTTATAGCTCTTGCAGTCATCACTCATAAGCAACTCCATCAACTAGCAGGAGCCCTATAATTCCATAGTCATAAAGAAGTTCAGAAATAATTTTAGTTGCACTTATAATTGTAATTAAGCTAATTCATGTTTATACATTAAAAGTTTAAATGATTTACACTAATTTTCATTTTACATTTTTTTAAGAAGTTCTGGCAACTGGAACTTTGAATTCAATTTATCGATTTTTTATTTTTAATAATATTTTTGTCTAAAAATTATTCTGTGGTTCAAAAATGTTCGAATCTTATAAATTTATTTATATATATATATATATATTTATATATTTATATATCAAAACCTTGCACGCTATAGCGATCGGCGTGCTTGAGCGCTGGCAAGGAATGTAATTCTTTTATTTTGATTTATTTTTTTTAAGGAAACAAAATATATAATATTGCTACTTGGACTTCATATCACATTCTTGTTTTTCTTTTTTAAGTATTGGCCAAAATTTTCTCTCTTTATTTATATCTTTTTTGTTAAAGAAGATTTTTATTTAATTCTTTTTTGTTCTATTTAGTTTAGGTGGGTTTCTTTAGAATTTTACTTTTTATTTATTATATAGACTAATCAGTAGTTTGTGTTTTTTTACAAAGTTAAAAGTGAAAAAATATTTGTATTTATTATTCATTGTATAAAATTTGTTTTTGTTTTGTTTTTTTATGGAAATAGTTAATAGAATAAATATATTTATTTATTTATATAATTTTGCACCTTACTTTAATAAGGCACACACGTCATTTGTTGGTTATAGAACACTTTTGTCTTATGATGCAGTATACGCCATTAACTTATATATTTATTAATTGAAACTCAATAAAATTAATCAATTATGAAAACTCAATAATTAGAAAAATTAATCAACTACAAAACCTTTACAGTTCATTTTTTTAAAAAAATATATAAGAGTTTCTAGATTTTAAAATTTTTTTATAAGTTATCGAAACTTTAAAAACTGAAAAATACGATTAGTCAAACATCCTCTTAGTTCAAGAAATAATGCTAGCAGAAAGAAGGTGATGGTGATAATGGACCTAGCCGTAGTAGGCCCAATCTAAAAAGAGCAGCCTTTTGGGTTTGTTTTACTTTGAGCCCAAACAATGAATATTGGGCCTTATCTCAGCCCAAGTACTCGCCTTCCGCATTGCCAAATTGCCGTTTCCATAGAGAATTTCCGAGGGTTTTTCGTTTTCCGCTTCGCCACACACACACACACACTACGGGCAAATGACTAAATTCAGGAAGCTCAATCGGCCTACCGGCCACCGAATGTCCATGCTCAGGTATTAATAAAAATTTACAAATTTCTTCCTATTTTTTATTTATGATTATTTGGGGCATGTTTTTGCTATTTGTACCAGGAGTTTTAGTGCAGTTTATTTTTTTTTTCCCTTTTTTTAATAGGACAATGGTATCGCAGTTAGTGAAGCACGAGCGGATCGAAACCACAGTAGCAAAGGTAATAAATATCCTTTTATTTGTTTATGTTTTCTGGGTTTTTTTTTTTTTTTACTTTGAAAGTTTAGGGTTTTTCTAGGGTTTTGGTGGTAGAACTTAACATCTTTGATTGTGTAGCTGAGATACGTGGCGGGTCATTTGAAATTGCTAAACTGATTTCTGTTGCAATGTTTAAATTGTAATTTAATTGGTTGCTCAAATGAATTTCTGGGACTTGATTCAGAAGAAGATTCTGTTAGCCATCAGGTGTGGGCACGAGAAAGAAAAGGATGCATGCTTGACCTTTAAAACAAAAATTCAGGAAAAAAGAATGTAGCAGCTTCATGTAATTTGTGCCATTGCATCCTTAATAAGCGAAAACAGATATCTGTAATTCGACAGACAACATAAGTAAAGATTAGTTATCGACCATCTATTTCCTCTTCTGAGGGAGACTATAGTAATAATTTTTGTCATGTTTGTCGTTCTATATTATAAAGCATTTGCATAAGGACTTCGTTTTCATGCTTTCTAATGGAGTGATTTTACTTTATGTTGTAGTTCCATGTGTTAAACAGCTGCTAAGGATCTCTGTGGTTAAAAGTTAGGATTATTGTGGATTTTAAAGAACAATGTGGTTAATGTTTTATCTGTGTTTACAGGCAAAGGAAGTTCGTAGGCTTGCTGATAATATGGTACAGCTAGGAAAGGAGGTGTGTCTCTGGCAGTTCTTTGATCTATTGAGGATTGACATCAAGATTGCAAACAGGGATACATGAGATTTTCTCATTCTAGAATAGTAAATCTTGGAAGGTTTCATCTTATGCGAACCATTTGGAAGTATATTTTAATGATTTCTATGCCTAAAATGTCTTTCAAGTACAATACAGGGTCCACAAAAGATTATGGAGTACGAAGGGTCGAAAGAACCTCATGTTTTTTAACATTTTTTTTAAAACGTGAAGCTTGTTTTGTTTGTAGATTAAATAAGATAAGGTGATGCAGCTTTATTGACTTGCATTGAGATGCAGTATCACTTCAATCAGAAGCGGTTTAAATTTCCTTAATATTTAGAAACTATTGCTTGTACTTTAATGACCCATTTTAAATTAGTTGAGTATTAGCTATTGATCACAACAAATTGGAATAAGTTGTACTTGTGAGCTGTTAGAAAGGAGGTGGTTTTCTTTAGTCTACTTTCTATCAATTTTGAATGTCTACCACTACTAATTAGTATGTAAGTGGTACGCCTTGCTCTTAAAAACTCTATTGTATTGTTACTTGCATCTATCAGCTGCTGTATCCAAAATATGGAACTAGATCATTTACAAATGCATGTCATCGACAGCTATAACAAATTACCGACATTTTGTCATTCCTAATGTACAAAACCAGAAAATTTTTATTCTATTTTGTTACCTTCTCATTGTCTTAACAAGTGCCAAACTTCTGCAGGGTACTCTTTCTGCTGCAAGGCATGCTGCTGCCTTTGTTCGTGGAGATGATGTACTGCACAAGCTATTTACAGAATTGGCCTATCGATACAAGTAAATCTCCAGCCTTCTTACCTTGTTCTGCCTTTTGTTGGAACATTATTGTGATAAAATTTCTGTCACAGAGATAGGGCTGGTGGGTACACGAGGTTGCTTCGAACTCGAATTCGAGTTGGTGATGCTGCACCGATGGCTTATATTGAGTATGTCTTTTCACTTTATGTTGCATAACTTTGTGGAGAGGCGCTAGCTTCCCACTTACACTTTAGGTTTTTTCATTGTTTATACCAAAATTTTTTCCCATTTTTCAAAATGTCCCCATTTTAAAATTATTTACCAAACTAACCCAAGTCTGTGCTTTGAAATCGCGAAATCGTGATTCCTACGTGATTTCAAAGCACGAAATTGTAAAAAAGTTAAAAACAAAAACAAAAATGAAAAAAAATCCATTTCCGTGATTTGAGTTCACGGAAAGGGTGGAGTCTTGTCATTTTATCTATTCTTAATTTGTCTGTGTGTTTGTAAAATAGACAATAAAATATAATTTATCATATAACAAAAAATATACAAACAAACATAATTTATCATCAATATGTGAACGTTTATGTTTGATAAATTTAATTAAAATTATTGCATAATTTTTTTGTCAATTATTCCATTAAATAATGTTGTATATTATTTTAGGAAAGACATTTTTTATGCGATACAAAATTTTGTCAACAAGATTTCACATTCACAATTTTCATATTAAACTATTTTCTTTTAAACTACTTTCTTATGAAATTTCTTTATGATCATTAGGTGATTAATTTTGTTTTTCTCAACAATTTTAGTTTTTGGATCAAACATTCAAATCATAGAAACTGAAGTTTGTCTGTTACTCATCCACAGTTGCTATATTTTAATAGAATAATTAACAAAAAAATTACTTCATTTTGTTAAACATTAGCTTACAATTGTGCAACAAAAATGTTTTTCTCATTTAAGAAAATAGTAACTTGAAAGAATTTGCTATACTTTTGGCCGTGGACTATGCTTTCTAATATTTGTTTTAATCAAATGAATTATTATTATTATTGACAGAAGAAATCAAAACTAGCTCGTCAACAATTATTTTACCAAGTATTTATCTTATCTGTTAAAGGTTAGCTTTGTTGAATCTACTTTGATTAGAACAAACAAGACACAATGCAAGAAGGGCGGATGACGTCACAGAAGTCGTCAATTTTGTGAACTCAAAACACGCTATGTGTACTTTTTGTTTTTTTGCCTTTTTTTTATGCTTTTTTTTTTTTGTTCTTTTTTTCTTTTCTAAACCAATTTTGTGATTTCATGATTTTATCCCATGGAATTGAGGTAACTTCATAAACAATTTTAAGATCAGGATATTTTGAAAAATGAGAAAAAAAATTGGTACAAACAGTGCAAAAACACCCTGCACTTTGCTCTTTCCTTTCTACATCTTTCTTCTTTGTAAGCTGGAAAGGGGAAACCCAGTTAGATGGCAATTTTTTTTCCATATCATGCTGTCTGTTCTCTTTTTGGGTGCCAACATGTGTGTGTGTGTTTTTTTATTTTTTTCATTGGCAGGTTTATAGATAGGGAAAATGAACTTAGGCAATCTAAGCCACCTACCCCGCAGCCACCTCAAAGGGCACCCCTAGATCCGTGGACAAGATCTCGGCTCACCAGACAATTTGCACCTCCTAAAGAAGAGAAGGGATCTGAATCTGATGATTGAGTTGGTATCTCAAACTGTTGTTTGGAATCCTTCTGGGAGTTCATGTCTCATCTTCTTATTGGTATATGTAAAATTTGTGATTTCCTAAACGATCTTCCTCATTCCAGTGCTGATGAAGTACTGAATTTTTTGCTGAAGATCCATTGAAAAATTTGAAAACAATTTTTGACTTGGGACTTAAGTTGTGCCTTAAACCTGGCTTGGGTATTCTGCAAGTTTCTCCTGTTGGTACAGATGCCTGGACCAGAGGCATTTTCATTTAGATATATGTATGTGTAATGTTCATTCGACAAAATATGAGTTTTGGGCATCGGAGTGCTTAAGGTTGGATACACAGGTCTTGAGATTAAAGGAAATAAGGAACGCAGGATGCATGTTCTTAGGCTTTTGAGGCCAACTGTGGGGCAAAACGTTCTTTATCAGATAAAAGGAAACAAGGAAAACAAGACACAATTGCAGCCATCCAAAGTGGGCTAAAATAACCAATAGTAATGCTTGAGCATTCCAGGGATCGTTATTAATTGTATAATCTTGAGAGTTTTAAATATTAGAGATTATTGTTATATGGAAATGTAGCTGTGTGAGCTCAATTATTGGGAATTGTGATTGACTAAAGCCATCTGTTTCGTAACTATGCATATTATAATAAATTTGCATTATGCCACTAAAATTAGGCCTTTAATACATGGTGTCGATGTCAAAATAATTATTCATAAAATTTAAATCAAATGGGTGTGCATAATTATCTAAATGAATCGACTGTATTTTATTAAATGCAAAGTATATATCATTTATAAGATAAGGTGAAAAAGAAAGAAGATTAGAATGTGATGGAAAAAATATGATAAAGAAACATTACGGAAAGATAAGACAATTTGGAAATCGGGGGATGACTGTGAATGTATATAATAAATGATATTTTAGTAATTAATATGCTTGGATGTCTTCTTATATCAATTTTTTATTTTATTGAAATGCATATTACAATTCATCAAAAAAATAAATAAATTCTTGCTCGTACTTGGACATTATTTCTCAGTTTTCACAGTTAAAATACAGAATTTTTATCCACTTACAAAAATTCCATAAAAAATGCCTTAAACCTATGCTATAGATATAAAACATCCAAAGGAGTGATAATTTCACGAAGGAATGTGACAACTGACACTACGGACCACTTAAATTCAATTAAAATTAGGAAAGCCACACGCGCGCGCGCGCCACTTGACCGTTAGACCTTATTTGAAATTCTTGAATGAACTAAATTTTCAAATTTTCATGTTGAATATTCCCTTATTTATATATATGTCTAATAATAGACCCCCCTTCATTAGTATCCCATCATAAAATAAATAACAAGACCTTCCTAAACATTTTTTCAATTGTACATTGATTTTGACTCAATTCGGCCAACGATTATACAATTATATTAAAGACGATGATGTTATTTCCAATTTTTTGAATAGCAAAAATTTAATTTAATTTAGATCATAAGTTGGAGGAATATATGTAGTTCTCACATGTAAATAAACAATAGCTACAATATTGATTATGATATTAATATTAAAATATAATATCGTACAAAATATGAAACAATAAAGTCTCGTATAAATGTAAATGAAACTACTATATTTCATTACTGCTATTTTCAAATTCAAATTATTATTCTCAATCTTGTGTCTTTTAAGAATGTTTGTTTTTGAGTACGTGGTTTTAAGTATATTTTTTTTGAAAATTATATAAAAGTAAGAGAATGACAGTAATATAAATTTTTAAAAATATAATGATTTCAGTGCATACTTTTTTGTACAAGAAAAATGAAAACAAACATTTTATTAGTTTTTTATTTTTTTTCCCATACAAATTCATCTTATAGCAAAAGAAAACAAATTAAATAAGAAAAGATGAATAGTAATTTGTTTATGAGCTACAACTGACATCATCCAAACATAATTAGCTTATTAATTAATTAATCAGCCTTAAGTGTAAAGAAGGAGAATTATCATTCTTATTCTGACAAGGGTTTAAAATAATTATTTTATTATATCTATTACGTTAGTTGTGTTATACTCAACTTCTATTTTATCATATGCTTTTGATCTTTTAAAAACAATACGGTAATTAGTGTAAATTAAATAATTTATCCAACTTAATTTGAAGTTGGCATTAATTAATTAATTATTCGTTTGAGATTATACACCAATGATTAGAATTAAAAAATAAATAGTCTGAGCGAGTGCTTTAATGCATTATATAAAAATATTTTTATTCAAATATTTCGTTCAGCAATTGCCTAAGTGAATAACAAAACATGATGATGATTATTTTCCAGCAATGTAATTAACTTCAGATTTCATTCGACTTGTGATATTTAAGTGATTTGTAATAATTATATTTAACATGAAACACAACTTACTTCAATGCTATGAAATCCAATCCAACCTAAAATTTTCTAAAATTTTCAATATATTATAATTAACGAAAGTAAGATGTGCTAAAATCAAAATAATATTTTAAATTTTATTTTTGTCTTTTTTTTGTTTAAAAAAAATACACTATACACACAAACCAAGAAATGAAAACAAACATAACCATAAGATATTCACTGGTTATGCCATTATTAAAATACTTACCTCAATTGAACTTTTTTATAATTTTTTAATAAATTAGTTTAAGTGTCTTAATCATTCCACAATTTGTAAATTATAAGTATTTGTTCTTGAAAATGAAGCAAAATCTAAATAGAGAACCTTCATGTGTAAGGTGGGTCAAGCTTCACCTAACGACAGAAATCTGATAGGCTTCTAGTGAAAGGGCTGAAATGCAAAGAAAAGTCTATGTATAGATTAATCAAAGCAAACTAGACTCCTGCAAAATCTTCCGTTCCAATCCAAGCATCCACGCGGCAACCCCATGTCTGTAATCCAAAGGGAACTCATTTAATGATTGTGTTTGCGCCCCAAGAATGTGAACGCAAGGCAACTGTCTTGGGAATGGGATTACATGGATTTAATGTTGGAAGGAAGAAGATTTTGGCAATATCTATCTGTCGGGATTACGAAGGAAGAAAAGGACGGATAAAAAGGCAAAGAAATTTGATTGGTGGTTGGCTCACGTGGCCCCGCGCTTTTCTCACACTCGACTTGGAAAGCCTTCCGCGGAGGCAGTGTATATAATGAGCCGATTCTTGGGTTGCTGCTTCACCAGTCAAGTTTCGAGGCGAAGCCCAGATTGGGAGGTACGGGCAATTGGCGGCTTTTCTTGATTCAGCGATTAATTTCTTGAGAATGTGCAGAGATTTGGAATTATGGCGCATTTTGTATGAAGATTGTGTTGACCTGCTTGGGATTTTGGTTGATGCACGCTGTTTTACTGATCTTGTAATGTTGGGTTTTAGGGATCAAGAGACGTTATGGAGAGGCCACCGACAAGCAACGCCGATGTTGATTTTCAGTCTGAGGTAATCAAGGGGTTTTTAATGGGGCCTTTCTGAATTCTTATTCGGTGTTTTCTTGGCAGGTTCATTTTTTCGATTACAGGATCATTTTTTTATTGGTTTTATGTGTTCATTTGTGTGATTACGCAAGGTGATGAATGCATGCTTGCACAATTAGTTTTTTGTTTAATGGACCGGCCTTTTTTTCCCCCTTTTGATGTGTAATTTCCATTTTTTCCGCAGTTTTGCTGCTTTTCTCTTCTGTCATTGTCCTTTTCTTTTCTCTGGTTGCTTCATGAGAGTTTGGTGGTTGATGCATTTGTTGGACCAACTAAAAATGACCACGATATGTATCCTTTGAACTTAAAATGAGAAAATGAAATCCCAGTGTTCTTGTTGATCATAAGGATTCTGTTTTTCTTGTGGAGTCTCAAGAATGAGATTCTGTTGTGGGAAGTTTTGGAAGATATCATCAATGGATCTAGTGTTCTATTAATGCCCTTAGTTGCATTTTGAATACAAGATGTCTGAAGATTGGAGAACGTTGATTTTTCTCCATTGAATAGATGAGATTTTATTTGGTTTTAATTATTTTTCAATTGCTATTATGAATTGTCAGAGGCAGGCACAATTTGTTTTAGCAAGTAGTTTTGTTTAATTGACTCAATATTTATCATGGGAAATGTTTTGGGTACCGTTTAGAAGGTAATGCATGAAGCTGCTGATCTATCATCTTTCATCAAGCTCATATCAATTAATTTTCTGATATGTCTGGCAGAAGTTAAATGAAGATTTAATGGATTCTACCAGCAGACCTGCTATTAATGTCATCCTTAACCATGATTTTTCTGGAGGACTTCATATGTGGCATGCTAATTGTTGTGATGGCTTTGTGGTTTCATCGGAGTCTGGTTATCCTCAGTGGCTATCTGCTAAATTAAGTGGGCATTTTGCTGTTATTGCAAACCGGAAAGAAAGATGGCAAGGCCTGGAACAAGACATCACCAGCAGAGTTTCTGCTTGTTCCACTTACACAGTTTGTGCTTGGGTCGGAGTATCAGGGGCTCCTCAAGGTGTTGCTGATGTACAGGCTACTCTGAAACTAGAGTACCAAGATTCGTCAGTTAGCTATTTGTTCGTAGGAAGGTAATGTCTTTCTCTGTTTTAATTTGTTTCTCTTGCTTGAGGTGGCAATTCCTGACCGCATTAGCCCCATGCAGAACTTCTGCTTCCACAGAGCACTGGGAGAAGCTCGAGGGCACATTTTCACTGTCAACTATGCCTAACCGTGTTACTTTTTATCTGGAAGGGCCTTCGCCTGGCATTGACTTGCTCATAAAATCAGTGGTAGTTTCTGGCCCCAGTTCCAGCCAATGTAATGTAAGTTTATCTGGTAACTAATTGTATTGTTTTGAGATTCTAAAAAGGTTTTGTCAGAAAACAAGTGGCATGCTCTTAATTGAGCAAAATCGCATATACGAAAAGATAAAACAAAATTCTCTTGTATAATGGTCTACATTAGACATTTCCCGTTTCATTGTTCACACCATGTTCATACTCTGGTTTTATGCATCTGACAGATTCCAAGCACAGGGTCTTTCTGTGATGACAGCGAGAACATTATACAGAATCCAAAATTTGACGATGGCCTTAACAAATGGTCTGGGAGGGGTTGCAAGATTGTTTTACATGATTCTATGGCAGATGGAAAAGTACATCCAGCATCTGGAAAGTTCTTTGCATCAACAGATAATCGCACACAGAACTGGAATGGAATCCAGCAGGAGATAACGGGGAGAGTCCAAAGGAAGCTTGCCTATGAGGTTGCTGCTACAGTTCGAGTACTTGGTAATAACGTCAGCAGGGCAGATGTTAGGGCTACACTATGGGTTCAGGCTGCAGATCGCCGTGAACAGTACATAGGGGTTGGCAGGTACTAAATCTGCTGCCAATGTATGGGTGACTCTTTTCTGTGGCTGCAACAAGTATTTGTAACTACAATCTCTTCTCATGCATCAACTTGTTGCCTTATCTGCTAATTCTTACTGTGCTTGACCAGTGTTTGGACAGGCCTTGCTTTACAATATGAACCAATGTTTTGAAGAAAACTTTCCTTTCATTCCTTTTCCAACATCAAAGGAGTTACTCGTGACTTGCATTACAAGATGCTGTAAAGTTGCCCTGCCAGATCCATGGTTTTCAGTACTGACTGTTATTGTGAATTAAAAGGGATCCCTGATAGTTAACATAGCACTGTTTACATAGGACTCTCTAGGAGTATTTTAAGTTTTAGTTAACCTTATCTGTTATTCACAATTAGACCCTGAATAAAATGCAAGAGAGATGTGACAGCATCACTGGACTTGGAGTTGAACGATCCTGTCTTCAGTTCTCATACTTCTGTAATTTTTTTACAGGTTGCTGTCATTTATCTTCTGATTTGGATATTTACTTATTTCCAATAGTAACTGTTGTTGATCATTTCATTCACCTTGGAGTTTTCAGTGTGTTATCTTTAAGAAGCTTGGTGGTTATGCAGTGCTCAGGCAACAGACAAAGATTGGGTGCAGTTGCAAGGAAAATTTCTTTTAAATGGTTCCCCCTCGAGGGTGGTTATTTATTTAGAAGGTCCACCTCCAGGCACTGATATTCTCCTTGATAATCTAGTTGTAAAGCATGCCGCCAAAGCACCACCTGCTTTTCCACCTGTCATTGAGGTAACCCAAGTACTAGTTTTCAGAAGTGCCTGAAATATATTTAGTCGACTACTTCTTTCAAACTGAATGCAAATCTTAAAGAGAAATATATAAATAAGGTCTTCTTGTTTTTGTTTTTCCCAATTTAACCAGAATGCTGCTTTTGGAGTTAATATTATTGCCAATAGCAACCTTACTGAAGGCACCAACGGCTGGTTTCCCCTTGGAAATTGCACTCTGACTGTCAGAAATGGTTCACCACATATCCTTCCTCCCATGGCTGGAGGTTCCCTTGGGGCTCATGAGCGTCTGAGTGGTCAGTACATTCTTGTCACTAAGCGTACTCAGACATGGATGGGTCCAGCTCAGATGATTACAGACAAAGTGAAACTCTATTTGACATATCAAGTGTCTGCATGGGTTCGAATTGGCACTGGGGCAACTAAACCTCAGGGTGTTAATGTTGCTCTTGGCGTCGACAGTCAATGGGTCAATGGTGGCCAAGTTGAGATTAGTGATGACAAATGGCATGAAATTGGTGGATCTTTCAGAATTGAGAAGCAACCAGAAAAGATAATGGTTTATGTACAGGGTCCTGATGCGGGGATCGATTTGATGGTTGCTGGGCTTCAAATCTTTCCAGTGAACAGAACCGCAAGATTTAGACACTTGAAAAAAGAAACGGACAAGGTAAGTTGTGGATTTCTGCCTTGTGGTATATTCAGTTGCTTACTGAAATTAGGTTTTGAGCCTTAAAAAAAATATTGATCTCAATGATGGCTTCATAAATAATACAAAATCTACTTCATTTAGAATGCTTAAGGCAATCAGGTCATTCTTGAATCATCATTTTACTTGTTGGACACATTATCAGTCTATCTAATCTCACTGATCTAGCTCATTTTTGTGCTTATAGAAGAAGATAATTTTTCATTTTTTTTCCTCTCATAAATCAAAGAAGCTCTGATATTCTTGATGAAATTATCTTCCATAAATGGCTGAATAGTGCATTAACTTTGTTTAAGGTTGTAAAGGGATAATAGACCGATATTTTGCTTATCTAGTATCCATTGCATTAGTATGGTTTCAAATAAAGTAGCCAGGCTTAACTACGCAGGTACGCAAGCGGGATGTTACCTTAAAGTTTGCCACATCAGATTCAGACACACTTCTTGGCACCTTTGTGATAATTAGACAAACACAAAATAGCTTCCCCTTTGGATCATGTATTAGTAGGAGTAATCTAGACAACGAAGACTTCGTCGATTTCTTCACCAAAAACTTTAACTGGGCGGTCTTTGGAAATGAATTGAAGTGGTATTGGACGGAGCCACAGAGGGGAAACTTCAACTACAAAGACGCCGATGAGATGTTGAGCTTTTGCGAAAAACACAACATTCAGCTTCGCGGGCACTGTATCTTCTGGGGGGTGGAGGCTGCGGTCCAGTCATGGATACGTACTTTGAGCAAAGATGATCTGATGAGAGCTGTTCAGAACCGTCTCACGGGACTTCTGACTCGTTACAAGGGGAAGTTCAAGCACTACGACGTGAATAATGAGATGCTGCACGGATCCTTCTTCCAGGACCATCTGGGGAGAGACATCAGGGCGAACATGTTCAAGACTGCAAATCAACTGGACCCCTCGGCCACCCTTTTCATGAACGATTACCACGTTGAGGACGGTGACGACACACGGTCATCACCTGAGAAGTACATTGAGCATGTTCTCGATCTGCAAGAGCAGGGCGCTCCGGTGGGAGGAATAGGTATACAGGGACACATAGATAGTCCAGTTGGGCCAATTGTTTGTTCTGCTCTTGATAAGTTGGGAATTCTGGGCCTTCCAATCTGGTTCACAGAAGTCGATGTCTCCTCCAACAACGAGTACGTTAGAGCTGATGATCTCGAAGTGATGCTCCGGGAAGCTTTCGCCCACCCAGCGGTGGAAGGAGTAATGCTTTGGGGATTCTGGGAGCTGTTCATGAGCCGGGACAACGCACACTTGGTCAATGCAGAAGGGGACATCAATGAAGCTGGGAGACGATACCTTACTTTGAAGCAGGAGTGGCTGTCTAAAACTCATGGGCATATAGATGAACAAGGGCAGTTCGAATTCAGAGGCTTTCATGGATCCTATGAAGTTGAAGTTGTTGGCTTTTTTGGAAAGAAAGTGGTGAAGACATTTGTGGTTGAACCAGGTGAAGATCCACTGGTTATAGCCATAAATCTGTAGTTGTTGACAAACATTGAATTGCCTGCTACATGTAAAATATAAAAACCTGTTAAATATGTCGATCAATATGATGGTGTTTCTCTGCTGTAAGATTCAAGTAAATAAATAAACTGGTCTTCTGTGTTTTTGGATCTGATGAGGTGGTCAAAATGGTTGGCAATATTTTGAGTTAAATTTCTGCTTTTCACTCAAGTAACAAAAAAGGTCAGCAGATGCAGCTGTAATTCTCAATTTCATGATTTATCCTTACTACACACGCACAGTGTGTAAATTTATTTATAAATTATAAAATGACTGTATTTCAAATAATAAAAAATACAAAGCATATTTAAAATAAGAAAAAGGGAATAAAGATAAAAAGAGTTTAAAAAGAGATAAAATTTGAGAGAAAAAATAAGTTAAAACAAGTGAGGGAAAAATAAAAGAGAATAGAAAAAAAATAAATTAAATTATATTAATAAAGTATAGGTATATATAAATATATTAAAATCAAAAAATATTTAAAATAAGACAAAAAAGAATGATAAAAAGAATTTGAGGAGTGAGAAAATTTAAGAGAAAAAACAAATAAAAATAATAAGATAATAGAAAAAGAAAGAATGATATCTACAACTAAAAATTTTTGCTTACATAATAAAATAAGTAAACATAGATATAGATTATAGAATAGAAGCATTGACATTTCCATAATTACATTTGATTGTGTTTGGTCATTTTAATTAAAGATAATGGTGTAAATTTACTAATTAAGAGTAATATTATAAATTCATAATGCACAATCAAATTAACTTCAAAATCTTAACGATATAGGTTAGGTTTGGAACCCAATTTTCAATTCAAACACGTTATCTCAAATTTCATACTATTAAACATACAATTCAACAAAAACATTCATTTAATTTAAAATTTAAAATTTCATTCTTTTATATATGTAACTAACTGATCATGTTTTAATTATTATACCATTAACAATTAAATCAATACCTATATATATCACATATATATAGTTACATTTATATTTGTTTACACTTTAAAACATAATTATTTTTCTTATATACAGTTACACTATTTAATTATTATTATTATTATATATTTTTAATACATATATTCAAATAAATCATACTATGCATCTCATCAAAATATTTATTGTAAATATATTATTTATTTCAATATAACTCAAAGAAAGAAAAAAAGAAAAATCAGGGTTATATTCCGACACTTTAATCATATATTTTATTTTTTTTTCTCTTGTTTTTGCTCCTGCCTTCAACAAATGCTTCTGTACTCAACTTGCTTTGGAGGGTACCCATTAATTGACCATTCTATATTTATTTCAGTCCTGATAAAATTATTTTCAGCATAAGCATTTTTGTATTGGCAAAAATTTTGTCCACTGTACAAGAAAATAAAGCCTGAGCGGCACAGCATAAATATATTCATCATTTAATCTTTTTAATACGCACACTATTTTTTAATGAAAATAAGGTTTTTTAGTTTTATATCGTAATATTTTGCAATTGTCTTTATTTTATTTTTTTATTTTTCTATTCTCTTCTTTTGTTCTTTTCTCTTAACTTTTTAGTTTTATTTGTGTTTACTCTCAATTTTTTTCTCTTTTTAAATTCTTTTGATCTTTTTTTTATTTCTTTATCCACACTATATTATCAAATATATATATATATATATATATATATATATATATATATATATATTGCTGCACTTTGTGAAATGAAACAGCTAATTTTATTTTAAATTCTTTTATTTTGGTGTCTTTTTCTTTCTTCATTTCATTTTAACTTATTATTTGTATTTGTATTTGTATTTGCTCTTAAAATTTCTCTCTTTTTAAATTGCTTTGATCATTATTAATTTTTATTTTAGATATTTTTATACTTCTAATATGGAAAATTTGTTAGAGTTTGTGATTTTAATAGTGTGCTGTTTGGCCCCACATGCTTCTATATGGGATTCCAAAGGAAGCAAAAAAAATACATATATTAATTCTTTTTTATGAGCTGATATGAATATGAATTCCATCTTGGATAGCCTTTTTGATCTTTTGCAATTTCTTAATTGTCGTGATTGGTAATCATGTTCAAAACATGTCGAACTTATCATCACCATGTGACTTCATTGATGTTAAATTCTAAAATACAACAAAGGGATTCAAAAATTATGTGATTTGACCATTTATTCAAATGATTTATATAATTTAATTTCATATGATTAAACCTAATTTATTTCTAACTTTTAAAATCTCCCTTTTTCTAGCATTTGCCAATGCCCTTTCTTGCATTTAGAATTTATTTGAAATGAGTATTTGAATTGATAAAGATTTGAGAAAGATATACTCATGAAAATAATTACATTACTAGAACTAGACCTACATTTAGTTCGATAAACTTCAGCTTGTAAAGATTTAATTGACCATATAATAAGTGCAATTTAAGATGATCCACTTATTAATTTGCTTGAGTTTAATTACTCATACCAAAATTCTATGTTCATAAGCACAAGGATGAATTTGGGTGTAATCAAATTAGATTTGAGTCTAATTATCTAATTTTACCGAATTCAAAATTAATGATATAAAAAATAAAAAGAAGTGAATTGAAATGTATAAAAGGCATTAGAGAAAAAAAAAATAGCAAGTTGTATTAAAAGAGAATGGTGAAAGAATAATACAATATAACTATATGAGAATATTATAATAATTTAATATTGTGCAATTAAAACATGCATTTGGTCTTAATATATAGTATCCAAGATATAGAATAGATAAAATAAATGAAAACATTGGGAAAACTAAATAATAAATTAAACTAAAAAGTGATAGAAATAAATCAAAATTGAGTGAGTAACGTGAAATAATAATACGTAATGAATGAAAGGTATTTAAGCAATTATACATTTTGCAGTCACATTCCCTTATTTGTTAACTATTAAAGATGGCATACTTTATATGTGTTAATAATTAATACTTTATAAAATATATAATTTAATACTTTGTAAAATCTATAATTTCATTGTTAAAATTATAAAAATAAAATTTTAAAAGTATAAATATGTTAGAAAATTTTAAAAAGTATAAAAGAGTGATGAAAAGAAAAGGACTAAGTTATAGATAAAATAAAAAGAAAGATAAAAAATCAAGTTAAGGAAATTAAAAGATATCAGAGAAAAATATAATAATAAAGGATATTACAGTAATTAAACTTTGGGCAGCCAAAGCGTTCCTCTAGTGAGAAGACATAATATAATAAGAATAAATATATTTTTAAAACTATAGCTATATTATAAAAAAATTGAAAAAAATAAAAGAAAAGCGATGAAAAATAAAGTTATTGATAAAAATAAAAAAGAGATAAAACAAATTAAGAAAAAAATGATATAAGAGGGAGAAATAAAGGGTATTATGAAAATTAAATTCTGTGTAACTATGGCGGTTACTACTGGGGATAAATGCTTTATATATGATTTTAATTTATAAATAATTTTATTTTTAAATTTCAATTAATAAATTTAATTAATTTTTTAATAATACGTTTGCACATAAAGTACGCAGTTTTTATTCGTCCATCATGCTATGTAAGATCCTTGAATTAACCCCTTTTGATTATTTTAATAGATTTCACAATATATCCCCATTAATACATTTATGTCTCATTATTTATTAAGACTAAATTATTAAACTCCTCATAATAAATACTTTTTGCAAGAAGAAAGATTATATTTACATTTTTACTTTTCCCCTTATTCATTTATTCATAGTTTCTCTTTTTTATCCATTTCAATTAAATTTTGTTTAATTTTTTTTTCTTATTTAATTTTTTTCCTTTCATTTTAACTAGGAGCATTATCAAATCTACTCAAATTTGCCAATTATTCAGATTCAACTCAATGTACTTTTATAGAGTTCAAATTTGAAGTTGAGTCAAGCAACAAAATTCAAGTTCAAAAAATTTTCAAAACTTGGGTTTGAGTTCACTTAAACTCAAAATATTTTTGAATTTAATCAAATTTGAATCAAGTAACTCTTAAAATTTCAAACAAATTTTTAATATATTTCAGAACTTAATAATTTATGTTTTATATGAATTATATAATTTTATTATATTTAAGCTACACGATTTTGTTAGACGATGGATTACAAAATAACATTTGCATGTACACAACTCAAAACTTTTATATGCATGATAATTGAAAAAACCCATATAGAAATGCGTTTTCTGTTCCACGCCTTTGCGGTTAGAAGTCGCTGATTCGTTTTCGCGCGGTCCACAGAAGAGGACAAACAACTCTCAGTTGTCGCCTTTAACACGCTTACCCCCTCTCTTCATGCCTTCCACTCCTGCGTGTATTTTTCTGTGTGTATATATATATACAAAAAGCCAGAAAACACACAGAGACACATTAGTATACAAAAAAGGCGAACTGGAGGCAACCTTACCTTTGCATGGAGGCTTTCCTTTGATCCGTGTAGTTTTTGAAGTTTTCTTGCACTCTACGTACGTTACATTTCTCTATTTTTTGTTATGGTGTAGCTTCTTTTTTTTTATTTGATTTTTTTTATATTTCTCTGTGAGATGCTCTGTTTTCTGGGGGTTTAAGTACTTCATTTTTAATTTACCGGGTTTATTGGTGAGCTGTATTGTTTTTATTTTAACTAAATTTGATGATCTGATGTTTATTTACTAATTAATGTATTTAAGATATTATATTTTGTTATTTTACGATGTAAGTCGAGAAGTTGTGAGATACAGGCGAATGTTGCTGGTGATTGTCCGCTTTTTAAAATGGTGTTAAATGGTTTATTGTCGTGTTATTGATTTAGTTGTCGAACTCGATTCGAATTACATTGAGTGGGAGAGCGAACTCGAACGTCAATGTGAAATAGAAATAATAGATATATTTAATTTGGAACAGTGAGTGTATTATGGTTAAGCTGATCGATGAAGAAGAAAGATTGTTCAGAGAAGTGTTTTTACAATATTTAATGTAATTCATAGTTATGAATAATTGTAGGTGCAGTATGTTAAATTTTATCAAATAATAAGCCCTCTTACAAAAATTGAAAATATGCCCGAGGCGCACTATGCAAGTTCTGGCAATTCTGGCTAACCAAACATGGAGATTTTGTACCAATCTGATTAAAATCTGTATTTGTTCCACTTGGGGTAATTATAAGATTCATTTAATAGCATTACAAAAAAGATTAATATAATTTAGCTTTAACCGATTAACTTACATGTAATTGTTGTCTTCCAATTTGAGATTGTTGCAATCTGATGTATGCAATAAGGACAAATTTACTTGAGATTTTGGTTATAATAAACAAGGAAGTCTTTATTTCAAGGAGAGACAATTTAATAATTAAAAACTTGTTACATTTTCACATTTATTTGACATGAAAAAAGTTTGATCAAATTCCTTATATCTAAAAATTTCTTTTTATTCAGAAAAAAAATCAAACATATGTATGAAGATAAATTGAGGCATAAAAAATTTCTCATCTGCTAAAATCTTTTGAGATACTGTTTCTAATTCTTGATTAGAAAATGTCACTTTTTTCAGAGCAGTGCAGCATTTGTAAAATAAATGAAATTCATGCTCATGAGCGCTAACTTAATGGGATATGATTCATGTCTATACATAACCATGCACTGAGTTCAATTATCAGTGCATGTGCGGTGTAGCAGAAATAATTTATGACACTTTATTTTATCTAGTGAGTAGCTTTATTAGCTTTTTAAGCATACCAGAGCACAAATAATTCTTTGCCTCGTGATTATTTATTTATTTGCTATCTTTGCAGGACATCTATTAGAATATCTATTGCCAACCTTTTTAGTTATACTAAATGCTTGATGATCATGCATAATGGACAAGAAATGTCAGCCAAAAAAAAATAAAAAATGCAAATTTATCCAAATTAAACAAAATCAAACAAAACCAAAACTACACTTGACAATGGTTCATCCAATGCAAAAATGTTTATCGGAATTTTCCTTCCGTTTAGATGGCAAACACATCAACTGTCATTAGAAACATCGTAATTTTCTGGGCATTCTACACAAGGAAATTTCTTTGTTAGCTATTAAGCTGTGTTAATTTGGTCCTATTCAACTTTGACTGGATGAAGCTCGTGATCAAGTTTGGATGATGTTCATAGTAACCATTATGTAGAAGAGGTATTGGGTTGAGGTGCAAATCTAAATGCCATTCTGAATCTGTTTGTTGTACACTGTGAAACTCCACCATTACATTCATACACCGATTGATAATTATATGATTAGAGTATTGTGGGAATCTCATCTGGGATTTGCAGCCTCCATCTCTGTCTGCTCCACAGTTATTTAAATTTAATAAGCGAAACCCCTTTGGCAACTTTCTTCTAAGATGTTGTGGTAATTTCTATGTTAGTCTTATAGAAGTAGTTGCATAATGGTTTTGGAAAATCTACGGCTAACTTTTATCATATTTTTACCTTTTATATGATGCAGTCATGAGCCCATATGCATCCATCCTGACTGCACTTGTGGATTTCCTGTTATTTTTCACATTTATACTTTGCCTTTGAGTGCAAAAGTTTAGCTTGCAGTTTTGTAGGCAGAATTTCAAAGTTGATAGAGTAAGTGCAAGTGAGAATTATGGCCATCTGATGTTGCTGTAAAGCTTATGGCTTGAACCGGAGAAGGTTTATTTTTCACATTGATATTGAGAGCATTTCTGTTCCTTCCCAACCATACATTATCTGACAATGTGGAGTATGCCTGTTTCAAATTTACATGGTCCTAAACCCTAAGCCATTGTGATCTTATGCTTCTCTATGGAATTATTGTTACTTGAAAAGTAGCTATCGACTAAAAAGGCTGCTTCTCACCTGATATAATCTGTTCATTTTAACATTTTATAACATGTTATGTCCTAACTAGTTGCTATTAGCTTCCTCTGCCTGTGTCGTATCATATCTGCTTCGATTCTGTAGCTCACAGAATCTGAGTTATTTTGGAAAAGCCAATGCGGCTGATACCTTGGTTTAATTCCTGGTGCAATAAACAGGTATTTTAGCAAGGAATTGTTACTCTTGAGGTTTCAGCTGTGTCTTAGGCATAGCAATGCCAAATTCATAACTCTGTTGTTAAAGTGCATTTAAAATGTACTGTATTTGCCTATGTTCACTCTACCTTTTTTACTTCGAATTTCTTTTATTTAGTAGTACCCATGGTAATTTGTGTTGTTAAGCTTTATTGGTATATTATGCCTTAACATAGGAATTATTGGGAAGAACACTGGTGAAAACTGTTGCATTTTTGTTGTCTATGCAAATTTAAATTTTTAATGTGTATATGCCCTCAATCTACATTCTATATATACGAAGCATGAGTTTAAAAGTTCCTTTCTTGTCATTATCTTAATTATAAGAAATTGTAGATCTCTATATTTTCTACATTTGCTAAATTCTTTGCTACCTCCTTTGTTCCTGAGTTCTAGGATTGGGTTCTTCTGAAACTGCAGAACTTCTTGTGCCAATGTCTTTCTTAGACATTCAATTGATAGTGCTTCTCTCCTTTCCTGTCACTTCTTGATGCAAGTGGCACTGCGGAAGCAAAATGTGGGGAAATGAAAAAAATCTAAAGAAATAACAAGGGAACGAAGTATGATCTAACCCAACAGACATAAGAATAGAATTCTTATGCACAAATACACAAATTGACATATAAAGACAAAGAGAATCCTCAAAATTCGAATTAATATGAAAAAGAACTTATTACAATAGTCCTAAGGTGTCCTATTTATAGTCTAATAGCCCCAGTACATAAAGAATTGGAATCTCAACTGGAAAAGGAAGTTAAATACAGTCATTACACTAAGAAATAATTTTAAATAATAATAATCCTATCTAGATTAGGTTAAAGAATCATATTTAGACTATGGAGAAGAATCTAAATTTGAAAGGAAGTTCAATCACAGTATCGGCTATTCCAGAAAACTTGCAGTAATATCAAGAACGCTCGTGATGCACAAACAATCTTATGTTTCTTGCATGAGTGATCCTGATGCCTGTCAATTGTATATGGTTGATTGCTTTTCTTGTGCAGATCAATCATGATGGTCCAGATCATTTAATATTGATCTTCCAAGTCTTAGATCGACATTCCGAAAGCCATATTCTGTGCCGAATTGCCGAGATCAATTGCACAACCCATAGATCCATATTACAGAAGGTTCATTTCATGAAAGATCAATCCTCCCATGCCAAGCGCATCACTTTTTTGCATGGATCTCCAAAGAGTCCTCATTAGCTGAAAGTTCTCTTGTGGGTCTTAGTCCCTGTTAGGATTAGCACTAATAATTACTCTTAAGCCATGTTTCCTGATATTCGTACTTGTTTTTGGTGGCATGGCATGTATTTTATCTGTCCTCTTAGGCAGTGTTTTTTTGGTCTCATCCTATGGTGGTGGTCTTTTTTATCATATTTCAGGGGTTTGACATTATTAAAAGTTCTTGGATTAGCGGATATATGCTATGGTGGTTATTATTAGCTTAACATTTAAAACAATATTTAAATTTTCCATTGAAATTTTATTCAGTTTTTTTGTTTGCAGTGTAGAGTGATTGCCCTTTTTTTTCTAAAGGGCTTAAAGTTTGATGTTGAGGCTCTTGTACTGGTTGTAACTGTAGTTTCTTTTAATCTGCAAAGTAGGGACACATTTCCTCATCCCTTTTATATATTCCATTGTACGTATTATTGAGAAATTGAAAAAACAGAAACTAATTTCCCCATTAATAAAAGAAGACTAGACACTCCATTTATAGAGTGAAGTTGCATAGACAGAGAAATTAAAACTCCAACAATACTTATCTAAAAACAATGAAGTAGAAACCTACTGCAACACCAAATTCTATTCTAGATTGTTAGAAAATAGTGAGAAGGGCTGAACTGTGCTCCATTTCTAAAGAAGTTTCAATTTATAGTATAAGACATGTACAAAGATATCCAAAATAAAAAATAATTTAACATGAAATTCATCTTATAAATTAGTATACCACATATTCCAAGTGTATAATTTAGATAACAAAATGAAATCAAATATTCTAAATATTCAACACTCTGGGTTCATGACTAGTTCCTCTTGTTTTGTACATTGATCTAACTCCCCTTAGGGTTCAACCTTACATTATAGTGAATTTTCTCTTTAAAGAATTGATACAAATTCAACACATGAAAGAAACAAAGTGATAGGTGGACGATAACATGTAAATTTATTTTGCTCTCAAAGAAAGCTTACTCACTCGTGTATCAAGACTCACCTAACCATACACTACACGGTCCTATTCATAGCTAGGACTCCCTTTGTTGGTTGAAAATCTTCCAAAAAATCCACAAGCAAATCTTCTAACTAACTAGCTGGTTGTTAGGATGTTGCAACATTGTTCAAGACTTTAGAATATGCCGTACTTTAGAATTGTTTACAATACAACCAATATTTTATATTTTCCCCATTAATATAAAAAGACCCAAACTCAATTTATAGTGTGGGGTTATAGATATAGAGATAAGTTAAAACTTCAAATATACTATCTGAAAGCAAGGTAGTAAAAGCCTATTATATCACAAAATCTTGTTATAGATCATCATAGCCTACACACTAGATAGTTGAGTGCTAATCTAATTCTTCCAACAGTACCCTTATTTTTTCAAATAGCTCTTCACGTTTTTAACCAATTAAAACTGCAATTGTGCTTTCTCATGTACCATAAGTTTTCATCTTTTTTCAATCCAGAAGTTCTTGTGTCTACCAAGTAGCTTTCTGCTACCAGCTCTTTCCTGTAAATGATCCTTGGGAATTAGAGTTCACATATTTTCTGATTCCTTGTAGCCTATATTGTAGTAAGCATTAAGCATCTTTTATAGCCAAAAAAATGTGACAAAATGTTTAGGGTAGCTCCTCTGTTTGTTGTTGGACTGGAAAAACCCCTTTTTTAACCTTTCTTAGCCCTTAATAATATGTGCTCTGAAGGATATATTAGGAGACTGAGGAGAATGAAGGACTCTGCCGGTTTAGAAGTTCTAGAAAGTTGTTTTGCTTTTGAAGTACTAGCTTGTATATTTTTAGTTTTAGGTTTTCTTTCTCAAATTAAAGCCAAGCAGTTTATGTCAACATCTGTATTCTTCTTTTGCACACGTTCACCCAATCCATCCATTAAATGACTGCCCTTTTGCGTTTTATAACACTAGTGTGTTTGGTTGTGTCAATAAATAGAGAGTTGGAATATTGTACAAAAAATTATCCTTTTGAACTTTTGATCTTTAGAGTAATTTATTTTTCACTTTCTTTATTTTAATATGGAGTAAAACTTCATCCTTTCTGCACTCATATGTCAAGCTATATTAAATCCATTTTACTGTTTTAAACCCTTCAATTATAGGGCATATGAACCTATAGTTATTTCAGAGGACTTTTGAACCTGCGTTCAAACTTATAGATGTTTCATTTTGTCAGCAGATTGGTATTTTGTCTATAGATTTGGTTGAAGATGGACAGATGGGTTACCTACCCCATTGAAGTTACAGAGATGTCACCAGGCCTCGACAACTGGAGGTTGGAGACATGCTGTAGCTCCTCCCTGAGAGGGTTAATGCACCCATGCAGGTTTTTTCCTCTATTAACATATGCCAAAATTGCTAAGAGATCACTGATTGACTAGATTATTGTCCATCATGGACGGTGTTTTTGTGCATGTGTAAATAACATTTCGATATTTATTTACTTTTTTGGCAAGATGCATGCAGAGTTGTGTTCTAAATTCTAATACCAAAGTGATTCTTTTGGCCTTTTTTGGTTTCTCTGTGAATTATGCATGAATCATGGAATTTCAGTATTGATGTTGTTTGCAATGCTAAATTCGATATTTGAAGTGCTTTTGCTACATTCAACTACTGCTACTAGATAAAATGAAATATTGTAATTGAAGAAAAAGGATGATACTATACACTGCAATTCTCATGTCAATGCTTATTTTTAGAATTGTATACTGTGCCATTACATTTATTCATCAATTTTGATGCATGACCATCTCACAGCACTTCAAGTTTTGTTTTAGGAATTACACTAACCACATAATATTGACCAACATTGCAATTGTCTAAGCTTGTTTCTTTATAAATTATGTATGTGCAGAAATTGGAGCTACAATGCAGACCATACAAGTGGACAAAGAAAAGGATTGCCAGAGGAGGGGAAAAATACACGAGGTCATGGTCCTCTAGAAATGGTGGGCAAAGTTGGCGAGAGCTTGGCAACTGATCATGTAAAGGCCATGCGATCTTTCAAATTTGCTCTTGTCGAATATGTGAAGGATCTTCTTAGGCCATATTGGAAAGATGGGAAAATAAGCAGAGATGCGCATAAGATAATAGTTAAGAAATCGGTCAATAAAGTTATTGAAAGTTTGGGAACGATGCAAATTCCTTTGGGACGAAATATTGACAATTATTTGAAATCTTCACATTTAAAGCTCTCTAAACTTGTACAGGTTCGTGTTGATTCTCTTTTTTTTTTTTACCATTCATTGCTCTAGTATTTATGGCATGCTCAGAAAGTTACATGTTATTTGCGGCGAATCTAGGCAAAGTGCTACACTTCATGACTCTCTGTTTTGTCATACTGGTGACCATAGTATTTTATTTTGCCTTAAGCCTCATTCTTTTGTGCCTCCAAGAATTTGACTCTCTAAAAAAGTTGAATCCTGAATGTTGGTTTCAACCCTTGAGGATCAATTCATGTAAGGTGATAGGATATTTTATTTCCTTCCAAGGGCAAGAAGGATCAAGGTGAAGAGGCCTAGGCTTATTCTCAGAGCAAATGAAATTTTTCTCTGGTTTTGTTTGGCAAAATCTTTTAAGTGGTATTATAAATTTTCTTAGCAATATTAATTAGTTATTCAAATAGTTAGTATTATTGCAGAAAACATCATCGCATGACATGGTTTTACTTTCCTAAAGATACCAAATGCAGTATCACTTAAGCTCATTTGCAAAATTTTCGCATCTATCTTAATTTCACATAGCTCAATGTGACTTTTAGGGAATTAACATACAATTTTTGCATTCTAATTGTAAACTTATGCTCATACTTCTTTCTTGGCAGGCATATGTGGAGAAATACAAGAAAGGCTAGCATGTCAAAGACAGTCTTTTATTAAATTCTCATTTCTCAATATATTTGTGTTTTCTATTAAATTCTGATAATATTTGAATTCTAGATTACTTTATGTATTCATTAATCAGGATTGGCTTAGCCAGCACTCTACAGGTGAGTTTTTATCATTTTAGTAGTTTCTTGTTCAGCTGGAGCTGTATTATAATTACTTCTTGTGTTCTAGACTTAGTTTTAGCTCCCATTGAACACTGTGCTAATATTGTTAATAATTAGACGTGTAGATAAATGCATGAACTGTGATGTCCTTCTATGTTTGCGTTAGTTGAGATGGAGTGCACAACACTTGAAGTCACAAATGGAAGTATATCACTACTATTCTGGTAGCCTTGAATGCTTTTTTGCTTCTCAAGCATGTCATCTTCTTGAATATTTTTAAGTCTACACATGTATCTTTTTCCTTATCAGACTACTTGACAAGTTTGTGACCTGAGCTTATCCTTTCATTTTGCCTCCTCACTTGCATAATAATGCCTTCTGATCGTCAAATCGTATTTTCATCAGCTCCTCGCACCATTCAATTATCAACTCCATTATTCAAAAATATGGCTTCCTTTAAGTTAGTATCTAGATCATTTTGTGTTACAGGCTGCCTTTCCACTAAAATTTGTTTGCATGCTTGTATAGGTGTTGTGTCTATTAGTTTTTGATTATGTGATTTATCAATTTTAAACTCAACTGAAAAAAGTCTTAACATTATCCATATAGGTTGCAAGTGTATATCCTCTTCTAGCATGATTAAACAAGAGTTATTTGACAACAATGCTTCTTATGATGTTATTCTTTCATTTTTTAATTTATTTGGAAGTTCATGTTTTCTATAGCTGTTAAGGATTGTTTAAAAAAGTAAATGATTTGATATTCAAAAAAATAAATCATGTGCTACTTGATATAACCTTGGAAGAGACCCGTCCCAAAATCTAGCAAATGAAGTGGAAGAGCCCAAGGCCTTATAAACTTCACATCAACATTTCATATTGTATATTACCAATATGGGATTCAAGTCTCATACTTCACAATTAGGATCTTATCAATCTACCGTGCTTGGAAACCCAATATCCATGCATACCAACTTTGCACTAGGTATTAGTCCTTGCCCTGTGCAAATATTACTATGCTAATGCTGCCGCTTTTCTACATGATTGCAAAAATAGTGGATAACTCTAATACCAATTGATGTAGCCTTAGGTGAGCCTCTTCCTAATAGCCAACTAATGAGGTGGGAGAGCCGAGGGCTCTATAAACCACACATTAGCACCCCATCTTACCGATATAGTGGATGACTCTAAAACCAATTGATGCAACCTTGGGCAAGCCTTACCCTAATAGCTAACTAATGAGGTGGGAGAGCCCAAAGCTCTATAAGCCCCACATTAGCACCCTATATTATCGACGTAGGATTCAAGTTTCATTCTTTGCAATTAGGATCATAACAATGTGAAAGAAATTTTAGAGGTATAACATGATCTTGAAACTTTCCTTTAGTGGCGCAAATGATCTTCATTAACTAATACAACATTTCTGTTGAAAAAATGGACAAGGAATATTAACATGCTTCTAGTTACTATTCAATCTTTAAATGAAAGCTTATCCATTTGGTTGTTCTCTTTAAAAGATCTACAAAGCTGAGCTCTCTTTTCTCGATGGACAAATGATTTAATTTCAAGTCAAAGAACTAATGAGTAAAAGGAAATTAATTTAATGGATATATTGAAATGGGAAGAGAAGAAATATACGATAATTGATAGATGGAAACTTTGGAAATAATAACTGATATGAGCATTAATGGATTATTAATTTCCAGGCTGCCTATTGTTTCTTGGCATTAGTTTCTTGTTTCTTAGAATTACAACTGATGAGCGCTCAAACTACTATAGTTATTGCAGAGTAGTGATTTGGTTTATCTTGATATCTCTGAAGTCCCTGAGTAATCGAGGATGGTGCCGACATATATATCATTATATTTATTTTTTCTGTTATTTCTTGTGAACTTGCAAGAAACATTTGGAAGTAGTCAAGGAATATTTGACCTTTGAGAAGATATTTAATTTAGAACTTCAAACTGGATCACGAAATTGTGTTCATTGTCATATGAACTATTTTCATCAATCACCCCAAAAGAATTGTTTATGTTACTATAAAATATATGGAGGAGACTAATAAAATATGAGGCACGAGGAATACTAGATTGAGAATATGGCTAAGTTGAGCTACTCGATTCAACTTGAGCCCAAGCAACTCAACTCGTATTAATATGTGGAGCTTGAGTATGATTTTTTTGAGCTTCAAAATCATTGAATAGATCTACTCATTAATTTAAGAGTATATTTTGATTATCTATTGTATCTTAATTAACACGTAGCCTGCTGGTGGAGCGCTCATTTTGAACTTAAGAGGTCTTAGGTTCAAATCTTGTGATTCTCAATAATGTTCCCTTTTCAGTTTTGCTGTTAAATGTAAAATTATATTAAGATATTTGCAGCATAAGTGTTCAATTGGGTGGTCAAAATCTTGTTCTGAAATCAAAAGGTTGGGTGTTCGACTCTCGTTCTCACCATTTTCGTTCTTTTTTTTTTTTTAAATGTGCTCGATACTCGGGTCAAGTAGCGCAAAAATTGCGTAAAGTTGAGGCTACTCGAGCTTTGACTCGGCTCACCTACCCTCCTAATTAAGAAGTGCAGAGAATTATCTCATACTAGCTATTAGACTTCGCTGAAGATTTCTTCTAAACTTTCCATTTGCTCAATTCCTTTTCCAATTGTTAAATTCCCCTGTTGATTTCATGAGGTCCGACAAATCTTCAGCTATAATTTGTAGTCTTCGCTGTCTCTAATTTCATGTGGACAGAAATTAAGTACTCCTAAATTAAATCCAGGAACCCATGAATTAGTTGCCTTTCGAATAATTGGAAAATACACAGCTCAAATCTATAGCTTCTTAATAGCTCTTTTGAGTGGTTGTTAGCACAACTGATTGAAAAACAAATTCGCCTTTTCCAGAAAAGGCCTGAAAATTAGTGCTTCTGTCGTAACTCTGTGAATGATGCCCATCTAAATTGTTTTTTTACCAAAATAATGCTACAGCATAGTTGGATGAATAGATGCACGTTGCTACCATTTTTTTAGAAAAATGTTTCTCCTATGGTTGGAAATTGTTAGCATTTTTTGCGGTACTTTGTGTTGGAGTTGTATGATAACATTAAATTTTATGATCAGTTCTTAGAATGTGTTTCATTTTGTTTTAAGTAGTTAATCTGCTTTACATTTTTTAAGTTGCTTTGTATGGCGTAGGAACTAATTAGGTATTATTCTCTGCAGATCGGTGATTCTTTCTGATGAATAAAACAAGTAACTTGTTAAATTCACAAACTGCCACTAGCATTTGACACATTCAAATGACAAGAGTGTTAAATTGAGAATGTGATATTATTAACTCATCTCTCTCTCTCTAAACCATGTGTTAACTTTCATATGCATGATTTAACCCTCCTTTCATAAATAATGCCAAACTACTATGCCATGAAGCTATTGTTCATGCATTAAATGCTGTGTATTCTTCCCAGGCTTTCTGAATATATCTTTAGCTAATCGTGCTTGCATGCAGGAAAATTGGAATAGCTCTGGCCTGTAGAACTGGCGGAGAACATTGTTTTCCAGATGAGACAACCAAGACAAAACAATGTGATATGGAACTTTAAAGCTTGCCTCCCGAGTTTTACACCATCACACCATCTATGCCGTATGCATTCTAAGGTAATTGTGCCTGGATGAAAATTAAGACGCATTTCTAGCCCATACTTTCATGCTATGCAGCATAACATGGCCAGGATTTTGTTCATATTCATTAACTATTCTCAGTCAAAGGATCCACTTGGTTGTTTTTGTTGTGTCATGAAAGCTATACATGCTTCATGTGTATGCTTTTGTGTGAAAGAAGATGCTGTGATTTTTCTAAATCCTGATCTTTCCAAGAGTAATGACTGTATGTACTAAATCTGTGCTTTCTCTGCAAATATATTTTTAAGAATTAATATTTAGTCCTAGGGTCATGATAGATTCACTTTGCCTTGCTGAAAAAGAAAATTGTAATGGTTCTTTCTTGTAAATTTATAATAATGATGGTGAGTAGATGATTCAGAAACACTTGGTTTGACTTGATAGTTTTATTTTGGAGACCCAGCAACCACCATGTACCACGAGGAGGGGTTGCATTTACTATATTTTGCTGAGCCTCATTATAATGTCTTTCAACTTGTTCTACTTAATGCTGGTTATTTATTCTTGTAATTTTCTGTTCATTTCATTTGAAAATCGGGCTGATCCAATATTAACATTCAGAATCAAGTTACATTGGGAAAGGACTGCAGTTGGCGGGAGAGGTGGCAGTTGTTGTCCTCATGTCTGTACATCATAACCAACCAAAATTAAAAGGATGTACAGAATTCCAATTGGCATACATTTTCAGCCATATGTTCTGAAATTATTAATACAAATTTCAACATGGAGCCATCCCCATGAAACTTTGCCTTCTGTTACTATGGATTGGTGGCTCTGGGATTTGTTATGGACACAGGAACCAAAAACTGGCCAAAATTATTGGATCAGGTTAGCCGGCTCATTAATTACAATAAAATAGGGATGAACTGTGACTGTGTGAAGACAATATCTGTGCTTGGATGAGGATGTCCTATTAGCTCTCAACTATTTGTTTCTCAATGAGTTGTTTTAGTGATTATATCAAATTTTGCTTAACTTTATTTGGATTGGACTAAACTTGAATCCATTTTCCCACCCTATCCAGATGAAAACAATTTAAATTTCAGAAAACCAAGTTGGACACTGAAAGAGGTTCCTTTGAATCAGGGATTTGAAGCATGCACATCCCTGATTGTTTGGACTTACCTTGTTTTAAAGTATACTTGAGATCTATTCTAGTTGTTAGTAAGTTGAAAAGTTTCATCTCACTAGCATCTGTGTTGTAACTCATTCTATAACAGTTACATAATCAGCTCCTGATACCTGAAAATTTGCTGTGTTCTTCTAAAATAAATTATCCCAGAACTAGTGGTTAATTACAAGACAGTATAGCAATCATTAAGCTTTAATTTACAATGAAACTTAAACTTTAGTTCATGAATGCAGGATTTTCTTACAGCCAAAGAAATATGTGAGGGGAAATCCGGAATAGGGAAAGGAAATTCGGCTATTCATGTTCGGTTTTGCTCATCCATCAAGTTCATCTTTAGCAACTTGTGAAATTGTCTGTTTATTCATTATAAATCTTGATATCTGATCTCGTAATTTTCTGTTTGATTGTTTTCTTAGATTTCTTAGTTTTGGTATCAAAATAGGAAAACAAACCATTGCTCAGTTGATGGAACCAAATTCGTGGTGATGCTCATTGTGATGCATAAGGAGAACAGATAATGATTTTGTTTAATTTTGATCATTTTTTACTATTATGCATGAAAATATGTGATCAAGTGCTAAAAGTTGTGCTCTGGTTTATATCTCTGCAGTTACCTTGGGTTGATGATAATGGCAGATTTAGAACTTTTCAGATTCAGGAAACGGATATATTGGCTTGGCAATGGGCAAAACCATCTACAATGACTGTGGCAAGAAGGTTTGTATGTTTATTGGTTGGTTTCTATTTTAGCAATTTGTGGGGATGTTTTTTGAAGCAGCACTCTTACCGTTTTGTTGTTTGATACAAGTTGGATCAGTTCTAGAGCTGTTGCTCCAATTGTATATATGCATATATACATTCTGATTGAATTCCAGTCAAATGCTTTTCAGTATATTTTTTGCCCCTTTTTTTGTGTTACATGTCATATTGCTAAATGTGTATCTTTAATTTCGGTTTGTTGGTTGAATGGTTTAAACTAAAATTTTAATAATCTTACCTCAGTCTGAACTAAAGTTACGCTCGAGAATTGAAATTACGACAATGGTCTTGAGAACTCAGATTCCTTGAACCTTGGAAGTGTAATCCCAAATTTGACTGATTGAAATCAGTGATCATGATATGGGGTTTATTGCAATATTCGTCTATTGAGTTTTCTTTTTGAGTTGTATGTCTCCTCAATAGGCACATGTTTTCTTCACCCAAATTCATTAGTTGTGAATAATGAGGTTGAACTCAAATGGTAAAAACCTATGGAGGGTTTATAAGCAATCCCATTCAATGTCCAAACAGAATCCTGTATATTGTTATTCAATCTACATGAGATTTTTGTTTATAGTATTGTGCTTTTCCTTTAAAATGCCCATGAAATTATCAAGATTATTGAGTTTCCAATTTATATTTGAATATTTTATTTTTTTACACTTTCAGAGAGAGAGAGAGAGAGAGAGAGAGTTTGTGTGTGTTCCGTCAAGCCAACAGCTTTAGTACATGTGACTGTAGAAAGCTCATACACAAGCTTTCACACTATCGTTTATCAAAAATTCTAGCAAGAGACAAGGGCAAATATCATAAATTAAAAGATATTAAACCATTAGTTCCCGACTTTTGTGTCTGTGATGCTTTATAGTCTTTTGATTTCCTCATAGCAAATAGAAATCATCAAGAAGACGAATGAGTTGTCTTAAGAAGCACTGTACCATTGGCATGTGGTACAGCTCATTTACTACAAGCATCAACTCAAAAGGTATTTTGTACAAACCCTATTGATAGTGTTTTCTTATGATTAGAAGCTTTAATTTTTCCGAACTCTCTTTTGGCAAGCAAATAAATGATACAAAGAGAAGACTAGCCTTTATTCCCCTTACTTTCGCATATGTGCATCTTTTCCAAGGACACTAATTAACGTAACTTTTGGATGACCTAACACAAGGGCCATTACCTAATTTGCCCTTTCGAGAACCAACAAGGGATATGTCCACCTTTTTTACCTCCTTTTCCATTTACAGAAAGTTGAATTTTTCACTCTCAAAGCTAGTCACTGTTATTGCAGACTCTGAGGAGAGCAATGTGGGGTGTTGAATTTCAAGATAGCTATGTCTCTTTTGTATGGTGTGAGTGAATGAGAGTGCTCGGATCTATCGAAGCCCTCTTTGTTAAAAAGATTTCTATTTTATGCAAACTTTGACAAAGTTAGGCTCTCGTGGTGAGGGCATAACTATGCCCTCTTTTGGAACTCGAGGACCATCTCATTAACTTGCCTTGTTTTCTCCAATTTTTGGGACCCTTGTCTTAATATCAATCCCCAACTTGAAACAATTTTATATGTGCATACATATATGTGTGTGTGTGTGTGTGTGTAACCAGTGGGAACATGACAAAAATGTAGATAGTTTAATAAAAAAATGTGCTATCTAATTTACTTGATATCTTTAAAAATCAAAATGGTGTTAGATATTAATTTTAGAAGATAACACGACGTCTCATTCAGTTCTAATTCATCAGTTTCTACGTGAAAATGGCATTACATTGTATTGTTTTCTTTTTCTTTTTCTTTTCATTGAAATCCCAAGATCTTAACGCACACTCACACATGACTAGACACCACACCTATTTTATGAAAAAAGAAATGTAACATGAAATGAGAAAGGATGATTGATTTAAGAATACAGGACTTAAATTTCGCACGCGCGCACACACACGTTAAGTGATAGCGGAATAGGACAATTAATAATTGGTCCATATCCCTTTTTCTGCTAATTAAACACAAAAAATATTTAGAATTGGATGTCTTTGTGTGCGTAAAAATATTACATTATATGGACACAGAAAATGAGTTGTCAAATTCATTATCGGGTTTGTGCATGCGAATGCAGTTATAAATAAATGCAATATGACGAAAAGGTTATTATTAATTACAATATTTAATATTCCTTGAAAGCAATTTTCACCGAAGTGGGCTGTTGTCGATGCAAGACTTGCTTATTGTTTGTGCTGATAGTACGGCCGTATTCATGATTTACACAGAATGTCAGCCATAAATGATCCTTATATAAAGTTTCTGACTAATTGGAGACTTTCTCTAGCTCCTTTTCCATATTCTGTCCCTTGTAGTCCTTTTTGCAGTCTTAATTTCCAATGAATAATTTGCTCCTGTTTTTCTCCTTTTATTCTTTCTATAAAATTACACACACACACACACACAAACACACAATTATATTCAGCCAGTTGTCAATTCTAAGTAATTATTATAGATCTCTCTCTCTCTCTCTCTCTCTCTCTGTATATATATATATATATATATATATATAGCTATTACTAATGCCATTTGATGATATGGAGAGACAGAGAAGGGTTGTTGGAAATCTATAATATTCCGAGGTCCATTTATGCTTAATATTATTAACTTATGATCAATTTTTAATTAGAATAAGGTACTAATTTTAAATGTCTATTCTTAGAATATATATGTATGTGTGGCTTGGCACAATATTAATAATCTATTTTATATATATAGAATGCGTCTACCGTTTGAGAATCCACTTTAACCATTAAAGTATAATTATAAAATTAGACTTGAGTTTTTAGTGTGAAACAAATGAAAAGAGGATTTAATTGCTAAAACTCACTCCAAACGTTTTTCACCCCTCTCCACTCTTTTCTTTTTTCTTTTTTTTTTTGCTAAAGGTAGTTACGAAAAGGTATCTTGATTCAATCCATTTCTCTCCTTTTCTATTTCACTTCTATTATCTCTTCTCTTTCTATTTTCCTATTTTATATGCCTGTGAATAAATAGATAATGTACATATCTGTTCTGTTGCCATTTTTGTACTCAATATTCATTTGTAGGTGCTCTTTTCTCCTTATTCTTTCATATTTTTTGGGTTATATATATTTGTTGATGCAAAGATGGAGCATTTGATTCATATCTATTATGCTGACAGATTATAAGACATATAAAATGGATTTATTAGGTAATAATTTCCTCCAAAAGTTCTCATACTTATGTTTAAATTTTATTGTGTTATTTTGTTTTAGGGTTTATGAACGTAGCTCATCACTCAAATTAACTTAAATGTCTTTTAAGTGATGAGAGTAAGTCATACTGTTGTCATGAACCATTTTTTATTGAAAGTAAATAAATGCTTTTTTATTTGTACATGCATCAAATTTGTCCCCAATGCTACTAATAATTAGTAGTAACTATATATATATATATATATACACTACATATTAAGTGTGTACCCATGGAAGCAACTGCTGTTTGCTCTTTTTTAAAGAAAAAAATTTACTCTCACACTGAATTAATACACCATTTTAATAATTTGAATCCATGATCACATGATTGAGATAATGGACACACTAAACCATTGGGTCTTTCCTAAGGACCAATTGGTATTTGCTCTTCAAAGTTAAAAGTTTAAATTATCCATCTCTCTCTCTCTCTCTCTCTCTCTCTCTCTCATCATTGTCAATTACATTGTATTATATGTCAAAGGCATACACCTCAAAATACTCGTCAATCGATCTCCAAGTTAAAAGGCTATACTACCCATCTTTAATTTGTTCTTTACTTTTCTCCTACATTATTTATATTTCTCACTATTCTCAACTAAATGTGATTTATATTGAAAATTAACACAGTTCAAACATATTGCTAAACAATATTTTCATTCCTGGTTAACTTTAAATTATTCTTTGTATTACATATATTTCTAATTATTCAAAATTCAATCCTTACATCTATTAACAATTAAATCAATACATACATATATATATATATATATATATATATAGACACACACACACTCAATCATCTACATATTATTATATCAAGCAATCATTAATATTATATTATATTTGAACTAATTCAAATTTTTATCTATCTAAATTTTACAATAAAATATATTTTTTGTACCCAATAAAATCTCCATTTTTATCTTCTAACAAAATCACCAACCAAACAGAACATGAGCGTGTGGTCTCCTGTTAAAGTCGCGTATTGCAAACAACAATTCTTTCAAAAATGATTCTACACATCTTTGTCTAAATAATTAAATGTAAAGGCTGGAAAAAATGGCTCTTGTACTGTGTATATGTAGTACAAAAACGTTATCTACATTTCTACTTTGTCATCATCAGTAGAAATAAAATTCATGCAGACATGGACACGAAACTTCCCTCTCATGTTTGTTCGGATAAGTAACCAAAATCATTCACTTGCATGCATATCGACACACCCACACCCACACACACCCCTCCTATGATTTCAATTTAGAAAAAGAAAAAAGAAGTAAGGATTAGTAAAGACAGGCAAGGTTTGCACTAATTTCTGGGGTTGATGTGGAGGTGAATGATGATAAGGTAATGGCTATACACACACGGATATATATATATATATATATATATTTATACACATATCTATACTATATAGAATGTACGAAGGGTTACCTTTGTCCTAAAAGTTAAATTACTAAAGTGCCTTTTTTAACCTATTTTTCTTTTCGATTTTTTATATTTTCTCTTCTATTTTTTTACTTATTATTTCACTCTCTCTTCATTGTATAGGACTTGTCCGATTTAGTTTTTTATTTTTGATAACTTATTTTTATTCTAATTTTTAGAAAATATACTAGAATTAATTTTTATTATCATAATTTTTAATTTTAATAGTCCACTTATATTATTAAGATTTTTATAATATGATTAATTTATACTTTATCATCATTGATCAAAAAAATTATGTGCATATGTAGAGTTTATAATTGTTGATGAATAATAATTTATACAATAAAATATATATGTAATGCATTTTAATATATTTATATATTTAAATGCGCACACATATAAACACACATAATATACAATATAGCTAGTGCGTGCGTGCGTGCGTGTGTGTGTGTGTATCAGAAAGCTGGTTTCGAATTCAGGAGAGAGAGAGAGGGTGACGTCATCATCTCTTCCATTTCAGAAAACAGTATCTTTGATCTGCTGCCAACGCACAGCACTCCATTTATCATCTTTACACACACACGTATGTGTGTGTGTGTGTTGCGTGTGTCCATTTGACAAATATAATAGCTTTATTCGGTTTGGGATTTGATGGATGATGAAAATAATTTTGTTGGGGATAGAAAGTATATTTAATTTGGTTTGATTGATAAAAATTTTGATTTGTTTAAATTTTTATAATTACATAAATATATATAATATAGAGATGATGAGATAAAATGGTATTATATAAAAATAATAATTAATTTTAAAGTGTACATATAATGTGAGTTGGAGTATATATAAGTTTGATTTGATTATTAATATGTGTGTGTGTGTGTGTACAAGAGGAAGAATAGTTTGAATTGGAAATTAAAATATAAAGTTTGTTGGATTGTATGTTAACATTGCGTAAATTTTGATGGGATTAAAAAAATAAAAATAAATAAACAAACAATGCCAATCATTTATTCCCTTTAAAATTAATCCGCCCTCTCTCTCTCTCTCTCTCTCTCTCTCTCTCGATCGATATGATACATTGAGTATGTTGGTCCTCATTTTTACTTCTAAAAAGCATACTATAATTATTGTATTTTTCAATTTTCTTTCTTTTTTTTTCCACAATTTTCAAAACAACAATACCTAAAAACATACACTAATTTTTTTAACACAAAACACATTACAATCATTACACTTTAAAAAAAAAATTTATCTCTTCTTTATTTTTACATAATTTTTAAAACAAAACACCTAAAAACACACGAAAAAAACTAAAGTTATGTTTATTTTTAATTTTTTTATTACAAAATATATGTTATAATCATTATACTTTTTTTTATATAATCTTTGAAGAAAATGTATGTGAAAACATACACGCAACAAGAACAGCTGATTAGGATGGATAGGTCATATAAGTTATGGGGTTTGAGCAAGCGAAATGCACATGCCCATGATTCATGTGACAAGCGGCACTGTCGAGGCAAAAATGTTCTTTGGTTCGGTTCTTGATTTGGGACTTCACTTGAAACAAACAATACACTATTATATATATGTGTGTGTGTGTAATACACTATTATTCTCGTTGATTGACAGACAGGAATTATATATATATATATATATATATATATATATATCAAGAATATAAAGTAATTTAATTGTACGATATATAATTTCTAGATTATTTTTAAATTTGTTGCACATTTTCTTTTCAATGTATTCCTTCTATTTTTATTTGTTTTATTTAATTTTCTCAATTTCAATTTAATTTTTTTTTCAATTTTTTATTTAATTTTCTCAATTTCAATTTAATTTATTTTTCAATTTACTTTCTTTTTTTAATCATTTTATGATTTTATGAATAATATAAATTTTATATTAAAGATATATTAGTATTTTTTTTTATACACATAGGCATAGAAAGGTCCTCAATTTTAATTAAATATATTTTTAAATCTTTTCTTTCAAATTTAATTTATTCTGTTTTTCTCTAAATTTCTTTCTTTATCACTTATAAAGTATGATTTATTTATTTATTAAATTGTGCTCACACATCATATATACCTTCTATCGCTAGAATATATTATTAATAGTGGCTAGCTTTTGTCCCATATTGGTTATGTATTGAAAAGGCATGGGCCTTGAACACCGTAAATAAGCTTCTCTCTTGTGTTGTTGTAATTCTCTCTAATTACTATTCATCTTATATTTTGTCATATTAGGAAGTCCTTTAATTTGGAAGTTTTAGTTGAAAATAATATAATTATTTTAATTATAAAATCTTTGAGGATTTCCACAATACTTCAGGGCATGGTCAAATTTTTCAATCTCATAAATTCTGTTGTTGAGTTCTTTCTTTTAATTTTACTTTATTATTTTATATAGTATTTAATTACTACATTTACTTTATTTGCTAGCAAATTTGGTAAGTTTATTAAATTATATTATATGTTGTTTTGTTGAAAAATTTTAAAATTACTTAAATTTTCCCAACAACAGCTACCAAAGCCATATATTCATCATAGGCTTTGCTTATATATATATCACTTTGGTTCTTCATATTTGCAATTGATTCCATTCAAGATATTGATGAAAACCACAAATTTGAAGGGTGCAGACAAAGGTACTTGAATCAAATACCTCCTCTCTATGGAGAGGACCATAATGTTAAATTCAAAATTTTTGATGGAGCTATTTTTGGTACTACTTAGTTTTGTATTTGACAAGGTGAAGCCTCAAGTTCCCTTTTCCAACATTGTCATTGAAGAGAATAAATAAGTAGATATAGGTAAAAAGAAATGAAACACCATCAACTATTTGGCATGTAGAACATCCTGCCCATACCATTTTGGAGAACAAAAGTATGTTTTTAAAGAATGAGCTTTTGTGTGAAAGCTTTGGAAGACATTAAAAGAAGAATGGGAAAAATCAATATCACATAATGAAGAGATTGTTTCGATTAGATTTCCAATTTGGGACATCCAAGAATGACCACATTACTAATTTCAATCAATTGGTGGCAAACTTGCTAATTTTTGTTACGACCTTTAAAGATGAAGATTTGAATCTAATGTTGCTATCATATCTTTCTAATGACTTCAAGTTTCTTGAAACTACACTACTTCATGGAAAAGATAAAATTGCATTTGATGAAGTACATGCTACTTTATATAGTTATAAGTTGTGAGGAAAGAATAAAAGAAAGTAAGTATATAACAACAGAAGTAGTGGTACCCACGAGAGGCCATTTACAAAGTCAAAAACAAAAAGTAGAGGAAGATCTTGTTCGAAAGCTAAACTTGAAAAAAAAATAAGTTTGCCTTTTCCTACAAAGGACATTGGAAGGCATATTACTTGAAGTTGAAAAAACAGAAAATGCTACTTTAAATGTTAATGTCAATAGAGATTACACTAACAAAGAGTTATCACTAACTATTTTGCCTCAATGATTCATTTCAATAAATAGAGACTAGATTTGAGTTGTACCAATCATATGTCTCCCAATAAAGAGTGACTCTTTGATTTTGAAGAACTAACTAGTGGAGTTGGTATATAAGACCAATTTGACTGAAAACCATAATGGATCAACTAGGATTTTTCCAAGCTCTGACATGTACTGATTTCGGAGAAAAATCTTAACTCTCTAAAAGCTTTAGAGTTAAAAGTCGTTAATTGTACCTATAGAAGATGGAGTTTTGAAGGTCATATCAGGAGCACTAGTGGTAACAAAAGATATTTGAAGTACTATAGTGCAATTATTGGGACAATAGCAACAACTTCAAGAAATAATAAAGAAACAAATGCAACCAAGTTGTAGCATATGCATTGGGGACATGTTGGTGAAAAAGCATTGATAATATTAACAAAATAAAGAATTGCAACTTAAATTTTTGTAAGCACTATGTGAAGGAAATGCATAAAAGAGTGAAATTATGTATTGCTATCCATATACGAATATAAACTATATTCACTTAGGTGTATAGAGACCTTCAAGCACTCCTTTCTTGAGATGAAAACTTACTTCATTACACTTGTTGATGAGTTTTCTAGAAACACAAGAGTGTGTACTATGAAGACTAAAAATGAAGTGTTTGAAATTTTCTTAATAAGAAAAAATATGATGGAAAATCAAATAGGTAAGAAGATTAAACATCATAGAACAAACAATGGTGGATAATATAAGAGAGGCCCTTTTTTCAACATCTGCAATAGTATGGTATTATTTTAAACTTTACATTTAAAGATACACCACAGTAGAATGATGTGGTAGAGCATATGAATTGAACTTGGTAGAAAAAGTTAGATATAAGTTGTCCAACACTGGGTTGCATGAGGAATCTTAAGTTGAAACAATAGTATATGCAAGTCATCTCATTATTCGTTTGTCATTATTTACTATTGATGGAAAAACATATTCTACAACATGGTTTAGAAAGCTTGTTGCTAATTATGATTCATTACATATATTTGGTACCACTGCATGTTATCATGTTAAAGAAATGAAACTAGACCCAATAGTCAAAAGGTGTTATTAATGGCAATATCAAAAGCTCACATAAAAGTTGCCTAGTTTTTGGATGACACATGCATTTTGATAAATGCTTCCAATTTTAGATATTTTTAGCGCACGTTCGATACTGCAATAGCAATAGGGTCTGGATTTAAGGTTCCTACTTATCTTGATCTTCAACTTCCTCTCTTAAGAGATGCTAAAACGGAAGTTCAATTGTGGGTTAATAATATTTGAAGTATTTGGGCGCAATCTAAATGTACAACAATGGGAAATTGTTGGACTGATATTAATGGCCTAACATTGATTAAATTTTATTGTGTATTGTCCTCAATGAATAATTTTTTGGAAATCTATTGATGCTTCTGATATTGTCAAAATACAGAAACTTACTTTAACTTGTTTTCAAAAGTTATTGAATGGTTATTGAATGGGTTAGTTCAAGTAATGTAGTTCACATGGTTACTAATAATGGATCGAATTATATTGTAATAGGGAAAATGATACAAGATAATTATAAGTATATTAAGTAGTCTCCTTATGCAGCACATTGTTTAAATTTGATTTTGAAAGATATGACAAAAATGGACCATATTGCTAAAATTGTCAACAAGGAATCTCAGGTAATCAAGTTTGTCTACAATTATATTTATCAGTTGGCTTGAGAAAAAAGAAAAGATCAAACATAAATAATTAGCTCAAATGAGACAAGGTTTGACACTAGTTTTATTGCTCTTCATAATATTTATCATCACATGCATGATTTAAAAGTTTAATCACTTGTAAAGAGTTTGTTAACTCTAAGCTAGCAAGGAAGGAAAAAAATACACACACACACACACACACACACACACACACATATATATATGGTGTTGCAATTGTTTTAGATAACAAGTTCTAGAATGAGTTTTTTTATCATTATAAAGATCATGGAACCATTTATGTGACTCTTGAAAATTGTTAATGGAGTTAAAAAGAATCTTTCATGGGATATGTTTATGAAGGGATGCATAAGGCACATAAGAGCATTAAAACCTTATTTAAAAACAAAAAGAGATTGTATAGGTTGTATGCAAACATTATCAATAGATGAATGGTGGAAGCTATTTGGTGTGAGTGCAACCAATCTTGAGAAATTAGCAGTTCGCATTCTTAGTCAAACTAGTGCTTCGTCTAGATGTGAAAGAATTTGGAACATTTTTGAAAGTATCCATACTAAAAAGAGGAATAGATTGGAGTATCAAAGGTTAAATGAATTATTTTATATGCATTATAACCTAAAGTTAAAGGATATGTAAGAATAATTTAATTTTGTACTTTCATATTTTTTATTTATGTATTATAATTGCCAAATTAATACACTAGATTTTGTGAAAAAACTATAGGTGGATTATGAAAGCTGAATCTTTTGATCCAATTAATTATAAAAGTATTGACAAAATTGATGCTTGGGTTTTGGAAGATGAAGATGATGCATTTCTAAACTACAAAGAAATTGAAAATATGCTCTATGATTATGAGTAATTAGACCCTCTTAAAATGAAAAGGCAACAATGACATGCTCGAGAAGGTATGTATATAAATAACAAAATAAAATTTTTGTGAACACATAATATTTATGTATACACACACAAACACACATAATTTAAGCTAATATATGTTCAGCTTATTTGTTATATAATGTAGATGATAGTGATAATGTTAAGGATATTGACCTTGTGGAGGAGGTTGATGATGATATAAACTTTTCAACTTTTGAATATCTCAACCTTGAACACAAGTTGCATGATGTCTCAATTGGTTGGAGTGGGTGATAGGAGTAGTGGTGCCATGCAGGACTTTGATGAAGAATGGTGGAGAATGAATTAAACTTTGATGGTGATGTACAAATTAAGCAATGTTAAGTTGTGGGTTATTTTATCCTTTACTTTATGATTTGAGTTGTTAATGTTAAGTGTGATGGATCATAAATGTTAACTTGTGGACTATTTTATGATTTTATCTTTTGCTTTGTGATTTGATTTAAATTGTCAATTGTGATGGAGCATGGACATCAATTTGTTTGCAATTTTATCTCTTTCTTTATGATTTGAGTTGGATTATAAATGTGATGCGTTGCAAGTTTGGTTATTTGAAATTTTGAATTTCCATTATAATTTGACTGAATATTTTATTATATTAGTATATTGTGTTTAACCATTAATGACAATAGAAGAATTATTTATATAATGAATTTAAGTAATTTTTGTTCTTTAATTATTTTTATGTATTTGTTAACAAATTAAATAAAATTTACAATATAATTATAACATTACTGGTTGGTTGAACCAGTAACCTCTAAACCAATGAATTTTTTAATTTAATGAGTAGTTCGAGTTTTAAAACAATGGTATTCAATGGTTTGTACGAGACTTGATGTTTCACAAGTAAATTGGTATAGTGACTAGGTACATGCATGAGCTTGGAAAAAGACATAGGCAAATTGTAAAATAAATTTTGTAATACGTTCAAAGTAATGTTGATGGTAGTTTAGTATTTGACCAATAAAATGATGTTAGTCAGCATATAATTATGTGTTGTAATTCTAAATTTATTGGAGACTTGGATAAGTGTTGATTAACATCTAGCTATTTGTTCATGTTTGTCAAGACAGTAAGTTGGAAATTTGTCTTGCACTCAATAGTTGTTTTATCTACAATAAATGCTAATATATGGTAGTGATCGAGGTTGTTAAGAAGCAAATTTTGTTTTGTGAAATGCTAGAAAAAATGGGAATTGATCAAAACACAATCGGGTTTGCTGTGATAATCATAGTGCGAATTGTTTAGCAAAAAATTAAGTCTTTTGTGCATGAACTAGGTACATCAATGTTTGCATCTCTTGTGTTGGAAATCCTTAATGGATGAGAGATTCTTCTCAATAAGATCCAAACTGAAAAAATCATTCGGATATGTTGAACAAGGTGGTGATAGCATCTAAATTCAAATTTAAATACCTTCGAGGGCATGACACATGTTGGTGTATTTGAAGCACTGCAATTGAAGACTTCAAACTTGAAGACATGAAAAGTGAAGAAGTTGAATGAGGCAAACTAGTCAAGGTTGAGATTTATTAATAGAGACTTTGTTTTTGTCCCATATTGATTATGTATTGATAAGTCATAAGTTTTGAATACTATAAATAAGTTTCTCCTTGGTAAGTTATTATTGTCTCAAATATTCTTCGTCCCATAGTTTGTTATTTTAGGGAGTCCTTTATTAAATATCTTCAATTGAAGGTAATTAATATAATTACCTTTGTTGTAAAATCTTTTAAGATTATAGAATTATATTGTGATGATGTTCTGAGTGTGTAAGCAAACTGTCGATGTCATAAGTTTTGATGTGTTCTTTCCTTAATTTTACTTCAATATTTTATTCTATATTCCATTTCTATATTTGCTTCATTTGTCGGGTTTATTAAGTCCCATTATTAAAAGAAGTGTACTTAGCATAGAACATCACTAAATTAATATTGAATTGGTTTCCTTACGACGCTGACGTCTATGGGCATATAAGGACTCCGATGATCAGCAGGACGACACCAGATCTTTAGCATAAAGCAAGCTGATGTCATGACATTATGGATAGCTAGCTATGGCTTATTATCATATATACATGTCATTGAATGAGCACATTATTTTTTAAAAAAAAAATTAAAACAGTTAAGGATATTATTGCATATAACAATTAATTGTCACTTTATAACTATATATTACGTGATCAATTAACCTGCCCCAGTCGAGCATGGTCATAGAAATTTTATAGAATAGGGTTGTGTTAGTTCACTTGTTTCATTTAAACAAAATCAACTCATGTCACGCAGGCAGAATAATTCAAGTTAATGGTTATATCAGTAACAGCTTGGTAAGAGGAAAAATCAATTAATAGATAGAAACACACGCATATGCTCAAATTAATGCAGGCACTTAGATTAACTGTTCATTGTATATAAATGTCTTCAATCGCTTGCATTATCTATGTCCACTTTAGTGAATATATATACTATATTATTATGTTAATAACATTTTTGGTTGCACAAAATGAATTTACACTAATACCCTACTTTTGCTTCTTCTTTTTTTACCTATTCTTCTATTTCTTTTTTAAATATTTTTATTCTTTTATGTACGTTCTCTCTCAAATTTTCTATCATTTTTAATTCTTTTAACTTTTCTCCTTTTTAAATATTTTTTGCACAATGTAAAATTATACAATTACCCCTAATATAAATTATGTTATTTTCCTATATCTTTTTTTCTGTCTTTTCTTTCAACTTATTATTTTTATTGGTACTTTCTTTGAAATTTTCTCTTTTGCATTTTTTTATCTTTATTTATTTTCTTATTTTATATATTCTTCATATTCTTAATTTTAAATAATTTTATTTTTATTATTTAAAATACAAAAATATTATAATTATGAGTAAATTTACACATGCATTGAGAATGAACTAGTATGTGTGTGTATGAGTATGTGTGTGTGTGTGTGTGTGTATCCGAGAGAATATTAATCTTGATAGTAGTTTTACATATATATTTGTTTCAAAAAAAATTCCAAAAATATTTATAGATGTAATCTGATACCAAATGTGTTATATCAATGTTCACTGGTCTGGATATTTAGAGACGAGTTATACACAGATGCTCAAGAAAACAAATCGGATAAAATTTTTTAAGCAGATGGGGAGAATTAGTCTTTGGAGAAGGTTACATATAGTGTGTTTGCGCGCGCAGGGATTGTTACGAGAATAATATATTCTGAAGGCATTCAGGGCCCCAATAATCTCCATATATATATATATATATATAGACACACACACACACGCATACATACATACATACATTTATATATATATATATATATATATTTATGATAACAAGGGAAGGGAAGGAAAAAGAGAGGATTTAATGCTTTAGGATTATATAATTACAACTGAGCTTGTCAGTAAATGAATTAATCGATGCTTCTTGATCATCATTTCTAGCTGATAATACACAGTGATCTCTTAATTTGGACAATCACTCAGAATTCTCGGCATGGGGCTGCTGGTTGCTGTGTGTGGTCGTCATTATCTGTTTTCGCCATATAAAAATGACAATATAAGGGTTGAGGACTTGATTTTGGTTGCACGATTTTAAATTCTTTATTTGAATATTCTTTTATTTTTTCTTCTTCGTTTTCTTTTAATATAATTATTCACCTTTCTCTTGTATTTTTCATATATTCAAGTCGCTCTTTTTATTGTTTATTTTCTTAATATACTTTTTCACTTTTAAATTAATTTTATTTTTATTATAATTTGTTATAATTAATAATATTTTATAATTTATAAAAAAATTTACACACATATCAAAAGTACTCATGGTCACTATGCTTGGAACTAAAGAATGCATGTGCGTATAACCATAAAACAAATATTTTATAATTTATAAAAAAATTTACACACATATCAAAAGTACCCATGGTCACTATGCTTGGAACTAAAGAATGCATGTGCGTGTAATCATAAAACAAATATATATACATGTATATAGAAGTAAAGTTATTATAGTAAATTAATTTTGTGTAACTAAAATTAGGTCTTTAACCTTAATATATATATAGTATAGATAATTATTAAGTATAGCAAACGCCATTGAAGAAAAGCACAGGCTTGTATCAGTAATTGCTGTCACAACAATCCCAATTAAATCGAATAGTTTACCCTTTTTTAATAATGCTGTAAAATATACTATTTATGAATTCTGTTCTTACTAGCTGCAACATTAATCTAATCATATAACAAATATAACTCAAAAACCCTTTCGATTTCGCCGAAGAAGTGTTATTACGCTTGTACGTTGCATAATTATCACACGCGATACTTATTACCATTTTATATTTTGGTAATATTACTTATTTTTTACTCACTAACATATCATGTGAAAGAAAACAAACCCTAGAAAGGGTTCTAAAAATCTGTGCTTGATGTGCAGCCGAATACATATGTATATGTATATATATATAAAAGAAACCTAATGACCCTTGCCGTTCCTTGTTTCATAGTATATCAGAAAAGGTGGCCCCCTTCATCAACATTAATATATGATCAATTTTCCTATGTTGTTTCCATCTCTTTAAATACTGTTTTTCTAATTCTACTGTCCACTTAAATGTCCTAAATTCCTTCACTCTCTTGCCTTATTTAAATGCGCCAAGCCCTCAAAATCTGCACATAACCCAACCAAACTTTGCTCTTCGATTCTCCATTCAAATCATCATCTTCCTGCGCACAATTTCCACCCATCTCTTCTGTTATAATCTTACACTCAAACTAGCTCATTCCTCATGGATATCACCGGCCATCACAAGGTCACAAACACCCCTTGGCCAGAACCATACAGCATTCAAATGGAAGACCATCATATTCTCCAAGACTATCAAACCCCATTTGATCACCCACAGTGGCCTCTCTATCCCCCAATTCGCAGCCACAATGAGCCCTGTAACCCTTCTTCATCAACCCAACTTCCGCCCTCCCCCAACTTCCTAGCCCTCGACCCCAGTTTTAAAGGAGAACCCGCGGCTCGTGACCAAGAAGATGAACAAGAAGAAGAGCTCGGAGCCATGAAGGAGATGATGTTCAAGATCGCGGCAATGCAGCCCGTCGACATCGATCCGGCCACCATCCGCAAGCCCAGAAGGCGGAACGTGCGGATCAGCGACGACCCGCAGAGCGTGGCAGCCCGCCACCGCCGTGAGAGGATCAGCGAGAAGATCAGAATCCTGCAGAGACTCGTCCCCGGAGGGACTAAGATGGACACCGCTTCCATGCTTGATGAGGCCATTCGCTATGTCAAGTTCTTGAAGAGACAAATCCGCATCCTCCAAGCCAACAGCCACCACCAGCTACCGTGCATAGGAATCGCCGCCGGTGACTTGGCGCCGGTGACAACCAAGGCCTCCGCCGCAGTGGGTACTTCTTCGTCATCTTCTTACTTGTTCGGAGGAAGCAATGCTGCAGGCGGTGCAGGTGATGATCCCATGATGTGCTTTACGAACAAGGTTATTGGTGATTAGTTCTAATTTTATTACAAGTGAGGATAATTATGGTAAAAATATTGAAGCATTTCTGATTGTGTACATATGTGATTCAGTCTCCTGCGAGGCAAAATTTGTATTAAATTAAAGAATCCGTGTGATGGTAAGGAAAAAAGGTTTGTTAGGATTTTGTTGACTAAAGGGGCATTGGAATAATCACAAAACGGTTACCTATTCAGAGTTATTTATTGTGTATGTATATAATGTATACTCTACGGCCTTAGGTCCTGAGAAAGGTCCTTTGTCCTATTTCCTATTCTCTCCCTGGAATAAAACAGTGATGAAAGAAACATTTGAATATCATCATGACCATATTCTCATCACCTATCTCTGTCTCACACACAAACACACGTATGGGTGTTTGTGGGCAGGCTAGTGGAAGATAAACAGAGAGCATACAATGTGTACATATATGGATATATGCGCATGTGTTATGTGGGTATTATTTGTGTCTTCCTTGACTATTATGAGGGGTCATGATAAGAAGGAAGAAAAGGGCGAGAGAAATTCATGGCATGTGATGGTCCACGAGCCCAAAAATGAGTGTTCCTTTTTGCAGTAGCAAGATGCCAGTTTCACTGCACATATCAGAGATCGTCATCGATCAAAACCTACTCTGGCAAGAAAGCTGGCTACAAGACTTTAAAGATTTCCGCAGTAGCATTATTGCAACCAAACATGTCTTCCGCCTCTCTGCATTCAAACAAAACAAAGACTGCAACCCTTACCCGGCCTTGTCCGGAGGTCGTTGATGTGCAAAAACTAGTACATATATACGTGTGTGTGTGTGTGAGCGCGCGCGCGCGAGATACCCTCTCTCTCTCTCTCTCTCTCTATATATATATATATATATATACACATATGTGTGTGTGTGTTTTATGCATGTATGCTGCACATCTTCATATATCGTCCAAGTGTACGCAGACAATTAATTAAGTCTCCCACCTCTGATCTATAGGATAAACCCGGGTTTTCTGGGCATTTGGAAGAACTCTCTAACCTTCGGAAAATCAGTTCAAATGATCATCTATTAGAAATTACTGTGGGGTATTTTTTAATAAATCGAGTTTTGTGAAGGTAAATTGTATATTATGGCTGGGTTTAAATTAAAGAATATGCCAATTATAAATTACCATTTATATCATGTCTGAGCTCGAGATTCTTTCGTTCACTACGCATTCATTAATTGTGTGAAGCATCTAAGTTTTAATTAGGTATATATTCAGGAACGCCTCCATTTTATTCTGAATTGTTTGTAGTTACCCGCCAGAGGCAAATCTATAGGTTTATACGTGCGTACTGGCAATTCATTGATTAAAAGGTAACTTTAGTATATTGCAAAACATGCTTAACTCAGTAAGTTGTGTATTTAGTTAATTATGTTAAGACTTATAAAGCATCTTGGAGGAAAGTTCTTACATCAAAACCCTAAACCTTTAATTTTTAGTACTTTCTTTTGAATTTAATCTGTAATATTAGATTATCTTAGCTTTATTGGAGGCCATATTATTTGCTCAACTCTCAAACTAAAAATAATTAAACTCGTTGAATATTGTCATTGTAGGTGGAGAAGCATTAATCAACTTGAAGTCTGAAGGCAACCAGTGGAGTTATGATTAATCAAGACCAAATGAGCTGCTTTAAGAGTAATCTTAGTTTATTCTTCAAAGTACTATTACATTCTGTATCACAAGGTGCTACAGTGGTTACTTGATATCTAGCAGAAGCCAGAGAGGAACTTGAACTTGACTTAATGAGAGAAGGGAGCCCTAAGAAAAGAAGAAATTTAATTTAATGTTAATGTACTGGACTTAGTCTAACAATAGGACGGTTCAAATTAAGAGTATAACGGCAGAAGAGAAGATAGCATTAGCAGCTAGGTGTGTAAAATTTGTAGGCTCCAGCTAAAAATGGCTATGTATTTTAAAATTCAAATGAAAATCTTAAGATCAGAAATGTAATTATATCTCTAGGACCATTTAGGGTGTCTAAGAAACATACATGCATATACAGGATGCATTGAAACTGCAAATATCCTTCAAATAGTACAGAGAGAGTAGATAATCATTCCCATGGAAAAATACATAAATCTCAAGTTGATTTTGTTCAAAATTTGTTTAGGACTATTAAAGTGGATGCAAATATCTAAACAGAATGCTATGAAAGGCAAAAGAATGCAATGAATCTAAATTATGAATGCTTTAGAGCTGCTTCAAACGAATCGATGTCTTCAAATGAATTGATGCTATATGTGGAGCTCGTATTTTGTGAAAAGTTAATCATTGAATTCTTTTACTAATGGCCAATTTTATTGTCACTTATTATATATATTATTCCTAAAATTTTTATTTAGTTATCAAACAATCAATGCACCCGTATGCATGCTATTATTTAAAGTGCAAATTTTGGCACTTTGAATAATATATGATTCAAACATAATCAAGATTTCACTCTCACTTTTTTCATGCAATAAAGCATTCTTGTTTGTTAGTTATAATCCAAAACTACTTTTCCAAAATCAACAATTGAGTTTTAAGTTTGGCCAGTACTCAGAAAGTATTACGCACGCGAACAAGAATAATAAAGGCGTGTACTATCAATTAAAAGTATTTTAAATAATTAAATTTAATCATTGAATTACAAGTCCCCAAATATAAATAATTAAGCCACCCATGGAATAAAAAGCAACACCGATCACAATTGTCCTCGTCATAAAATTAAAACTCAAGAATAACAATGTAAAGAAAGTTTATTCTAAATGGTATTTATTGAGTCTTGTTTGCTTGACGGCCCATTGAATTCTTGGGACTCCTGGTGTCGAGTCCCTTATTAGAGAAAAAGAAAGAAAATTCTAGGTTAGAACTCAAGTTTTATGGCAGCTAAGATCTTACAACTAGTATCCTAACATACCTATATATTCATAATGTATGCTAAAATCTAAAAAAAAAATTCCCTAACCCCACAAAAACGCATTGCAATACTACCTCCTTTGCCGTGGTACTCGCTGCGGCAATCATAACTATGTAAGCCTCCAGCACCTGTCTTGAACTATTAGAAAGTCAACTCAATCCTCTATATCACTATAAAATTTCGAGGCATTTGGCTCTCTACCGAAAAGGTTTGATCCTCCCAAAGTTGTAATATAATTCCGACTTCTTAAAATTTTCATCTCTTCAATTTGTTTTTAAGTCCTCCTATATATGTATACTTCAATTTACATTTGACCCAACCTGTATTATATACACAAAATATGAATTAAATAGCATTTATAACGCTTCAAACCAACACAAGATATGATCAAGGTTGGCAAAGGTTTTTGCAATTCGTCACACAAAGCATCTAAAATCTCAAGGATTCCAAGTTCAATTACATGTAATGCATGAGTTAAATGACTTTTCACTCTCTCTCTCTCTCTCTCTCTCTCTCTCTCTCTCTCTATATATATATATATATATTGTTGCTCTTTGCAAGAACTAATTAAAAAAGTGTAAGTTTAGCAATATCATTTTGTTCTACTGCTGGATTTAATGCAATTTTTGTATTTTAAATATTTCAATTTGGTGTTTTTACTCTTTAACTTTTACGCTAGGCAAAAATGTCTTAACATTGGAAATTTTTGGCAATTTAAGAATACAAAATCCTAATTTTGTTGAAATATTGCACATGAGAAGCACGCACTGAAGAAATCTAGCAAAAAGAACACGTAATGTCCATGACCACATCATTTTATTGACTGTCAACGTGCAATTTTGACCGAAAACCCCCCAAATTTTATCAACACATAGGTCTCATGTGCAAGATTCCGACAAAATTAGATTTTTTATCCTTAAATTGCTAAAATTTTCTCAATTTTGAGATATTTTTTCCAAGAACAAAAAGTAAAAGGCAAAAACGCCAAATTAAAATAATTAAAAGCACAAAAGTTGCATTTAATTCCTCTACTGCAGGTCTCTTCACACTTAGAATCTTTATAAGTACAAAGTAGCATTTTATCTTATATATTACACTACTCTTTATAATGCCAAACTTTTGTTTTCAATACTAATAGCATGCGCGATAAAATATTGAAAACGGTGCCCATTTATGATGCATAATTGGCCCAAGAAAGTTGTCTTGAACAGCAAGAAGTTGATGTTTTCAATCTTTATCCAGATTCTCATTTGTAAAGTTCTTTTTCAACCAAAGAGATGGAAAACGCATCACTTTAGCTATGTGAATAATGGATAATCATGATCAGAGCTATTACATTTTGGATGCTTGTATTGAGAAGAAGCAACAAAAAGTTCGAACGCATGAAATCAATTCTTGATGGGCTCACAATGAGATCAGCATTTATTCAACAAGCAGTAACTAATCATGCCTTCATCAGAGCATTTGGTTTTATAATGATAGAAAGTTATTTTTTCAGAAAGGTACTAAATACAACACAATCTCACAGATGGCAACACTACAATTTGATCTTTGATTTCGATCACACAAATGCGATAAAATACAAGTTATCTTTAGAAAAGAAATTATCAAAAAAAAAATTATCCCACTTTATTAGTTAGTTCGAAATCTTTTCTCCAGTAAATACAGAATGTGGTCATAATTTTTACTCACTCAACCCACACACGCCTGTATACAGAGTGGATATTGATTCAATAGTAAATAGGTGTAATGATTAAAAAATATTTAGTTTATTACATATGTAAGAGAAAAAAATTTTAAGTTTGAATTGTGATAAAAATTTTATTAAATAATATATACGTTCAATAATGTGAAATTTGAAAGAATGTTTCAAAATGTAAAGTTTGGTTCCAAACTTAACCTAAGAAACATTTTTAATCCAAATATTATGGCATAAGAAGTACGCAACATTTATCAAAATTAAGTATTGTTATAAATAACAAATAAGAAAGTGGCCAACCGCTCTACATTGCACACAACCACGGGGACTGAAATTTTATTTCTTGCTTCGCACTTGCTCATCACTCTCTCAATCTTTCTCCAAAGGTGTTTCTCTCAAATCTTAACTCCCACTCGGCAGAGGAATTGCTAAAAATCATCATATGTTCTACTAATCTTACATCTTGTCAGTGCTTTCTGTATAATTACATTTACCATTTGCATAATAGCATAATTTCTTACCTTGGCATGCATGATTTCTAATCTTGGTGGTTCCCAAATAGATTAAACACCACTAGAAATATGCAGATTTGGGATAAAAAAAATCCGTCCCAATTTTTGGAATGGATTTGTGATGGATCTGCAACAGAAAAAAATTTCCACCTCCAAATCCTTCCCTTTTTTTAAAGATATTCGTAATTAAATCTAAAAAAGGATTTTCATCTCAAATTCATCCCAACTTTGGGAATTTGGGATGAATTTTTTAATCGTTCTAAATTTGTGTCAGCATTGGGACAATTTTGGCATGGATTATCCATCCCTAATCAGCTTCTACGGTACCGGTTATTGACTATGCGGTGCAACAAATTTGATCATCCCAAATTGCATAATTTAAAGAAAAATACAATTCTAACTTCACGAAATGAAAATTTTACCTCACACTAATTTCAAGTGGTTGTTATATTGCAAAGTCTCATAGCTATGGCTATGGGGAAACAGTGAAATTTTGTTGGAACAGTAAGTATCATGAAATGAATTATGTTTTCACAGCAAATCAAATTTCATTGGAGGGATTTGTAGCTTAATTGTTTATAAGAAAACACAATTAGATTGTATGTTTGTATGGAAGGTGTACTTTTTTATTTTTCCCATATTGTGTAATTTAGAAGTAATGTTGGGACATAGTTAGAGGTTTGGCACCATATATTTATTATTATGAAAATTTTAGTAATATTCATATATACATATGTGAATTTAAGGGGGATACTTGTAGTTTAAAAATTTTAAAAGAAACATACAAATGTTTATATGTTTTTAATGAATGTTGTATGTATTTGTTGGGGATATATAGTTTGGTAAATATTTTGTAGTAATTGTGTTACAAAAGAATATTTGCTTGAGAAATACTCTTTGTTGAGTTGGGTGCAATTTTGGTAGAGTAATTCAAGGAATATGAACCCTATTTGCAAAATTCACATTGTTAATTAGCGATTTTATTTGTATTTGAATTTCACAAATCATATTAATATATAATTCGATGAAGTAGCAAAAATATTTTGATAGTTGAGGGCATAGATGTATAACGAGAACCTATCCAATCATCAAGGTTTGGATCCTAAATTCAAAAATGGAGTAAATGAATCTGCGGATTAGACGACAAGGTAATAGAATTTTATGGAAAAGCATAAGATTAAATGTCCATATTCTAGATGTAAAAAAAACAAATTTTTAGTCTGATATAATTAAAGTACACCTTTATATTAGAGGTTTTGTGAATAATTATTATAATTAGATTATTCATAAGGAGGCAAAATACTTAAAATCTTAGTCAACTGATGGTTCAAATAATGTTGCTGCGTGTGAATCAAATTAGAAGTAGTGAATGATATATGATGTTGCCAATTATGGTGGAGTTGGGCCTAGTACATTAGAATATTGAATTATGAAGACAACGCCACTAACGTACTAAGTGACTATAATGAACTGAGTAGTAGTCATGGTGGTGGAGTTTGTAGTGGAATAGATGATACTGCAGGATTCTCTGATAGATTTTTTAATATTTTGCATGTAACTTACCAACTGTTGTATGGTGGATGTGAGAATTTTTTTTCTATTATCAGCAAACAACTGGTGAACATTACAGCCAGACATGTTCGAAAGATGTTATGATATCTTAGAACTTATGGGAAAAATGCTACCATGCGATCACAAGATGCTTGCTAACTTCTGCATCACTAAAAGAATAGTAAAAGGTACAAAATTGCTTGTTGTAAAATTGATTGTTACATGGTCGAATGTATGATAATAGAAGAAATATGAAAATATTGAATGTTGCAAATTTTATGAAAAACCCAAATACAAAATTGTGAAAAGTAGAAAAGGGTGCTTCATGCATGTTTGCCCTACCTACCACTAATTCCTTGCTTGTAGAGGTTATGTGCATCAACCTTCATAAAGGTTATTATTAATTTGTATGTTTATACATAAAAATTAACCTCCTATACAAAAATTTTTCACTATTTAACCACCACTTTTAAATTCAAATAAAAATAAATGAAAATTATCATCACAAATCCATCATGAGTTCATTTGTTTCAAAATCATCCCAAAAATGCTAGCTCAAATCTTTCATCTAAAATCTATCCCAAAACATTCTATCCTAAATCTGTTTCAAATCCTCTAGCCTAGATTCATCTCAAACTTTTTCATTTCAAATCTGTGTGCGGGGGGTGGATTTAGTGATGGCAATCCATCCCAAATTTTTGGACAAATTCTTTTCCATTCCAAAGTCTTTGGAACAGCATAATTTCGAATGGCCCAAATCAGTTTTGGAACAAACTTTGGATTTTTCCAAAATTTCATCTCAAATGTGATTTGTTTCCTTCTTGTGCAAGATTCAAGACCGACCTGTTCGTATGTGGGCTTTCATTTTGGGAGAAATAGTGGGTACCCATTTGGTTATTGAAGTGTTCTGTGTGGAGAGTTGATCGGAATGAGATTCAGTGTTAGAATCTTAAGGCAAGCTTAATTGCCTCATTGTCAAATTGTTAGGTAAAATCACAGTGAACAATTTTTATGCCAATGCTGCTCTATTCATGTGCGTATCATCAAAAGCATCTAATTCCTACATCAATATAGAAATCATTGCATATGGTTGCAGACATGAGTTCCACTTACCAACTCACCCCAAGAATAAGGCTTCAGTTACAAAGAAAAAAAAATCCTCGTCTCGACTCATGTCACAATTCTAGGTTTTTGTTCTTCCTTAGTTGAGGGGAAAATAGTTTAACTAGAAAGTATTAGCTTTCGTCAAGATACCATTCATAGATTGGCACACATGAACACACGATATTTGCATCCTGTCAAAACACATCAAAATTGGCATCCAAAACTTTGCCATTGATTTCATAAATCATTTGTGGACCATGAAATTTACCCCATTGACTTTGGGAAAACTTTATTGACTAGCAGGTTCTTCGTCTAATACTTTTTTGATTGTTAATTGCCTCTTTACCTATATGCTGGCTCTATTTGTCGTATGCTTTCTCACATTTCACTTTACTGTCCACCATACAAATACTTCAAGCAGTGCTTTCAATGCCTTTATATTGTAGACGCTTTCCAGGTGTCTTAATTCTCTCTAGTGGAAAGAACCCAATTACCTTATATCATTTGTCCCTTCGCAAAAACTGAGTCAATAGCAAAACGAACTTAATCACAGGCGTATTGTTTTTCTTTGATCTTGTCAAAGTAATTCTTAAAACTTTTACTTCGGAGCTGATGTGGTTTACTCTCTTATAAGCAGTAGCAGACTTTCCACTAGTAACCATCGACCAAGATCATCCAATCAATGACTAGAGAAATTTGTGGAGATGGGTACACTACAAACAAGACAAAAGGTCTGGCCAATGTAGTGGGTTCGGCTACATGTTGGCAATCCTTCCGCCCCAAAAAAAGGGGAATATGTCGCATGTGTCATTTTTCTTTTGTTCCCAGATAAAAATTATTAAGATAATGTATTCCAGACAGAGTTTGTTTGTTCAAAGATTTTCATCCAATTTCCGGCAGCAGTTGCCAACCAATCTTCCATTTGCTGTTATATATCTCTATGTGCCCAAAAGTTCAGTGTAGGTTCTCTTAACTCCTTGCTTTGCAAGTGTTGGGCAGAGCATCAGAAATGGCTAGATCAACGTTTAGAACTGGAGAGTGACCCACATAGGATGGATGGAGCCAGATTGTTCTGGGCACTACTCAACACAATAGGCAGCCGGGCTAACATTGGTGGTTAGCCTAAAGTCAAATGCATAGTACTTCCTTATTAAGTGTCCTGATATCACGCAACCAAAGAGCAAGAGAAGTGCATAACTCAACCCAATTTACAAATGCCTGGGAATGGGAAAGGAAAATTGGAGTCCCCTTGGATGGCACTTAGCAGAATCCTCCCAACCAACATACGCATAATTAAACTTCAGATCAAAATCAAAAATTGCCAACACGTTTTGTGCCAAGCCTATTCTTTCCCAAATTAAAGGGATTTGAGCATGCACGTGGCACCTAAGCAGGGATTAACTTCCTGTCCAACTCTCCAGCTGCTGTTTGGGATATGCAAGAAGTCAACAGTGAAATGTAAGAATAGCATTGAGGCGTGGGAACCGAAGTACAAGGATAAGAGCAATGCGTCGTACATAGCAAAATTGAAGGACAAAAATAATGAGTACTGAAGCCGCTTTAAGTGTCATGTCGCCATTTGCACGTCCCACAATCTGCAAGAACAGTAACACCTCTTCATCCAATATCATTCTAGACACTCAAAGCAGCCCCCTATCCTCAAGCATATCGACCAATTATCGAAAGCACACTCTTGCCATTCGTGCCTGGCCGTAGAGTCGTCCAGTGTGTCGTGTAGTGAGGAGTTCGACAAATCAATCCTAGCCATGCAACAAGGTGCCCCTCAGGATGCCCATGAAGAACTGTCCATCCTCCGACACAACCTCGCCTATCCTATCCATTCCGGAGGTCCCGTCCCCATGCTACAGTACAGTGCCTCTTCCGCAACATGATCTCATCTCGCCAATTTCATTCCATATCATGCACAACAACCTAAGCCCTACACAATGCCCAACGCAGAGTTAGTCGTCATTAGTTTCATTGGCCACTCGTGCGGGTACTTAAGAATGTCTCATAAATTATGAGCGTAGCAGCTCGATGTCAAACATCATCATCAAGGGAATACCCTTCATAAATTACAGAATCAACAAATTGTAGTAATGAAAGCCGACAAATTGAAGTTCGATGCAGCAACTCATTCAGTGCGGGAAAAAGAAAACAGTGGAACACCAAATCAAACGTTGACGTGCATTGAGTATTTAACTAACGAAACCAAGTTTTAGATCCATCTTACTTTACACAGCATGTCAGATCATACACTGCAACATACAGAACGACAACGTTTCATCAGAACATCACAACAATACGTGAAAGACAGATCAACCCACAAACACAGCATAAAACTCTCTTAAAATGTGAGCACAACTTCTCCAGGTTGTAGCATCAGCAGGACGGATCAACGCATATACCGAAACTCCTATCAGGGCTACTTCAAACCTCTCAACAAGCGCCATCGTTCTCAGTCTGTCATCTTGATGAACATCTGTCGCCACATAGGACTACAGAAGTGCATCAATGCACGCCCTCTGGTCTCGTCATCACATCTGCCGGAGAAGATCAAGGCACAACTGGATGCTATTCTCTATTGCGGGCCTATCCTGCAACAATTGGCTGTAATGGCCTAGCGGTCGCTCCACCCTATGAGTAAACAGTCGCCAACTGCGGGGAGGTTGTCCATATGCGTGTCAAGGTCTGACCTCAAACTCCCACAGAGTCCCTCCACCACTACCCTTTATCTCAATTACTTGCGTGTTCATGAACTCCTCTCATGGTCTGTACACCCCAGACCCTCCACCTTAACCTTATTCCTTGAACTAAGCGCTGCAGCCAAAGACCTGCTCAAACCACCACTTGCAGACGTGTTCTCGAGCATCTCATATAGTGCGGTACCCCACTCACAAAGAACAATGAGTGATCCAAATGAAACTGCCACATTTTGCACAGCACAATAAGCTGTTGTGCAAACTACTGGGAGGAGGTGTTTAGGTAGTGTGTTTGTCTATTGTGAGTGTGTTGGCAGTCCGTCTAGGTTTAAAAATTTAGCAAATTAAGTATATATAACTTACATCACGGTAATACTTATTCACGCGTTACCTCAATCCATGCAATGCCCCTTGTTGACTGTGGACCACCGGTGAGTGGTGACAATGGTATGCATGCCTTCCAGGCTGTTTTCAGTCGGGTCCATTTCGTCATCAGTTGGTCGATGGGGAATTTGAACTCAAGCCCGACAATGCCATTGATGTCGTTATGAATCTGGGTCCAAACTACATTACTAAAATTGGTAATGAGGAGGTTATGGTTCAGCAAACATACGAACATACTCACAATTAAGATGCAGACAGTTCCAAGTATGAAACGTAGCACACAAAGCAGCAACAGCAATTGAACCCCAACAGAAAGCCGACGACACCCAAATATTAATGAACATGTAATGCAGATGGTTAAGCTCGCAAACAACAACCAAATATTATCCGAACGTGAATTTTGCTAAGCAGGCGGCCATGGGAACTCCGGAGCTTACCGTTGCGCGCATCGAGAAATTGTCGGCGCAACTGGTGATGCGTGAAGCAGGCATGGTTGGAAAAAGCAAGCACCTTTTCAATTCAATCTAAGATTCCGGCGACAGTTTCTCCACGGGTTACTTATCAAAGCAATCTTCATATCATAGATCTACTGTAAATGCACTTCGCACCTTGTCCTATTCATTAAATAGAATCCCGTGAATGGCATCTATATCGAGTGATATGGCTTTTGTTGTGTTAAGCTGAGGAACAACAGGTACAAATGTTGCTGATTGAGTTTTGTCAATGTTCAACAGAGGCGGCTAATCTTTATCCCTCCTTTCCGATGGGTCATTTGACAGTGCCTGTATATATACTCGAAAATTCAAAAATCTGTTCTTTTAGGTAACCTGCTGGTAATTATTTGGCGTTGTCCTCTCAAGATGGTAGCTGCACACTCAAAAATCAAGAACTTGGATCACCCGTGTCCTTGTTTGGTTAGTATATGTTTAACATCAATCACTATTAAACGAGTGTTGGGAGTGCGGCGAGCTACATTACAAACTCTGATTGAACCTTATTGAGCCAAAGGAGAAGTCCAATCAAATTGGGAGCATCACCCATGAACAACGTATGTTGGGCCTGGAGTGGAGCCCAACGAAATCGGGGAGAACCGTTCACGGGCCTGTACGTGAACACGTATATAAGTGGGCTTGACATCATATATTAACCCAAAACCTTAAGGCTGTGAGTTATGGGTCAAGTATCCACTTTATATACAAGTCACTTTTCTCTTTTTCTACCAATGTGGGATGCCACTTTTTCTAACTCATATTTGTTTTCCAACAATCTCCCTCTCAAATATGAGTTTCTTCCACTTGCTTCCCTTCAATCAGAAATTTTTTTTCCATTACTCCCCCTCAATCAGAAACTTCTTGAGTATCTCACGGTCTCACCAAGTTGCTCGTCAATGTCCATCAATTCCGTGGGCCTTCTTTCCATGGGGTATGGGCTTCCCATGAGATCTCCAAGCACACTTATATGCCCCATCACTTCTGTGGGCCTTCAATGGGATATAAACCTCCCATGCGATCACCGAAAACCGTCTTCATACTCGTCCCAAGCTGAACCCTCATATACGTGTTCACGTACAGGCCTGTGAACGGTTCTCCCCGATTTCGTTGGGCTCCGCTCCAGGCCCAACATACGTTGTTCATGGGTGATGCTCTTAATTTGATTGGGCTTCTCCTTTGGCTCAATAAGGTTCAATCAGAGTTTGTAATGGAGTCCGCCGCACTCCCAACAATGAGTAACCAATATGTCCAACTACTGAAAAGCCTTTTATCTTGTAGAAAACACCAAGTCATTGATGATACAATTAAGAGCCCTGTTCAGGAAGCTACCAACCAGGTTTCTGTGGATGGTGGGAAAGAGCAGTAGAGAATTCCCGAATGGATGTGAAGGACGCAATCAAGGATGAGAAACAACGTTCACCAAGTACTAGAGTAACTCCGAATCCAGGTAAGGCTGCTGCCGTGAAGTTACTGTCATTATAGCCACACGGAAGTTTTTCCTGTCTGATCAAACCCTGTCCCCTAACTTCCTGTGCATAAAAATAGAAGAATGCTGATATGTGTTTCAATGTGAGTTCCGTCGCCGTAACCTTGACATGATAAACGTTGGAAATTAAACGGCTTGCAATTTATGCCACATTTCAAGCTTTTGAAAAATGCTACTTCTCTTCTGCCATTTAAGCTTTCAAGTGACTGAAATGTCTTGTTCATTTCTCAGCTTTAATGGAGTGGTTCTGGTTAGATTCTTTTATTTTAGCAAAATTGTGTCAGATTCATAAAACGAGAAATTCCTGATGCTAAGGTATTAGCGTAGTTAAGATGCTAATTTTCATATCCAAAAATTTTACAACTGTAAGTTATTGTGTTCCCATGCAATAAGAGAGGAACTACTTTTTATATTAAATAAAATAAATGAACTTTTTTTTTATTACTTCGATATGGTTAATTCAATATCAAAGAGATTATGTTAGGCTATGTTCATTTTAAATGATTAAGATCAATAAATTATTTTATCTAATTTAATCGCATATTCTTTACAATGAAAAAAATTCTTAATTAATATTAAATTCAATATAAAATAATTAATCCTATACAATCTTTCAAAATAATAAACTTTAATCCAATCCTTCAAATGAACCTGTCTTTAGCGGACTAGCTTTGTGAAGAACTTTTTGTGAGTATCCAAGGGAGATGATTCGCACTAAAGATTTTTGTACTCTGTAATATAAAATATCATTGATCTTAACCTCTTTAAATGGTTCGCACTTCAAAGTTTTTTTATTCTGTAAATTTCATCTTATCTTATTTGTTCTATTTTTAAGCTGTTTAATTTAATGGTTGGACGGTAACATCAATCCACTCACATGGACAGTAGCGGGTAGCCCATCAAGGCCTACATTGCATGACCACCATTGAGAATTAGACATTTATTCACACAAGTTAAATGGTTTGAAAATCCTTGAATAGGATTATAAGAAACAAGTTTGTCCGAACCTTCCATGCAATTGGGCATTACTTTCCTATACAGTTGGGTAACGAAGATACTGTTTACCATTTAAAATCCCATTTGAAACTTATAAACGAACATGGTGACCTGTACTATGTACGACTTAAAGCAGCACTCCTCTCAAATTTTAAGGTCACATGAAGACATTACTCAATCTTTGAAGTGTGTGTGTATTCAATTTAAAGGGGGGACAGATATACTTTATGCTGGACAAGTGCATTATAATTCAAACTTCAAAGACATTGACAACAACAGCCAAAGACAGAACACCAAAATTAAAATGAGACTATCATCAGAAACCAAGAGCATTAATAATCCCCAGAATCACAGCACAAATATGCTTCAAACCCTCCTCCCTGAGAGCAAGTTCTAGTGGATAAATCAGTCCGGGGTACCCCTTAAAAGCATTATGACATGCATTTGGATAATCTGCAGCTGCCGTTACATGCATGTAAGCATAATCATACGACTCGGCATTCAAATCTTGAACTGAATTTTGGAGCGCATCATTTGCAAATCCATACTTATCTGCACATTCTTTCAGGACTTTGTTCATCACTGCATCATTTGTGACGCTTTTTATTTGGGAGGAGAGATATGAGCCTGTGGCTGAGGTATTGGCCATCCCAGTCCTAACCATGATGAGTGCCAACCCTTTGGTGTCTGCTTTTGGACTGGAGGAGTCAGATTTCAGAGAGGAAACACACAAATCATAGTACTTTGTGTTCTTGCAAGCCTGCTGAATCAAATCTGGGGTCCCATGTGCTGATAAAACTTGATCAAATGAAGACAGAAGAATGAAGAGCAGAAGCAACCAAGAAAACCTCATTTGTGAAAATGACTGATTATAATTTTCTTGAAAGTAAATGGGAAAGAGGAAGAGAGGGCATTGAAATTTGTAACAATTCCTTGTTTGACAGAGCTGGTTTTTAGTATAGAAAAATGGGTTTTTGACCAGCTAGCCTTTGACTTCACTGCTGATCTAGTGGCGTTGGATTTTAACAATAAAATGAGAAGTTTTTGGTGTCTCCTTGAAATTAAACAGAAGTATATATTTGGAAGGAAAGGACACGGTAAATTGGGGTTCTTGGAAACTGGCCGGAGACCAAAAGGGAGGGCATCAGTCACCCTTTTTGGACCCTCTTGCAGTGTCTTTTCTGTGTCCGTATAACAAGGTCCCTAATTTCTTTATATGTGTTTCGACTTTCCTCCATTTACATGGGGCTTTGGTCCCTCAAATTATTGGAATTGATGGAATGAAAAATTGCAATATCTAGTGTACATATCAAAATCAACTGATCTATAAAGTTCATTTGTTACAAGTAAAAAAGGGATGTTATATTACAGCAAAAAAATAAATAAATCTATACTGTTACATCCGTGATCTTATTTGTTTGGCAAACTTATAGCCAAACTTTTTTCTTTCTAGTAATTTCTACCATCCATACGTTTGCTTTTCCTGACTAGAATTTCTGCAAAAATAGTTTTAAAAATGAACAACTAATCACCAAATAAATAGTTACTTGTTTTTTTGTCAGAATGTAAACATAGTAAAATATTCACAAAAATCATATGTTTAATTGGAAACTCACAAGAAAGTCAATAGATAAGAATTCATATGTATTGTCTCACATTTTTATTTCACATGAACTATTCTTTGGTATACTCAAAGATTCGATAGTTGTGTATCATTTTCACTGATTAAAACTTTAATCTTTCACCCCGATTAAGGAAAATTATGTGCAACCTTGCGACTATGTCAATTTATAAACTCAATTGAAAGGAGTATGTATGTCAATCTACAACTCTGATTGAGTGAGTCACTTGACTCAATCTTTAATCTTGATTGAGAAGGTCATATATCTCACATATTTCTTAGTGAGTGGGTGAAATTCTCTTGCATTGTCATGTGATCCCAAGGGCATCATATCGCAATATTCTAGTATATTCAATCAACATGTGCAAAACAATTTAAAATTACAAGTCTTGTAGTACTTGTTCACATGCATAAGCATTTTCAAAAAAGCATTTTGAATATTTCAATAGCAAAACATTGCAGAAAATATTTTAGAATAAATCGCAATGAAATTTTAAATTTTTAGAAAATATTTTAGCAACAGACAAAATTTTCAAGAAAATAATTCATTTTAAAAAACAATTACAAAAGTTTACAGAAAATAATCCATTTACTTGGTATTCACTTATTGATCTTGAAACTCATTAGTTTGGTTTTCTTGGTTCCATATTCAAATCAAAACAATTTCTCCGTTTAATTTTTAATTCAGTGAAAATTCAATTTATATATGCTTCTTAATGAATTCCTAGCTTCTTAAATTATGAGTCGGCTTTTTTTCCTATAGGTTTCATGCCAAATCCCACTAATCTCAAAGTAAAAATTCATTTATCAAAAAGGTTTCTTATTAGCTTTTGTATTCACAACTCTTTATTTCTTGTGAGGTCTTATTACAATTAATTCGATATGTTTTGGAGTTAAAAATAAAAAAAAAAATGGCACTAAAATCATTCAAGGTGAATTCTAGCCATTCTCTAGGTCTCACTCTCATGAAAACGCCATTCATGATTATAAAATGGGTTCAACGACTGAATAACTAGTTACAAGACATTCTAAATGTATTCACACTTGACCTCGTGACTACGAGAATAGAAATGGTAATAGGAGTAGTTACTGCGGGCACCCACCCCACATGGAACGAATGGGGTGGATGGCTGGGATAGGGCGGGGTGGGCTTGGGGTTGGAGGGAGGTTTGTTACCCCCACTTTTAAATGAGGCAAGGAATGAGGAAACTTACACGCACCCCACCACTTGCCATAATTAAAGAATATATGTAATTACATTTATTGCATACTAATAAATATATTATTTAATTAAAATAAATCATAAACTAACAAAAATATATATTATTTTAACTATAATAAATGACAAATAAGTTAGTTTTGTTAAATGATAAATAATTCAAATTTATATATAAGTTTAAGTTTGGTTAATTTGAAAATTACATATTAGTAAATTGATCAATCTACTTAGAATGAAAAGAAAAAATTATATAAAAAGAATTAATTTTGAAAAAAAGTACATTTTAATAATAATGAAATATGCACTTTGTCACAAAGTTAATACTTTTTCTTATAATAAAAAAATAAAATATGAAAAATTCAAATTAATTATAATAAACAAAAGTATAAAAGTCTTTATGTTGATCGATATAAATATTGAAACTCATTTTTTACTACAATAAGCTAGTTAATTAATTATTATAAGCATAAAGTAGTATTTTTTATTGTAATATTATTAATAAATATATTTAAATTTAAAAAATTTCCTCTTCCAACGAGGAATCCACAGGAAATCGAGATAAATGATGGGACAAAAGTGTCGAGAGTTAAAGATAGAGGGGAGGGGGGGGGGGGGGGGGGGAGTTCTTGACAATAGGGTAGGGAGTTAGAGAGGCATCCCTCACCCCAGCCCCGCTCTATTGCCATCTCGACACAAGAAACAAGTACACATCTATGAGAAGCTTCCCTGCATCCACGACACCAACAAAAGAGTGTTTTGGAATTCAGCCACTGCTCTATTCATGACTACAAAGAGTCGCATAACGATTGTGGCACATGCTACTGTGTTTGTAGTGCGGTCTTACCCATATTTGCGCGAGTCCATGCCACAATTACAACACACGGCGACTTGACTACAAGTTGCAGATGCGTCTACATGCACAATAAGGCTGCATTTGATCATTTTCTTACATCGTATCCAAATTTTAACATCTAAATACATGAGTAAACGTTCTACAAAGGTTTTAAGATGTTTTTAACTAATTTTTTAGTCACAAAACACTAAAGCACTGTAGATACTATGATTAAACAGGCATTGTACCTTTCGTTCTTAATATCTATACTCAATTTCCATATTGCGTTTCCTATGTGAAATTACAACTTAACTCGGTTCTTTCACTTAATTTCACCATTTAATCACATGTTAACCTAAATTATCATAGTTTATGTGCTTGTAATGTGTGAAACTCAATTCTTAAAAGCATGCATGAATTCTACGGTGTTGGGTGTGGGGATTACCTTGAACTTCTGTGCATCCTTAGGATAAAAAATCCATCTCTCCCTCTTCATTTCTCTTTTTGGCCGACTACTACTCTTTCTTGCGTGGGAGAATTCTTATTTTTCCTAGGTTTGGTTTGAGATATATATATATATATATATATATATATATAAAGATATACTAAAGGTGTTTATGGAAAAGTTGGACTCCTATATTTTTGGAAGGAATTTAATACGAATTTCTTGAAATTTTTCAGACCCAAATCAGCCGCAATCCGTTGATTTGGTCCCCTTTTTATGCTTGACAAGGCTTCTTCGTCAATCTATCAAAATTTGATAAGGTTATTTTGATTAGCATAATAGTGTATACATTGTCTTCCATATACATTATATATTACTTTATTTTATTTGTACGAAAATAAATAAATAAATAAATAGATAGATACTAAAAAATTAAATCATTCATTAAAAAATATTTTTATCATTATTTTCATTGTCACCCAAAAATTTAGAGGTATTACTACTCCACCTTCGATTTTTTTTCTTCATTGGCAAAGTTTGTCCACCACTCATCATATCTTTGGACTTGTTTATGAACGCGACAACAACGGAATTTAGTTGATCGAATTTAAGTAATTTCACTCAAAGGCCAATTCAGAAGAATTCCCAGTTGAACTAACCACTTTTCAGCCCAAAACAACCATTGATCACTCAATCCTTTCAAATTCTTGCTGTGTGCTTATTGTTCTTTCTAGCCTCCTTCAAATTTTGGAAATCTCCATGAATTTATGTTATCAGATAATTCATCCCCATTTAAACTAAAAAACATAAAAAATAAAATAAATATAATTAGATTGAGAAAATGATTGGTTATGTCTTCTAGTTTTAAATATACTAGTAAATTACATGTGCATTGCACATAAATTATTGTAACTTATTTGATTTATAAAAAAATAATTTAAAACATATTCAATTTTGAAACTTATGAACGTATTAAAAAGGTTAAACTTGTGAATACATGTGTGTGTGTGTGTGTGTAATAGTAGAATCCTTTAATATTTTCATACTTCTTCATACAACCCAAAATTATAGAAAGTAAATTAAAAAGTGGCTTCGGTCGCATCACATGACACTGTCCATATAAACTAATTCGAGTGGCTCAAATATTTATCAAAATTAAACAAGTTTCATCTTTTCAAAAACAAAACTACCTAAAATCAACAAATTGTATAACCCACTAGCAGTAAAAAAAGGGAGGATCAAGAAGATGGAGAATATAGAGAATGAAGAAGATGACAGATTGACGTGATCCACGATCGCGTCGGATAGAACGGTGTAACCGGACCCGAATCCGATAACCCTAGGGACGCGAACCGGGCGAAGAACGCCGACCCAACGTGGTAGGGTTGGATTGAACCCGATAAGAACGGCCACAATCAGCACACCGATTGCTGATTGATACGTTACGAATCACTCGAACCAATTCGGAATGACTCGATTTGGGATCGAAACTCACGAGAAACTGAAAGAATCAATTTCAGGGAATTGAAAGGAAACCTGAATTAATTGAAAACACTCTGTCCCTTGTCTGATGGTACATGAGGAATTTATAGTGCCAAAACCCTAACCTAGTTGGGCTGCGGGCTCCTACTGGGCTTATTTTGACTGGGCCCAGAATTAAATTAAAAGAGAAATAATTAAACTAAGTTGAATGATAAATAATTAATTAAATTAATCGTCCCTATTTATTCCTTCGCCCCCAAGTCTTCCATCCATCTCAGGATGTTTACTCTACGCTCTTCCTCGGGCTCCTCGAATTTGCATCCACGCGTGACATCTTCTTGAATTTCGTGCACCAAGACGTTAATGGCTTCTTTAAGTCTTTTTGCCCGTGCCCTGGTTATTGGCCCAGCTGGAATTACCAACGACTCCTCTTTATCATGTTGGACGTCCGCGTCATTCCCCTCCTCTTGAGAAGGAATTATCCTCAATTCAGAATCCCGTTCATCACCTACATCAAATAAACTCAAGTCAGAAACATTAAAAGTTGCACTAACTCTGAACTCACCTGGTAACTCCAGCCTGTAGGCGTTGTCGTTGAGTCTCTCCAGGACTCGGAATGGCCCATCTCCGCGAGGCATCAATTTAGACTTCCGTTGTTTGGGAAACCTCTCCTTTCGCATATGAACCCACACCCAATCTCCGGGTTCAAACACTACCCGCTTCCTACCTTTATTTGCCTGCTGGGCGTATTGCTCGTTCCTTTTCTCAATATTTTGCTTGACCTGTTCATGCATTCGCCTGACATACTCGGCTCGCCTTTTGCCTTCTAAACTCAGATGCTCATTGCCAGGCAATGGCAACAAATCTAAAGGTGTTAGAGGATTAAAGCCATATACAATTTCAAACGGAGACATATTAGTAGCAGAATGAACAGCTCTATTATAAGCAAATTCAACATGCGGCAAGCTCTCTTCCCAACTTTTAATATTTTTCCTAATAACAGCACGTAGTAATGTAGTGAGTGTTCGGTTAACAGCTTCAGTTTGTCCATCGGTTTGGGGGTGACAGTTGTAGAAAATAGTAGTTTAGTCCCTAATTTAGCCCATAGTGTTTTCCAAAAATAACTCAAAAATTTAACGTCACGATCAGACACTATAGTTTTAGGTACACCATGTAGACGGACTACTTCTTTGAAAAACAAGTCAGCCACATGCGATGCGTCGCTAGTTTTATGGCAGGCAATAAAATGAGCCATCTTAGAAAATCTGTCTACGACCACAAAGATAGCATCTCTACCATTTTTAGACCGGGGTAATCCCAAAACAAAGTCCATAGATATGTCAGTCCAAGGGGTATTCGGTACAGGTAAAGGGTGATACATACCGTGGGGCTGGTTGCGGGACTTCGCTTCCTTACACCGTATGCATCTTTCCACGACTCGCTCCACGTCCCCTTTTAGTCCTGGCCAGTAGAAGTGTTCCTGCAGAATTAGCACAGTCTTGGTGACACCGAAGTGTCCCATTAGTCCTCCACAGTGAGCTTCTCGGATAAGCAATTCTCGTAGAGAACACCGTGGAATACACAATCTATTAACATAGAACAAATAACCCTCGTGTCTAAAATATTTGTCATAAGCACACTTTTCAGTGAGCGCAAAGGCTTGACTGAAGTCAGGATCATTTTGGTAAAGTTCCTTAATGTGCTCAAATCCCAGTAACCTTGTGCCTAGCGTGTTCAGTAAATTATACCTACGGGATAATGCATCAGCAACTATGTTTTCCATACCTTTTTTGTACTTGATGACGTAAGGGAATGTGTCAATGAATGACACCCACTTGGCATGCCGTTTGCTGAGCTTACTCTGACCCTTCAGATGCTTTAGCGATTCGTGGTCAGTGTGGATCACAAACTCCTTTGGCCTCAAGTAATGTTGCCATGTTTCCAGGGCCCGCACCAAGGAGTATAACTCCTTGTCATATGTAGGATAATTCAGGGCGGCTCCATTAAGTTTCTCACTGAAGTATGCGATGGGCCTTTTATCTTGCATTAGGACTGCTCCAATACCTACACCAGAAGCATCACACTCAATTTCAAAAGCCTTATTAAAATCTGGTAAGGAAAGTACAGGGGCATGTGTAAGCCTATTCTTTAAGGTGTCAAACGCTTGTTGTTGGGCCTCTCCCCACTTGAACTTCTCATTCTTCTTAATTATGGCAGTAAGTGGAGCAGCAATGGTGCTGAAATCCTGCACAAATCTCCTGTAGAAACCAGCCAATCCATGGAAACTTCTCACTTCGGATACTGTCGTCGGAGTTGGCCATTCTTGTATGGCCTTTACTTTGCTTTCATCCACCTGAATTCCCTGTACACCAACAACAAATCCTAGGAAGACACAATGGTCAGTACAAAAGGTACATTTCTTGATATTGACATATAGCTTTTCTCGTCGTAGGACATCAAGTACGCTGCGTATGTGCTCAACATGCTCAGCCATCGTGCGGCTATAGACCAGTATGTCATCAAAATACACTACAACAAACTTGCCAATGAATGCACGCATAACATGGTTCATTAAGCGCATAAATGTGCTAGGGGCATTAGTAAGTCCAAATGGCATTACAAGCCATTCATATAAGCCAAACTTGGTTTTAAAGGCTGTTTTCCATTCATCCCCCTCACGCATTCTAATTTGATGGTACCCACTTTTAAGATCTATTTTAGAGAATATAGTGGCACCATGCAACTCATCAAGCAAATCATCTAGTCGAGGTATGGGGTGATGATACTTTACCGTAATAGCGTTAACAACTCTGCAATCTACGCACATGCGCCATTGTCCGTCTTTCTTCGGCACGAGCAGCACGGGGACGGCACACGGGCTCATACTTTCTCGAACCCAGCCTTTACCCATCAGTTCCTCCACTTGTCTCTGGATCTCTCGGGTTTCTTCAGGGTTGGTTCGGTATGCTGGCTTGTTGGGTATGGATGCCCCCGGGATAAAGTCTATGTGATGTTCTATCCCTCGAACCGGCGGCAACCCTTTGGGGACTTCCTCTGGGAACACGTCAGTGTATTCCTGCAAAACAGATACTACAACAGAGGGGAGGGAGGATGTGACATCATCAGATATATAACAGGCCTCCTTATACATCAACATCACAAGGGACTTCTCAGCACTCAATGCCAACCTTACATCCCTCATAGTCGCCATCATGCACTCCTTTTTTTCCTTTCCCCTCTCATCCTTCCTTTGCTCTTTCTCTCTTAACCCCTCCTTCCTTTTCTTCCTCCTCTCAACTTCCATCTCAAACTGCCTCTGCATGTACGACTGGTCTTCGTATACTTGCTTTGGAGTTAAGGGAACCAATGTGACTTTCTTTCCATGGAATAAGAACGAATAGCGATTAGTCAATCCGTTGTATATCACCTGTCGGTCAAATTGCCACGGTCTGCCGAGCAGGACGTGACAAGCCTGCATAGGCACTACGTCACATGTCACTTGATCCTCATACGATCCTATTTTGAAGCTCACCATCACCTGCTTCGTCACTTTAATCTCGCCACTGTTATTAAGCCACTGTAACTTATACGGCCTAGGGTGATCCTTCATTGGCAATGCCAATCTCTCAACCAGCGTCGTACTCGCCACGTTCGTACAACTTCCTCCGTCTACTATCAAACTGCAAGTCTTACTGTTAATCAGGCAGCGCGCATGGAATATATTCTCTCTTTGAGCCTCATCTATCTTCTCCTTCACTTGGGTGCTTAGTGCTCTCATTACCACTAAATTAATTCCCCCTTCTTCGCACAACCTTTCCTCATCGGACGGCACTTCCTCTAATGGTGGCATTTCTTCACTGCTGTCGCACTCCTCATCAGTCACAATGTCCCCATTTTCGGATAGCAGCATAGCTCTTTTATTGGGACACTGTGAAGCAATATGCCCCCTGCCCTGACACTTAAAACACAAAATATCCCGATTTCGTGTGCTAGATGAGCCAGAGGGAGTAGGAGTTGTTACCTTAGGTGCCTCTACTTTAGGTGCAGTTCTGGCCCGAGGGGCACTCGTCATTGGTGCCTTATCCTCTCTCCTAGGGAAGGATCTGCTAGCGGTATTAGGTTGAGATGTGAACCTACCCTTCCTTTTCAGTTGCCTTTCTACCTTAACCGCCTTTTGCACCATTTCTTCTATCTCTACATAATGCTGCAACTCCACTATGTCAGCAATGTCCCGGTGCAATCCACTCAGAAAACGTGCCATGGTGGCCTCCCTATCTTCCACAACATCTGCTCGAATCATAGCTATCTCGAGCTCCTTATAATAGTCTTCCACACTCCGAGTTCCCTGCGTTAATGTCTGCAATCGTTGATACAGGTCTCGATGGTAGTGGCTCGGTACAAACCTCTTTCTCAAGACTGCCTTCAGCTCTGTCCAAGTACGCACTGGCCCCTCTCCAGTTCTCCTCCGGTTAGTGCACAACTGATCCCACCATACAATCGCATAATCTATGAACTCCACTACTGCCAACTTAACCTTTTGGCTTTCTGAATAGCGATGACAATCAAAAATTAATTCTACCTTTCTTTCCCACTCGAGGTAGGCGTCGGGATCAGATCGCCCTTGGAAGGGTGGCAGCTGTAACTTCAATCCCTTAGGTATCTCGTCGTCCACACAGTCCCTCCGACGATGCCTCCTGGGATCATTGTCGTACGCGTGCCAGTCCTCGTCCTCGTTCGACCCATACTCCTCCTCATAATCATGTCGATCGGGCCTCACAGGTCTGACATGATGCCCTTGTCTATCCCTATTCCGAGCTCGGCCTGGCACAGGACTGCCTCTACGTCCTGCTGGTCTGGACAGCGATCCATCTCTTTCTAGAGTTACAGCTTGGGATGCTTCTACTCGCCCCAAGCGATCGTGCACATCTGCCATCCGGTCCTGCATGCCCTCCACGCTCCTAGTGAGCTTCCTCAACTCATCACTGAGGGAGTCAAATAGGAATTTAGTTTCGTCAGGACTGTTACCCTGTCCTGAATATTGACTGGCCATCACAAAATCTGTGATACAACAAAAAAATAATAGCAGGTAATTGTTAGTAATAAAAGTCCTCACCAACCTCGCTTCTCTCAGGTAAAGGCTCTCTTGCACTCGTTTCTTACCTCCACTCGTGTATCACACACTCTTAATTTATTTCTCACCAGTCTCAATTTCCCGTGCCCTTCTCGTGTGATTCCAAAATGGTTTCAAGACTCAAACGTAAAAATGCAAGCACTCAGTACGATGGATATGGCCTAAAATTACGAGACGAGCAACTATCTCGATCTTCAATATTCCAGATACAATCTCAATATTATTAAAAAAGAATCAATGAACAACAGAAGTAACTTTTTTTTTTTTTGGCCCTTCCTTTTTTTTTTTTTTTTATTATTTTTTTTTTGGCCTCTCTCTCTTCTTTTTTTTTGCCTCTTCTTTCTTTTTTTTTTCTTTTTTTTTTTTTCAGAACAGGCCCTTAAGCAGAAATAAAGCAAAACAGGCCTTAAGCAGAAATAAATAACAGGTCCTTAAGCTAAGAATTTTGCAGCCAAACAGGTCCTTAAGCAGAAATAAAATTTTGCAGCCAAACAGGTCCTTAAGCAGAAATAAGAATTTGCAGCCAAACAGGTCCTTAAGCAGAAATAAAAATTTGCAGCCAAACAGCCCTTAGAAAAAAAACAGAATTACTGAAACCAAACACGGCCTTACCACGTCAGCGGACGGTCCAGCCCGGCAACAGCTTCTGGTCCAGCCCAATTCCTTCGGCCCAATGAGTTTTTTTTGTGCTCAAGCCTGGCCCACTTGCAATCTGGCCCAGATCCAGCTTCCAGCCCACTAGATACTCGGCCCAAATTTTACCTCGGCCCAACCGGAATTTTTTTTGGCCCAAGTAACCTCGGCCCAACAGAAACTTCTTTTTTTTTTTTTTGGCCCAAAAATTCTGCGGCCTAACAATTTTTTTTTTAAATTAAAAAAAAAAACGAGATCAGGCGGAGGCGGCGGCGGCAGCGGAGAAATCCCTGATTTCACCGGCGATTGCCCGCGGAATTGGCCGGCGTCGACTCCCCGAGCGTCGGCCAGCCCTGGGCTGTCCTCAACGACGGCGGTAGACGGCGGATTGGGCGAATTTTTTTTTGGACGGTGGTCGCGGTGGCTCGCGGCGGTTTGCGGTGGAATTGCGGCGGACCCGCCTCTCCTCTGGCGACGAGTTGCGGTGAGATGGAACGGGCTAGCGGCGGCGGTGCTTTTGGTGGTAGTCGTGGCCGTGAATCGGCTACGGCGGCGTCGGAATCGCGGCTGCGGCTGTCGGCAGTTCGCGGCGGCGACAATTTGGTTGATTTTTTTTTTTTTATTTCTCCGGCGGCGGCGGTGGCGGCGGGGTTGATTGCTGCGTGAATGGTTGAACGGTGCAAATCTGGCGGCGGCAACGGCGGTGGCGCGGCGGCGGCGAATTTCCCCTTTTTTTTTGATTTTTTTTTTTATAATCCGGATCGTGTATCGAATTAGAATTCGACACAAAATGGCTCTGATACCAAATTGACGTGATCAACGATCACGTCGGATAGAACGGTGTAACCGGACCCGAATCCGATAACCCCAGGGACGCGAACCGGGCGAAGAACGCCGACCCAACGTGGTAGGGTTGGATTGAACCCGATAAGAACGGCCACAATCAGCACACCGATTGCTGATTGATACGTTACGAATCACTCGAACTAATTCGGAATGACTCGATTTGGGATTGAAACTCACGAGAAACTGAAAGAATCAATTTCAGGGAATTGAAAGGAAACCTGAATTAATTGAAAACACTCTGTCCGAAATCTGATGGTACATGAGGAATTTATAGTGCCAAAACCCTAACCTAGTTGGGCTGCGGGCTCCTACTGGGCTTATTTTGACTGGGCCCAGAATTAAATTAAAAGAGAAATAATTAAACTAAGTTGAATGATAAATAATTAATTAAATTAATCATCCCTATTTATTCCTTCGCCCCCAAGTCTTCCATCCATCTCAGGATGTTTACTCTACGCTCTTCCTCGGGCTCCTCGAATTTGCATCCACGCGTGACATCTTTTTGAATTTCGTGCACCAAGACGTTAATGGCTTCTTTAAGTCTTTTTGCCCGTGCCCTGGTTATTGGCCCAGCTAGAATTACCAACGACTCCTCTTTATCATGTTGGACGTCCGCGTCACAGATTGTATATCTATATCATGTTATTAAGTCAATATGGTTATTTGGTTGCCCAAATTCAAATTACACAACTTTCATTACTTATTTATTTATTTATTTATATCTTTTTATCCTTTTATTTCTGACTCTTTTTTTTAACTTACTATTTTATTTATATTCTCTCTCAAATTTTTTTCTCTTTTATAATTATTTTAAAGTTTCTTTATTTTCCTATTTTAAATATTTTTCATACTTTTAAATTTTAATATTATTTTTTATTATTTAAAATAAAATGACTTTATAATTTATAAATAAATTTGTATACACGTAAAGTATGCTGTTCTTAAGAGCTTTTATTGTGAATATGGACTAAAAAATATTTATAGGCGATAGATAAATAAACATTGAGAAGAAACATTTTGAGCGTTAACACTGGCATTAAATATTAAAGATTTGCAGAACGATGTCTCTTTAACATTGACATTACGTAGTCCTCAACGGATACTTTAGTGACTTAAGAGGGTGTTTGGCTAATTTTATTTTATTTTTAGTTTATAAGATCATGTAATTTATAAGATATTTTTAAAACTTATAAGTTTATAAATTTTATTTTAAAAATAAGATAATAAAATCTTTAGTAAGATTATCTTACAAAATTTTATTAACATTTATAATTATAATTAATTATAATTTTTTGGTGTATTAAATTATATATTACTAATATAATGTAATTAAAGATATTTATGTTATTTTTAATATATAAAATAAAGTAACTTATAAGATATAAAATATTCAAAAATAAGTAAGAAAAAATCAATTTATTTTTAAAGAGTTTATAAACTCTAAATATTTTATCTTATAAACTTATAATCTTTTTCATCTTAAAATTTACCAAATAATTTTAAGGAGTTTATAAGCTCACCAAGCACCCTCTTAGTCCATATTTCAATAAAGAGGTTTTGGTTTGAAATTTTGGGTGAGTGTGTGGGTTATAAAGGGGGGAAACATTTGACATTATAAGCCTACAAAATAAATCAAGTTAAATAGTTTAAAATACTCAACATTTAAACTTTCTACATGCAAATATTAGTATGTTTTATTTTTAAAAATAATTTAAATTTTATAGTTGTAAAACTAGCATGCCGTCTCAAACCATAATAGCCTCTCCAATCAAACCATGTAACTATTAAGAAGGCAAACCTTCTTGTAAATTTAAATAAGAGTGTTAACAAGATAAACTACATGATTTGAACTCATTTAGATTTGACAATATTTTAAAACTGAATTAAGCTTGAATTTAAACTTAAATATTTTTTATTTTTTTGTTTAGTTGTGTAATTTCAAAATAACTCAATATATATTAAAAATTCAAGCATAAATAATAAATATAGAAATTGAAATAACAAAATATCACTTTTGAATGTATTGCATATATTCTTCAGATATTCTAAATAAATACATGCTATTGAATACGAAAAAAAAAAATACATCACAAAATTATTGAATTAACATTCATGGTCGAAAATGAATTCATATATCTTGACAAGTTGATTGGAAAATTTGCTCTTTTCAATTCAACTTGCAAAAAGAAATAAAATATATATATCAAAAACCATAAAAAATGTGTCACGTTTGGCCTATAAATATTTTATTTGTTAAGATACATACACATGTGTCACTCTCCAAGAAAAAAAAAACATATCAAATAATGTTTGGATTAACGACTGGTTTCAAATAGTAAAAGTTAAATAGTTTTATTGTATGTATGTTTTTTTAATCCAAATTTGTGATTGGTCCAAGAATCTTTGGCTGGCCACCACTTGGCTACTGGTAAATTCAAACTAAGGCTCGTTACTTCTGAAAATCCAGGGCCAGTTTCTTTACAAATACGATGTATACATCATATACAATATAGAATTATAATTTATGACGAATTTCTTACAAGTTCTTAAAGTATATAATATTTCCCGTATTATTAATCAAATATATGTAAAAGTTATTTTTATCAATAACAGAATAATTATATAATTAGTAAAATTTACATACTCTAAGTGTGTGCAGATTAATTTATAAATTAAAAATTATTGTATTTTACTTAACGTAATAAAATTATTTAATATTAAAAATATAAATAATTTTTAAAATAATAAAGTAAAGAATAACAAAAGAAATTTAAGAATGAGAAAATTTGAGAAAAAAATATAAATAAAACAATTAGCTAAAAGAAAATTGTAAAAAGATAAAAAGTATAAAAACAATTATGTGATTTTACGTTATTCAAGAATATTTAAAATAAAATTAATAAAAGATCAGAAGAATTTAAAATATGATAAAATTTGGGAGAATATTTAAATATAAATTACAAGTTTGATTGAAAAAATAAATAAAATGATAAAAATAATAAAATTTTTTGATTTGTGAATAAATTATGTAAACTTATTTCATACAACAAAAAATCTTTATTCGCCATAATAATCTAGTACGAACATATACAAACCACATAATAGTGAACTAGGATGTAATTAAGTCGTGTTTGGCATTTGAACTTCACTTAATTTTGTAGAATTCAAACTTAAACTCAACTTGAGTTGAATAATAAAATTGATGATTGGAGGACATTAAATATTTATACCTTTTCCAATGTATAGAACGTAGGCTGGTTCCTAGTATTTGTTAAACACAATATAAATTATTAAAACTAAAATCTACGATGATTTGAGGACATAATAGGATTTTTAAATAACACATTCTACTAACTTGTCACTCTTCCTTTAGCTATAAAAATTCAGAATCTACCTTAGTTTACCCTTTACGCACATTAAGCAACTAATTATCTTTATTTAATTTACTATCTTTTGAATATACCATAATTTCCATGTGTACCAAATAAATTTATGTAATATGATAACACATTAAATATCTGATTTGAATTATTGTAATTAAATTTAATAATTAACATGTCCCTTTATAATGGAGTAAATTTATATTTGGGTAACATGTGGAATTAGTAAAATGATCTTAATTATTTGCGTTTACTTTTTAAACATTTAAAGATGTCCACATTTTTTTGATTCCACAGACTATAGGATATTTAATTAAAGTTTTTATTGTTTCAATACTTCAATTATTATTTTGGTCATGTATATGCATTACACGTATATACATTACACGTATATACATTGCACAAAAAATTGTAAGGATGTACAAATGCATAATTATGTAATACAAACTCTTTTTAAAAAAAAAAAAACTCTCTAAACTACTATAAAATTTGGCACGCTTTATGCGTATGTAAAATTATTTAAGTTAGAAATTTGTTGCATTTTAAATAATAAAAATAACATTATTTAAAATTAAACATATAAAAAATATTTAAATTAGGAAAATAAAAAAGATGAAAATAAATTGAAAGAGAAAAATATTGAAAGAGAGACAAATAAAATTATAAAATATGGAGCCATAAAGGATAGAAGAGTCCACAAGAATTAAAATAAGAATAAGTGTGTAATGTTATATTGTGTAATCAAGAGAGATAAATATATAATTTTAGAACTAAAATAAATCTAAACTTACATGCACATACAGTTCTCAAATTATCAACTTATAACATAGGCTTTTCAATTAAGTTATTTAGTTTTTTAATCACGTGGAATAATAAATTTAAATGATTATAACTGCTTAATTTGAGTTCCCAAGTCATCATGACCTTCGGTTAAAAACTAATTATACTATTTAAGCTTATGAAATTTATTTGAAAATTCAAATTGATTGAATAAAAAGGAAGTAAATAAGAATTTGATGTATGAAAATTACTATTATATTTAAACTACTATGTTGAAAAAATAACTAAATTCAAAATATGATGATTATATTAGGTATCAACAAAATTAATCGAAGTTTTTTTTTTTTTTAATTTTTGTGTGGTTTAATTTATACTTTTTAATATACACATATATATTTATATATAAGTATATAAACGACTTGATTGAAATATCTAATTAAATTTTTATAACTTACTCTATATATTTATATACATTCACATTTTATATATTTATACTTTAAAAATAAATAATTATTTTTTTATACTATCACACTATCTAATTATTATTATTTTATATACATATTTAAAAAAATTAAAATTTTAAAAATATAAAAAATCTTACAACTAAACATACACTTCATTTCAATATAACGCTTTCCAAACATCATCTCCTACCAAAACCCCTTTCCCTTTCCAAATATAACTCATAGTTAAACCACAAAATTATCTCTTTTCTTTCTTTTGTTGTCTGTTCATTCCTCTTAGTGTTATTGTCTCTTAAAATTGTTTTTTTTCCCCTGTAAGACTGTAGTTTACATGCAGGATGAGGACAGAGAATTACAGTTCGTTTATAAGCATCTTGTACCAACAGGAAAAAATCAAACAATCTGACAAAATTGACAACAAATTAAACAATTTAAAAAAGAAGTGACAATGAGTAGTGTGAGATTCCTGGTAGGGCATGATTGGGTACAGCAGGAAGATTTTGATAATTTGACTGATACAGAAAATTTATATTTGATTTGTAAGAATTGGGCGGTACCTTTTTTTTATACATATTTAATATATAATAATAATTAAATAATGTGACAGTATTTAAGTTTATAGAATAATAAAAATAAATATAGGTAGAAAATTTATAATTTGATTGCAAATATATATGACAACTGAAAAATTATTAATTAATTATAAAAGTTAAGAAATAAAAAATTTAAATTTAAATTCTGATAAAACATGTATGGTAAGATGGTTGGTCTGTAAAATTCTTAAACGGTGATGAATAATTTTAGATAAAGGAAAGGAACATAGCTTACAAGCATTAGATAATTGATTAGGAGGGGCATTAATGAAATTTAAATGAATGAGAAATTCAAATGAAAAATCCAAAGCCATGAGTTATAAATAAACATTTTTGAATAATCTAAGGCAACTTTCGTTGTTTGAATTATGAGCTAGGTAATGTGTTACTATTTGAACCAATTCAAACATTTGAAAAATAAAATAAAATTGAATTGTGATCTTGGTGCCATGTTGCTGTTAACGCCAAATTTGTTACACACACACACACACACACATAGATATATTTATTTATTTGTTTAACAAATGCAGTGGAAAGAAAGAAGTGAATTTTCCAGCCGGTCCATTGAAAAAGTGACCTCTCTCCAAATTTGCCAAAAAAATTCAAAAACAATGACCTGTCACCGAATATTAAAGCAAAATTTGACTTTGCCGTCACTCTCCAAATTCGAAACTTTTCACTCAGATATTAAAATAAAAAGCAAAATTCCCCCCTTCCCAACGCCCTCCGCTCACGTTAGCATTTCCACCACCACCACCCCCGCCGCAGGGGCCACCGGGCAATTGCACGACGTCGCCGGAAACCCAATTTCCCTATTATCGCCGTGATTTTCTGACCAATTTCGAGTGTGAACGTACGGAGCCGGGAGAATTACGTTAAATTCTTAGATTGGGGGGTTTTGAATTGAATAATCGTTATTTTTGAGGTATGAGGAGGAGGATTTGACGATGGCAAGGCTACTGGGATTGACACGTGCCTTCGGCGAGTGGGCTGAATCGCCTCGCGAGGTGACGCGGACGATTCCCACTAGTGAAAGCATCGGAGAAAGCGGTTGGCTTATCAGATTCTTTGACTCCGCTTTTTTCTGCGAATGGATCGCCGTGAGCTACCTTTACAAGCACGATCATCCTGGGGTACGAGACTACTTGTGCAACCGTATGTATACTCTTCCTCTATCTGGCATCGAGAACTACTTATTTCAAATTTGCTACATGTTGATTCACAAGCCCAGCCCCTCGCTTGACAAGTTTGTTATTGATATTTGCTCGAAATCTCTTAAAATTGCACTGAAAGTACATTGGTTTTTGGTGGCGGAGTTGGAGGATGTAGATGATAACGAGGGCATTAGTAGGATTCAGGAGAAATGCCAGGTTGCGGCAACTTTAATGGGTGAATGGCCGCCTTTGATTAAACCTCAGTCGCGTAGTAGTAGTAGTTTTATGCCGTCATTTTCTGGCAATAATGATAACGGGAGTAGCAGTAGTCCGATTGGTAAGAATCAGGTGCTGAATAGATTGTTATCGTCAAAGCACAAGCTGTTGTCATTGACGTCTTCGCCTCCTAGTGGTGCATCATTTCCACGATCTTCATCATTTTCATCCTCATCAGGGAGCTCAATAGTGCAGGATGATGGTGGTAAGCTCGTGGGATCACCTGAGGAGGGTAATAAGATTTTTAAGAAGTTCATCCCAAGGCCCAAGATGAGGGATGCACTTTTCTTTAGGAAATCAGTGGAAAAGGAAGATGAGCAGTCTGAGAAGGAAGGTGGATTCTTTAAAAAGCTGTTGAGGGATAGTCGGGATGAGGATTTAAGGAAGTCAATGGATAAGGATAGAGAGAACGATGAGGAGCCTGAGAAAGAAGGTGGATTCTTTAAAAAGCTGCTAAGAGATAGCCGGGATGAGGATGTAAGGAAGGCAATCGATAAAGAAAAAGAGAATAATGAGGCATGTGATAAGGATGGTGGTTTTTTCAAGAGGTTGTTGAGGGATGGTCGGGATGATGACATGAGGAAGTCAGTGGATCGGCATAAGGATCTGGAGGAACATGACCAAGACGGTGGGTTTTTCAAGAGGTTATTGAGTAGTAATCGAGATGAAGACATAAAACAGTCAGTTGATAAGAATGACGAAGAGTTGGAGAGAGATGGCTTCTTTCGGAGGTTGTTGAGTAGCAAAGATGAGGAAGAAGAAATTAGCTCCAGTACAGATGGATTTTTCAAGCGGTTATTTCGGGATGGTAAAAGTGATTCAGAGGAAAAAATGTCCTCTAGAGGTATCGAAGATGATGAAAAGGAAGGGTTTTTCAAGAATCTCTTTAAAGATAAAGTTGAGGACAAGAAGGATGGTAGCAACAAAAATGATGATGCAGAAAGAGTGACAAAGAGATCGGAATATGATGAAAAAAAAGGGTTTCTCAAAAAATTTTTTAAAGAAAAATTTGATGACAAAAAAGATTTGACTGACCGTGATGATCAGGACAGGACAGGGTATGCAAATGGTGAAGAAGAAGAGCCTTCGGAATTTTTATTCTTTCGTAGATTGTTTCGTGTTCATCCAGAAGATTCCAAAACTTCAATGGCAAATGACAGCACCCATGAAGCCAGTGTGCTTGAAAGCAGTCCTGGAACAGAGAATTTTTTTCAGAAGCTGTTCAAGGACCGTGACCGTTCGATGGAGGATTCTGAACTCTATGGTTCCAAGAAGAGCAAACTGGTCTGTTCCTTATATATTTATTTATGTTTTTGTTGTTTGCAAACGTTTTGACTGTATATATTTTTCCTTCATTATATGAATTTGGATATCTAAATTACATTTTAAATGAAAAGCTGATTGTGCTACGTATATTCTTATTGGAGATATCATTTCTATGATGACTAGTCAAGTGAAGTAGTACCTGATCATGCTTTGACTCTATACATTGTTATCATAGTAGTTAGTTTGCAAGGCCCTTTTTGCATTATATCGTAAATGGTTATGCAGAAATGTAAACTAGACTATGTTTCTGGGTGCACATTTTTTCTGAGCCTTTGATTCTGGAGTGATTATGGCTTTTGTACATCTTGAATGGTGTTAGTATGCTAAATCAGTACCTAAGAATTTATTTTACCTGTTTGTTTATTAAAGTTGTGTGTCATTTGCCTGAAATATTCTCACTTAAATTTATTTGATAGAAGATAGGGAGAGCTGTTGGAGGAGATGAGTTGTCTGATTATACCGTTTTATGGTAGCTGACAAAGGAAAGAAGTCTTGCACACTGAACCTGACGGAGCTCATTACACCAAAGCTGTGTATAAAAAAGTTAATTACAAAAAATTTTCTTAAGAAGAAATCAAGACGTTCACTACAATTTGGAATGAGGCATGATGGTTCATCATTTGCTATCCATCGCAGTTCATTTAAGCATTGCAATGGTTCAAATTTGAAAACACTAATTGAATTCTTAATATGCTAACTACTAGGTGATATATATTTGAGTGGATAGGTTTTATGTCCACCAGTCAAAAAAGGCATGTAAAAGTCTATCTTTTTTGCTTGCTTTATTCATCTTATATGGAGTTAGATTATTAAGTACACTTGCTTTAGGAATCTTGTGATTGTGCCATGCAACTTCTGAAGCACAATCTATACAGTAAAAATGTCTGTCTATATAGTTTCTAGGCCTTTCATTTTGACATGAATTTCAAACCATGAGATATTGGTGTAAGAGCTGAGGAAGAGGAAAGGAAATAAGGGATGTATTGGAAGACAAGGGGATAAAGAGGGTAGAAATGAGTCTGGGCTAACAAAGCAAAATAGCTTTTCTTTGATTACTTTTATGTCATATTATAGTATTTTCAGCTTTGGGCCTCTCAAGAAATGTTTTTCAGATTTATATATCCTTTTTCTAGGTTATAGGAAATAGATTGTGATGCTCCCTTTGTTTATCAAGGTAGATCCTTCTGGATGTGATAAGTGGCAGATTGCAATGTAGCTTGCAATTTTCCTTTGAACTAAATGGCACAATAACTCAAAGAACTTTTATACTTGTAAAGCCATTATTTTGTATACCAGGTATACATTAGTTTAGTAGTACCTTGCAAAATTTCATGACATTTTCTCACGCGATTCTATTGTTAGAATTATTGCACTGGCTAGTGCACTAATTTGGTTTTGTTTTGATTTTTCTTTTTGTTATAAAAAATTTAAATGAAGTTTGATTTAGTTGCTTGCCAATATATCTTGTCATTTCTTTTACTACGAAGTGCATTTTATTGGCTGACCTCTTTTAGCTACTGATAGCTACAACTTTCTTTTGCAGAAATGTACTGGCTCATTGAAGCAGCAAAATGAAAGGTCAAATGCCAAGCCACCTCTTCCGAATAGTGCATCACAGTTTAGGAAGGGGACTTATCATGAATCACTAGACTTTGTTCATACTTTATGTGAGACATCATATGGCCTTGTTGATGTATTTCCTGTTGAGGATCGCAAAAGTGCTCTTCGTGAGGTCCTAATTACCTCTTAGTGTCTTTGACATCAAAAGTTTTACCATCTGTTTTTATTTTGTGTTTACTGAAGTTCTGCTTTTTGCATTGCAGTCACTTGTTGAGATTAATGAGCATATTGGTGTTGCTCAAAACAGTGGAGGTAAATACAGTTTGATATTGTTTAACTTTTTTGATTAGTTGATATTTCTGGAATTCAAAATGTGTGGTTGTGTTTAGGAGTATGTGGATTGTTTTCATGTTATTGTAGTTATGCTTATTTGAATTGACTGTTCTCTATTCTTGTGGGTAAAAATATTTTTGGAACTCCAGGCATTGAGTTTCCTTTTTCTTTAGCCCTTTCTATCTGTGTTTCTGTTCCCAGATAGAGTGATTTCCGAATATTCAGTAAGAAACTTATATCTGGAATTTGTTTTGCCTGCTGGTTTAGTCTTATATAATATTGCGGGCACATAATCTGCAAAAACTTCTGATTGAACTATGGAGCGACTTATTTTTCATGCGGAAGCCTTTTTTTTGGTGATTTCTGGAGCACTCTCCAATAGCCCAACTTTTGCTTTAACATGAGCCTCTGAACATGGATCAATTTCCTGTATATATGAGTACTATTAGTCATTAGACAGCGGCGTGCTAGGCACTTTTTGAATTTCAATATTCTCTGTAGTGAGAATAATATGGGAAAATGTATCTTACTTTTTCTTGAAAGAGAATCGCTACATGTAGGGACTGAAAAAGGAGGTCTTGGAGAAAGAGTTAAAATTGTTACATGTCCAAAAATACTGTGAGGTAGAGCATGATGAGGAAGTCAAAGAGCATGTTTTAATGTTTCTTTTTACACTCATCATGATTCTTGACAGCACACCATACATAAAATAGTATATCTTCTGAGATTTTACTGTTGTTGCTGTATTTTGCTTGTGTTTGTTTTGTTTTTGTTCTTTTTGTCTTTTTTGGTACCGTCTAGCACCTACATAAAGCCGAAAATCAGTTTTAGTTATTAAATATCTCATGTTCACTAGAAAACATGCTTCATCATTATTGTATTATTTGTTTTAATAATGTTGCAGAAATATGTTTCCCAATGGGAAAGGGTATGTATCGTGTGGTTCACATACCTGAAGATGAAGCTGTTCTCTTAAATTCACGAGAAAAGGCTCCTTACTTGATTTGTGTTGAAGTTTTGAAGTGTGAAGCTTCAAGGTGATTTGTGTTAACAGAAATAGTTATATTGTGAAACTATAAATTTTGATTTCAGTGATTTTTCATTCATTGGATGAGGCAGTAATGGATGTACTCTCTCTCTCTCTCTCTCTCTCTCTCTCTCTCTCCATAGTAATTCAAAGGATGCTTCTAATTCACAAAAGCTTTCTAAAGGAGGAATTCCATTGGCAAATGGAGATGCCCTTCTACCAAAGCCTCCACCATGGGCATATCCTCTGCGCACGGGGCAGGATACGTACCATAGTGGTTATGATAGGATGTCAAGGTCTACCTCTGATGCTATAGACCAGGCAATGACACAGTTATGGGAGGCCAATGTGAAGTTTGTTCATGTTAATTTATCTGTGGAGAAGCAATCAGACCATGCAGATCTTTTTTTCAATCCTCGACCAGGCCAGACTAGGCCGGCTGGTTGTGCATGTCAACCAAGGGGTGGCTGTGATTTGGAATGGGTGAGGGTTGTCTTGTCAGCTGAACCTGGGTTTAGCATGGATGACGTAGTGGACCAAGAACCACCCCGGCGGAAAGAGCACCGCCGAGTTCCAAGCACTGTGGCTATCGAGGAAGTCAAGGTATGCTTTCCGCATGAATCTTCTTGATAAAAAATCCTTGTTGTAAGATTTGTGTCTATGGGCCATCTATTAAATCGGCATCACTAATGTTCATCTATTCTCAACCCTCTAAATAGGCTGCTGCTTTGAAAGGAGAAGCGCCTCCAGGACTTCCCCTGAAAGGGGCTGGTCAGGACTCGTCAGATGCACAACCAAAGGTGAATTAATGACCAAAGTGAACTTTCTTTTTGTTCATATCACAGTTGTCATTTTTTACATTGCCTAAATTGAACAGGCTGCAAATGGGGGTTTTCCCAAATTTAGTGAGGCATTATCTGGTGAACTTTGGGAGTTGAAGAAGGAGAGAATATGTAATGCCTCACCGTATGGAAAATTGCCTGGTTGGGACTTGCGCTCTGTAAGTTGCTACTCTTTTAACTATTTTGCTTTATGTAAGTTAAAATTTCATTTACTTAGTATGTACATCATTGAGTTGGACCTTTTGTTTGTCGGATTGCTGTTTCTGGGAAGACATTTCAGCTGTTCTTCACTGTTCTTTCCTATGTCTCAGTTGCCCTTGTTTAATTTCATCAAAGCAGGAATGTTGTTAGCTAAGAGGATAAGATCTAGGGCTTGAAGAGTTGTAAGAGAGAGGCAAAGTCTTGCTAGAACAGATGGTCAAATGATTAACTTACCAGATGTCCGTAGCAACGTGTTATCTAAGTGTTATGAGACTGAAAATTGAGACAAGGGACCTTACTGGTTTTTAAAGGCTCGCTAGGACTTAACTCAAGACTTGTTTGTTGAGGTACTGATGTAATCTAATGGATAGACTGGTTTCAGTTATGGGAAAATTTTATGACAGAGAATCATTTTAAGAATTGTTAATGGACAAATAGAGAAAGATGCTAGGGCTCTTGGAAATATCCCATGGCACCATAAAAATGTCAGACAAGCTTATTTATCTGATGCATGATTATGCAACCTGATAACAATTTCACATATTAGAAGTGAACTAGATGTCATTATCCAATATAATTTGAGTTAGAATAACATAATTGCGTGATTGTTTGCAACCTATTACCAAAGCAATATAGAATTGTATTAGATGTATATCAATTGCTGCTGGGATCTCGTACTGACTGGTTTTGGTCCTTGAGGGGGTGATTGTATATAGCATTTTCTATTTAGCATCCTAACTGGCAGATTGAGCAATTTGGCAATATGGTACCTATTTTCTGGATCACCGATATGGTTTTTGGTTTGGTACCCACATAAGTAGAAATATCATTTGAGTGGCAAGAGATTTCAACCCATATTCAAATTAGTGTCTTATTCTATCATGTGAAAAGCATGTGATGGAAAAATATGATCAGGGTCTTGTCATGGAATGATGATGTGCAATTTCATGCTACTATCCAATTGCTATTCCTTGAGGGATGGCCTTATCCTTGAATGGTGCATAGGAAGACAATGTATCTCTTTACAGGAGTGGAGGGGCAACAAAGAAAAAATGCTCACGCATGAGAATAAGAATAAACACTCACACAAACATATTTATTATATAAATATATGTATCATATGTATGTGCCTAACATGACTTTGCCTGAGAAATTTTATCCATCAGATGTGAAGTTCATCAAATATGGCGATGGATTTGTTATCAGATATTACAAAAGGCTTGTTGCATGCAAATTCTGTCTAGATTGTTGAAATTTAAAAGTAGGTGAAGTGAGACCATTACGTGTGGTCTTGCCATTAGGTCTACATCCACAAACAAATGGGCAAAGAGTTAAATCATATATTTTTTCTTTCTTGATCTACAATACAACCACCACCTATTTGTATAGGTAAATACATATGATGACTAAGGAATAATATCATCTAAAATCATACCAAATAATTTAGACATATAGATACAATGAACCTAAACAAGTTATTATATAGAAAATATATATTTTTATTGCCGTAATCTTATAGTAATGATAAAAATCAATTTTGATTCTCAACGCTGTGGTGATGTTGTTAGAATGTCCAATTTGGATTACCTGGTAGACAAATAGCTAGATAATTAAACAACTGAAAGTGTAGACAGTCAACAATCACGATTATTTGTGCCAGATGGCTATCAGACAACCATATAGCTTGAAGTATAGCCTAGTAGACAACAAAAAATCATAGTTACGCATGACAGTTGATAATAAACAAAAACTGTGTATTTTAGATGATAGCAGCCAGAATAAAGACAGCCTGAGTTTTAGGCAGCTAGACAAACAGTTGATAGTAGATAAAAATTACATGTTGTACGTGATAGCCAGCCAGAAAAAAATAATGTAAAATTGAACATGCTTTAAAAGCATGTTGAAATTTTATAGTAGGTGATGAGAGACCATTAAGCAAGGATCTAACGTCATTTGGCCGTTAGGTCCACTTCCACATACAAGTGCCCAAGGGAATAAATCATATATTATTTCTCACTTGATAAGCCTGTGCAATGACCATCGATGAATACATATGGCAAATAAGGAATGATGTCACTTAAAATCATACACAATAATCTAAACATCTATGAACCTGGAAAAATTATTTTTGCCACTCCATTTATGTGACTGATGATTCCAGATTCACTCATGATTCATTTCAAATCTTCTGCATTATCTTGTAATAAATGCACATGTACCATCATCTTTTCTTTTTCCATCATCTAACCAATCTGGTTCTTGTTTCACTTAGGCGATTGTGAAGAGTGGGGATGACTGTAGGCAGGAGCACCTTGCTGTACAACTTATTTCTCACTTTTATGGTAGGCCTCCTGCTCCCATAAAAAATTCTGGTTCACATTGCTTAGGTGCATTTTTTCTGTTTACTTTTGCCATTTGCATGTACGCTTATAATTTTTAGTTTTCTTATTCTCAGATAGCTTAGCTAAAAATATTTCCTTAAGCCAAATGTGGACTTCTTGGGAAGAATGTGTTTGAGAAGAAATTAGAGAGGCTCATGTTTGCTTCTGATAATAGTATTCTTTGATGATCTCAAGACACAAAAATGTGATTTTAAACTTTCCATTTGAATATACATTTGTTGCTCAGAAGATGCAGAATGTTTTTATTTTCAGGATCTTGAACTCCAGAAAATAAAATGTGGTTTTGTACCTACTTCATGTAAGTGAGCTAGAGTTAGGCTAGTAATTTCATTTACAATTTTGTGCGTGATCTTATTTGTTGCAGAGAAATTTCCTTCAAATCCTTCTATTAGTTTGTCTTTGCATTTGCAAAAAATTAAAACAAAGCATGTGCTGACTACTGGGTATTGGAGAATGTAGCTGAATTATAAAATAGGTACTATCACATAGCACAAGGGAAATATGGATGGAATTTTAAACCTGTTCAATTATAGTGTGATGTTCCGATGATCTGGAATCATTAAAAAATGGCATTTGTTTACTTCTCACCTCTGCAATCTCATGATTCCTCCAGTATATTGTTAATGCTTCAATGTTTCCTTATTGGTTATTTTGCCTTTTTCAAGCTCCCTGCATTATCCTTTGAATGCCCATATTGCATATTTTGATAGTTTTTTTCATTACTTCAAATTGCTAGATATATTCCAGGAAGCCGGTCTCCCATTGTGGCTTCGTCCTTATGAAGTATTAGTTACTTCCTCTTATACTGCCCTTATTGAAACTATTCCAGACACGGTAATTATATTGGTTTACTATAAAGTCAAATATACTTGAATAAAACTTCCATATTTAGAACAATACTTATTTGCGCAAAGATTGTTTTTACCAGGCATCTCTTCATTCTATCAAAAGTAGATTTCCCAATATATCAAGTTTGCGCGACTTCTTTGTTGCTAAGTATGGAGAAAATTCTCCCAGTTTTAAGCTTGCTCAGGTAAATGACTTTCTTTTGATTGAGAAGTCTGATTAATTGTATCCCATGCCTGTTTCTTCTGAAAAAAAATTAGATTTATGACTTATCTTTCTCTGTGCATGTGGTGTTCATTTGGAGTGGAAAAATATTGTTTCAGAAAATAATATCATGCTGGGACAGTTATTTCTTTTGTTTTTGACATTGCTTAACACATTTTATTTGACATTTAAACTAGTATAACTTTATTTTGCTCATTTTCTTATCCAAGATTATTGTTGAAGAGTTTGATTAATGGACTGAAACAAAATAAATTGGCTATGTTGGTTTTCAAATTTTGGAGCCCAAAATACGCACTTAATTATTATATTTTTTAAATTTATCTTTCTCTTACTTTTATGTAATTCTCGTGACAAAAACACCTAAAAAAAACATCAAAATTTGAAAACAAACATAATCATTGTTTCTTGTAAAAGTCTTATGATGATGTCCTAAATTATCTTCTAATATAGGAAGCCGTGTTTTTTACCCACACTGTAGTCATGGGGTTAAATTATGAGAAGAAAGGATAATTTTGTGAAACTAAGTTTTCAGTTGTAATTATACCAAGTGAAGCCAAAGAAAGTAGAAGAACCAAATACTAAATGAGTTTGGAAAATTTTGAAGCTATTTCTGGAAAATAGCTAATTACTTGCCAGTGATTTTGAAGGACTGGTTGGGCCTTTGAATGACCAGTTATAACTGAATTATATGGCGATGGTCTGGCACACCCACAGTTCATTACATCAAACAAAGTTTAGCCAAGATCTGTCGGTGTTTTTACCAAGTTACAGTCCGGTTCTACATTAGTGCATGTAGAGACTACAAACATTTGACATAAGGTCTCATGTTAGATATGTGTGTGTGTGTGTGTACATATATCTGTTTTATGGGTAACAATCTTAATTTGTTTGTCTATTGGTCTATCATGTAAAATTTTGAACCATGAGAATCATTATAAAAGTAAAACTTTATGATGTCTGTTTGTTTTTATATGGTCCACCAATTTATATCTTTCATGAGTCCCAGTTTAATAGATTTAGCGATTTGCCATGTAATATTGTATGCACCATTACTTACACCCTTCACCTTCAAGTTTTGATGTATTGTTCCATGTTTTGGACAAAGATGCCTTGTAGGGGTGTACAAGGTTGTGTTTGGGCAGTTAAATAATAAAAATTCTACCCAACCCAATATAGGTGGGTTAGGAAAAGTTTAAACTGTAGCGGGTTATAAATTTTTTCAAACTAGACGGTTAGGGTTGGTTGGTTTAATAGTATTTGGTGGTCGGGTTGGCGGATTGGCAAGTTATAAATTTTATATCCAATATTTAGAAGTAAAGTGGAAGTTTTTAAATTGTGTAAAATATAATAATTTTTTGTCGACTAGTATATTATATAAAAGTCAAATTATTATCAATTAAACAAAACTACGACTTATTTTTATTTGTTTTGCATTCAATTTTATATCTCTCCTATAGTCCATTGCACATATAAATTTTAAAATGTTTGATAAATTCAATTAAACGTTTATATTGATAATGACAAATTTTAAAACTACTTGATTCTTTAGAACATTTATGCATAAATCAAATTATTAGAATAAAATCTAAACGCATTATATCAAAATTATAAAAAAGTTATTATATTAAAATATTATGAACATAAAGCATCAAATAATTAAGAATAAAAAATTAAAAATCGAATTAAATATAGTAACAATTGCATTTTTGAATTAACTAAAAAATTTGATAAATATGTTATTAATTTCATCCAAATATATAAATCATAACTAAAAAATTAAAAAGCACAGTTATGATTTAAACCAAAAGAAAAAAAATGAACATGAAATGTACAAATACGTGTTATTATACTAAAATAAGTAGTTGGGTTGTGGGTTAAGCGGGTTGTAATTATTAAATCTCCCACCTGACCTGAACATGGCGGGTTTTAATATTTATAAACTGCTGTTATTTATTAAAAAATTAAAACCAACGGTTTATGGGTGGTTTGCAAGCGATTTAACTATTTAAGCTGGTTGGTCGCGTCAAGTGGGTTTATATACCCCCCTAATGCCCTATTTGCAGACTTTTATATGTTTTCGTTTTCTACTTATCAGGAAAATATTTCAGCTTAAATGTTTTTGATGACAAGGTCAGGGGTCATTATGGGTGTTACCCAGGACTCTCAGTCCCAGGAGATCACAACCCTCCATCTTGGTGGGGCAACAGTTGGGACCCATATATGCAGGAGTGTAGATGTGCAATGACCATTGTTTAAAGGGAGAAAATAGATTGAATTATTTCAGTCTTACAATAGTTGTAGATCGATCACACTTCTCCTTTTCATTAGAATTTTACCTCATGAATTTATGTTCTGACACCCCCTTCAAGTGGAATATATAAATTGCTCAGCTTGTCACATAAACTGGGAAATTTTTTTATTCCAAAGGCCATAGTGACAATGTTTAGAACTTGCCTTAAGGATGGAGTACAAGGAGTACATATTTTGTGAGACATCACAGCATCACGAACTTCCAGAACAAAGTGGCATTGAATCTCTAAATGTTTGTTTTCTCTTGGTTTTTTAGCTGGGTTTTTACTGGTTTTAACCGGTTCACACCAGTTTTGACCGGTTTTCATTGATTTTATGCATTTCTGGTTTTTATACCTTAACTGAACCGAAAAACCAATAGGTTCCCAGTTGAACCGACCGGTCCGATTCGATTTTTAAAACAATGGTGTTGCCTTACGACATAAATTCTGCCGTCGTCTTACAACTAGTATTTGTTTTCGCTTTATGAAAGTTATTTGATTGTACGATAATTTACTTTTTTAATTGTAATAGTTCAAGTTAAAAATTTTAAAAAAAATTCCCTTGTTTAACTTGAGGGAAGTATTTGAATATTTAGGAAATATTTGATAATATTTAATTTTATATTGTTACCTAAATTGTAGATATGTAATATTTAGTTTTCTAATTTATAAGATTAGAATTTATGTCATGCTGTATTCTTATTATTGGCACTTACGGTAAATTGTACCCAATCTCATACTATAAATTTAGGTAGAATTTGTTCAATGAAATACAGTTCCAATTCTTCCAATCTTCTTGACAGTACTCTACAGGTAGTACTTTATAGGTGTATCAATAGATTTTACTTCCCTTAAGCTAATTTCCTGAAGTAAATTAAGAGCACACTTTGTTTGGCTGATACGTGATTTGTTCTCCCTCAGTTTCTTCCATGTTTGACGAATTCTTAGTAATCTGAATGACACCTTTGGAATCCAAAATCACCAGTAATATGGCTATATTTTTCTAATCAAGCTCTAGGATTTTGGTTTAATTAATAAAATAGCTTTCTTAAGTTAGCATGCTACTTGATTCTCCCCTTGGCAACATACTCTAGACGTTGCTTCATTTAAACAGTTTATTGCAGATACCATACAAGAATGCATTATTCACATCCATCTAATATTTAGGCCAAGACTGATTGGTAGCTAATGACTACAGCATATGAATTAAGTTGGGCAACTGGAGAAAACTTTTTAAAATAATCAACACAGTATGCTTGGGTAAATCCAACAAGTTGGGCGTTATACCGTTCTATAGACCCTGGGACCTGCCAAGAATTCTCTGAAGTCGTTCTCCTGTAATCATATAAAACTGTTCATGAATACTGCCTTTTTTGTGTCAAATGGAACAAGCTTCGGTTATATTGATATTGATTTCTGATTTTGAGCTTTGAGCCATTATTGTTCATTGCAGAGGAACTTTGTTGAAAGCATGGCTGGGTACTCTCTTGTCTGCTACCTTTTACAGGTGAACCATCCTTTTTAACTCAAAAATTCACTAAAGGACGATGTCCATATCTTTTGGCTATTTGATATCAACATAAGTATCTTCTTTATGAATATTTTAAAAATTGAAGATTTTACTGCTTTAAATATATCTATTAATGCAACTGTTGCTTCCCCTGTGTTGTGCCTTTTTAGTCTTATTTTTCCCATGCCTATTTTTTTTTTCCTTTCATTTTTATCTGAATTTGCATGTTCTGACACTTAAGACTTGTCCATAAGGAGGAGGATTATTTATTGACATTACTTTTGACACGTTTCATGATTTGCTCAGTATCTTTGACCTCTGGAAAACAGTACAATGACCTATAGCTGCTTCACACTTTTGGGCATTGCCTTGAGCTTGGAGATTAGTGCTGGAATTTGACCTTGTTTTATGCCTCAAGTTACAGCCAATTTAACCAGTCTTTTTATTCATTATCTGCAACCCCACTAAAAAGGCCACTTTTTCTCTCAGGTGAAGGACAGGCACAATGGGAACTTGTTGTTGGATGAAGAAGGCCATATCATACACATAGACTTTGGTTTCATGCTTTCTAATTCGCCTGGAGGTGTTAATTTTGAAAGTGCTCCTTTTAAATTGACCCGTGAACTTCTTGAGGTAAGATGTTTGAACATGGAAAGAATCAAAACTTGTTTCATAAGCATAAAATGTGTAACTGTATATGAGCACATTGCGGATTTTTTGAAAGAAGTTAGGATTCTGACTTGAAATCTGTATAAACAAACAAAATTGTTGGTCTGTACTAGGTGATGGACTCTGATGCTGAGGGAGTTCCTAGTGAATTTTTTGATTATTTTAAGGTAAATTATGGTACTTGCCTCTTGACTCTCGATATGCAAACTTCCAAGGCACCATCTTATGTTTCCAGTGGTTATTACTTTTTGTGTTCTATTTTTTTTTCAGGTCTTATGCATTCAAGGTTTCCTCACGTGTCGCAAACATGCAGAGCGAATAATTCTTCTTGTTGAGATGTTGCAGGTGAGATTATTTTTTATTCTTGTCCATGTTTGGCTTTTCTAAGTATGCCGACCACCATACTATTTTATAAATTTTAAATTTGGTGAATTTGTGAATGTGTCATTCGGATACCAGGAAGGATCCATACTGCTGGTTGAAATAAATTGCAGCGTGGTCTTTGGTATCTAGTATCTGATATATTTACTTGGTTTATTATACTTTGTTTAAAGGAAAATCTGTAACTTTCTCTGTGTGTGCCAGATGAGGGTGGGGAAGCCATATTTTCTGAATCAATCTGCATTTGTCTTTTTTTTTTTGAAAAAAAAAAATATCAGAAATTCCAGTTGTAACTTTAATGATATGACTATCTTAAGGAGGCATTGGTGACTAGTGTACCTTAAATTTTGTTTAATTGGTAATGACTTTGTTTTTTTGAAGTGACTGATTTTGTTTTTTTTTTTTTTTTGGAGTGACTGGTGTAGCGCTGAAATTCTCGTGATGCATAAATTTCCTTGTTAGGATGATGTTATAGACCATTGGAAATTTATTTTCTCCAATTAGTTCACATGGTGCGGTCATGTTGCATTTTAATGGGAATCTTGACCGTCTTACCTGGGTGTCTGGGAGCATTATATATGGCTTGAACCCTGTTAATATTATTTTAGTTAATGAGATTATCCTCAAATAGGAGGTAGTTTCTGGCTGGTTAAAGTAAAGAAGTGAAAGAATTGGAAAGCTGTGATAGTTTCACTTAAATTGTGCGAGAGATATTTACTTGATTTGTGCCAGTAAGGCACGACTGGTAATCACTTTTGCTCAAGGATGCGAGTTCAGACAAATACTTTAACCATGAACATAAATACACGTGCTGATCAACTTGATCCTATTGCTATTTTATTGCAGGATTCTGATTTCCCTTGTTTCAAGGGTGGTCCACGAACAATACAGAACTTGAGGAAACGATTTCATCTTAGTTTGACTGAAGAGGTTTGACTTTGTCCCCTTTCATCTGCTTTGTGGATACAATAGATTTCGTGCTTCCCTTCTCATAGATGATGTTGGTCTCTAGCAGCAATGTGTCTCTTTGGTTCTTTCACTGATCAGCAGCAGCTTGGATGCATGGCGGACACGGCAATATGACTATTATCAGAGAGTCTTAAATGGGATTTTGTGAGCACAGATTACATTTTAGATATGTGCTGCTTGATGTTTGACTGTTGATGACAGTGAAGCGTTCAATATACTTGGGGTCTTGAGGATATGCGGTTATGGAGCACTCAGCGCACTTCAAGAATTCATCTGTTTGGTAGTGATATTTTCAGTGACTGTTTCCGTCAGTGATTGGTTTGTTACAATCTAGGCAGAAATCTCTCTAGATAGCAGATTCAAGAGCACTTCAGAAAGAGTTACAATTTTTGTTTTTAAAGGTGTTTTACATTGTTTCGAGGAGGTTCAACTGCCTGGGCTGGAGTTATCTAGGGGGTGCGCTTGTTTGAACCCAATTTGAATGGGACATACTGTACAGAATGATTGAAAGCGGAGTTGGGACAACTTTCGAGATTGCCACCTGAACCTTGAATTATCATTTCTTGGTCTGCTACACCAGCAGCAGTGTTGCAAAGAACTTCGTGTCTATCAGCTTGCATCTTCGGACAGTAAGCATTAATCAGCAGAAATCACTTCCCCAGGCTGCAGTGCCATTTTCTCCTTGGCATCGATTCTCCTATTTACATCTTCAAGCTTTCATTTTTTTTATGAGCAACTGAAAAATGCTTGAGTGGCATTTTGTTGTATTGTGTATAAATTTTTGTTCATTTGAATGGAAGTGTGTTATTTTTGGGGGTTCCAATCATTCGCATTTAAATGTGAATTTGATGTAATTCTTTGGTTGGTCCATTCATTCTTCAAGCATGTTCCCAATCACTCTAGGTTCTTCTTGGGTTCAGCTCTCTCTCCAACTTCTTTGTACTCGTTTGATTTTTACATGATACTTATTGACTCACTAGCACGAGCATGCACTTGGAATTATTCTGTGTTTTGTCATTTCTTTTTTCATTATATTTTAGTTACTCTCTCTGCATTCGATTTCTTGTGGATAAAATATTTGTTCTTTTGCATTTAATTGGTAGTTTTTTGAGTCGATCCTCCTCTGTTACCTGTTCACTCCCCTCGCAAATTTCTACCACTGGATGACATGTATATTAAGCAATTTATTAATTTTCACTATTTTATTATTTGTTGTATATATTCCAAGCCTTTAAAACACAAAGTGGCAGTAATTAGCTTGATAAACGAGCATTGCAAATGTTGCAGAAACAACAGTCTACATGTGACGCTACTCTTTTTAGGATATGGGTGTAATTGAGTTTGAGTGCTTTAATTATTTTTATTTGGAGTTTTGAACTCGAGTTAGAGGTTGATACATTAATGCTCAATTTACATAATCTTTTAAAATTTGAATAAAATATAATTTAATTATTTTATATTTTAAATATATAATAAAGAAATAATATTTACAATAACTTAACTAATAAGAAATAGTAGAATATTTAAAAATATATTTATTCAATTACATTTTATTAAGAGGATAAATTTAAAATAAATATTGAAAATGAAGCACTATTTTAACAGAATATGAAAACAAGCATTAGTAATAAATGTTGAAACATAATTTAAAATTTATAAAATAGCACAACAAGTTCAAAGAAATAGTTGTCAATAACATATTTGAAATATTTAAAAATTTAGATTAACAATAGTATTTTTGATCACTTAAAAAGTATTCAATATTAGTATAATTTTAATCTATCGAATATTTTTATATAATTTCAATGCTTTGTTTATAAATAATATATTTTTATTATTTTTATAAGATTTTTATAAGGTTTCACTGTTATTTTGATTAAGCTATATTTATATTTATTATTTAAACTAAAAATTTTGAAATTTATTTGAATTGGATCATTTGTCAGCGCGGGTTGTGTTTATATCATACATATGAATAAAGAATTGGAACAATCTCAAAAATTTCACTTAAATTTTTATAAAATATTAAATAAAATTATTGATCAAAATTCAAATTTAAAATATTGTATATCTGTAGATGTGTGACAATTATTGTATAGTAAAATAATATTGAAGATGCATAATTGAATTAATTTATAATATTTATAGTTTTATTTAGATTATTTGTCATTGTATTTATACACGTAATTATGAGCATTCCAAAATTTTATATGAAAATTTGTAAATTTATATTTCTAAAATACACACTAAAATTAAATTCTCACATCTTATTTTTTATAAATGAAATTATTATGCACTAATATATTAATGAAAGATGCATAATTAGATTAGTTTGAAATATCCAAATTCCATTTAGAAGTTATGCATTTTAATAAACTTACTTACATTTTTTAAAACTAAATTAAATTTTTCAATATTTTCAAAATTTTTATAGAGAATTTTATAATTTAAAATTTCAAAATATATTTATTCAAATCAAAGTTAAATGCATTGTATATACATGTAGATAAAATCATATAAAAATTTTTTTTGACAAATTAATATATTGTTTCTAATTAAATGTATCATTGAATATATATATGTGTGTGTGTTTGTGTGTTCTTATTTATATAGAAAATGAAAAATAAGTAAAAATAGAAAAAGCCTATAAGCCACATGTAAGAAAGAATTCAAGTTCAATTCAAATAAGAGTTCAAATTTGAATAGACTCGACTCATCTTATACTTACAATTTTAGGATGCTCCAATAATTTTAAGCATTTACAGGGGTTTTTTTCTCAATTTTTTTCTCCACACAATCCCCCACTTACACCCCACGTTTTTAAATAAATTTAAATTCAACACCTAATGATTGAAGTATTGCCATTTAAACCATTGGACATTCCTTTAAAGATGCATGTACAAATCATATGTCCGGTTAGTCAACATGACATTTATTGTTACTAATAAATTTGTCACACTCTATTAATATTATTTGTGAAATATAAAATTGTCATATTTTATATAATAAAACAATAATTATTAAAATTTTAAAATATGAAAAATATTTAAATGCCAAAATAAAAATATGAAAAAAAATAAAAGTGAAAAATATTGAAACAAAATATAAATAAAGATAAATTAAAAGAAAAAAGATGTATAAAGGGCATAAGAGAACAAAAGCATTTAAATATAAGGGTAAATGTGTGAGAGATTTCACATTGTGCAATAAAAAAAGGTTATGTTTGTTTTTGATTTTGATATTTAGGTATGTGTTTTTAAGTTTATTTTTTAAAAAAATTGTATAAAAATATTTAAAAAATGTAATGATTGAAATGTGTATTTTTTAAGAGTGAATCAAAACAAATGCAGTCATAATAATAAAGATATATATACATGTAAATTTCAAAAATATTGTATTGCATTTTCCAAAAAAGGATGTCGTAGAAAATTTTGTCTATTTTTTCATTCGAAGTGCGGGAAAAAAAACTCTCCCTTTAAAAATTTTATTAAATAAGTCGAGGAATAACGTTGAAAGAAAATTGAAATAAAAATAATAATAATAAAAATCTTAGGCTATAGCAACCTCTATAATTTCATTTCAAAACAACAGAAAATAATTTCTGTACATAATGAAAATCACTTTAACATGAATCAAATGAGAACATCTAGATTGGTCTTTTCTTCTCCTAATGCTGTTATAATTATTATTATTATAACGTTGTAATTACTAGTTAAGCCTTGTTCTGTAAAATTAACGTTGTAACGATGCTGGTGTAATCCGACGCTGGCCAGCCAATGAGAATCCATCCTCACTCTTCTTTTCCCGCTAAACCCCTCACCCTTATTTCCTCTCTATATAAACCCTCTACCCTCACAAATTTCGTCCGCCACTTCATTTTCTTGCCAATTTTCTGTACTGCTTCGTTTCTGCCCGCCCGTCTTCTCTCAAGGTGCGTTCGAGTTTTTCTTTCTAATACATTTTTTGTTGCGGTCGATATTGCTGTTGTTTTTCTTCTGATTTTGTTCCGTTGCCTTGTTGATTTTGGGAAAGTTTGAGCGTGTTTTAGGGGTACTGGATTCTAGGGTTTTATTCCGAATTTGTGGATTATATGGAGTCTAATGCTTATATGTGTGTTTGAATTTTTAATCTGTTGGGTTTTTTCCAAATGTTTTTCTGTTGTTATATTGTGGTAGTGGTGGGTTTGGGTGTTGTATTGCGATAGTGAGGAAATTTCTTCTGGGTCGTGTATCGTTGTGTGTGTATGTGTGTATATACACACATTTTCATTTCCTTTTTGTGCGAGTTTGGTTATACTTTGTTTATGTTGTTATACTTTGGTTGGTTAGTGATTTCAACTGTTTTGGCTTATTTAGTCTGGGTTTCTTGTTTTTTTTTTTTGGTTTTTTTTTGATAATTTTGGTATAGTGATGGTGGTGGGTCTTCCTGTCTTCGTTTATGGTAGTAGCATGATGTGATTTGCGGTTATTTGAAGGTGTGAGTTTTGTGAATGTTTTCTATAAAGGCTTATGGTATGATTAAAATGCCAGGGCCTGTATCACACACCGGATGTCCTTTGATTCCGGCAAGAAGCATCAGTGGTTTGTTTGATGTGCTTTCTGTTTTATGAGCATGCAGCTTTAGTACTCTAGAAAGAAATTGCTTCAGCACTTAACTTGAGGACAGTTGGAAGCAGTTTTAGGTTGGAGAGATCTGTGGGTCAAGGGAATTGAGGTATACATCATGTTCCTCGTCAATTTCTTTTGTTGTTTTTTCAGCACAATTAGCCCTTTTTTTCCTTGTGGGGACAGGTTTGATCTTGGGTTGGGTCTGCTGTGCGGCAGCTTGGGGGTTTTCTTAAGAAGTTGGATTGTGGTGCATTCTGCTGTCATGTCAACGACATCCCTCCCTCCAGGATTTTGGTTTCGTCTGACTGATATTGAATTGGTTATGTTCTATCTCTAGAGGAAGGTCATCCGAAAGAAGCGTCACTTTAAAGTTATTGCAGAGTTTAGCATTATAAATTCTCTGCATGGGACCTATAGAAAGAGAAAGCAAGAAATATTGCTGACTTGGAAGATCCCATGGAGAGAATTTATATATGTTGATCTCTGCAGCAAGAATCCAGTTGAGCAATATGCCAGACTAATAAAGAATACGTGAAGCAGCATGGACTGGCAGCATATCCTGAAAATGTGAAGACAGTGATTTTTATTTTTTTTTATTAATTCAAACTGCTTTCTATGTTCACTTCTTTTGCCATTCATTGTTTATTCATATACTGCAGCAAATTATTCTTACTGGGATGATCTTTGTGGCAAGATGAAGAACAAATTCTTACTTTGCTCTGATGTATATGATGTACATAATGGTCTTGGTGACCTGGATGGTTGGGCCCAGATGAACAAAGACAGACTTGATTTCTAAGGGATGCAAAAGGATGGTTATTCCGTGAACATATTTCTGCAAGATGATATTAGTATATATGGATTACTGAACATATGATTTTTTGGCCCCATTGAACTGCTCAGCTGGAGCTAGTGGAGCTGACCAGTCAATAGCTGCCGACATTTTTTGATTTTACAACAATGAGAATGTGCAACTTCATCTTGGAGTCTGTTTTGCTGATATGGATCAGTATGCTTCTTGTGAGGTGATAATTGTTTGGATGTATTTTAGATGGTGAGGTCATGCTTTAATTTACATTTTTGTTTCCCCAATAAATTTTCTTTAGACGATCCGTTTTTTATTTATCTCATTGTAACCATGATTTTTCAGGTCCACAACTTGTTTTACCTGGGATCTAATGCTGCAAATGTTTTTGGCTTTGCACATGAGTAACTAGAGAGTGGGTTCAAGTTCACAAATGACTTGAAAATAGGTGGTTATGCTGATAAATGATGATATTTGTTCTCCATAGCCATCAAAAACTCTTCTTGTAATTTTTTATTAGCTTTACAGTTTTATATTTGAAACGCTATGGCCTTGTTTGTTTTAAAATTTAGTTTGTTTTTATATGTTTGTGAATTGTATAAAAATACGAAAAAAATAAATGAAATTTAAAAAATATAATAATTGAGTGCATATTTTTTGGGTTATATAATTTAAAAACAAACCTAGCTTATGGCTGTGTTTTGGATGCATATTTTTCTCGAAAAGAAATCGAAATAGAAATTAGCATTAGTATATAAGTAAGAGAGAGAGTGTGTGTGTGTAATTTTGATGTGTAGTATATTTAGAGAATTGAATTTTAAATGGCAGGAAATAATGCAAAATATGCATCTATATATGGCCGCTGTTCCCCAAGGCATAAAATCTCAAATGTTGATCAAAAAAATGTTGAAGAAGCATTAAAGATGAATTTTGGATTCACAGTCATGCAAAATGAATTAAATTAATTTGAGAAAAATTATGTGTAGATTTTCATTGAAAAATCTAAAGATGTCAATATAATTAGAACAAAATGGGTCTTTAAATAAAAGACTAATGAGGATGGAGTCATTATAAGAAATAAGGTTAGAGTAGTTGTTTAAGGTTATACACAAGTAGAAGGTATGGATTTTGATGAAACATTTGTCTCGGTGGCAAGATTTGAGGTTGTAAGATTGCTTCAAGTTATAGCATGCTTATTAGAGTTTGAATTGTTTCAAATAAATGTGAAAAGTGCTTTTCTAAATGATTTTTGAATGAGGAAGTATATACTACGCAATCAAAAGAGTTTGTTGACATATATCATTTTAATCATGCGTATAAATTGAATAAAGCACTGTATGGTTTAAAATAAGCTTTTAGAGAGTGGTACGAAAGATTGACAAATTTTCTCTTGAAGAGTGGCTATAAAAAAGCGGGAACTAATAAAACTTTCTTTGTAAAATATTGTAACAATGACATTATAATCACACAAGTTTATGTTAATGATATTGTTTTTAGTGCTATATCACAAAAATTGTTGGATATTTTTGTGAAAAACATGCAACAAGAATTTGAGATGACTATGATCGATGAATTGACATACCTTTTGGGATTGTAACTCAAATAATTGAATAAAGGTATCTTCAGCTCTCAATCCAAGTATGCTAGAAATCTGGTTAGGAAATTTAGCTTTCAAATAGGCAAACACGTTGCAACACCTATGGCAAAATCAATAAAGCTTCATAGGAATGACTAAGAAAAACTAGTTGATGAAAGTTTGTATATAAATATAATAGGAAGCTTATTGTACCGAATTACAAGTAAATTGGATTAATGCTTCAATGTAGTTGTATGCGCAATATATCAAGTATGTCTAAAGGAGAGTTGTTTAACAGCAGTGAAAAATATTATAGGGTATGGAAATTCAACTACTAGTCTTAATATATGGTATTCTAAAGATTCAAAGGGCAATTTGGTTGGGCTTGTTAATGCTAATTGGACTGAAATTTGTGATGACCGTAAGAGCATTATCGGAGGGTGTTTCTTTATGGGGAATAACCTTCTGTCATGGTACAACAAGAAACAAACTTGCATTGGTTGGGTATATTAATGCTAATTGGACTGAAAATTGTGATGACCGAAAGAGCACTATTGGAGGGTGTTTCTTTATGGGGAATAACCTTGTGTCATGGTACAACAAGAAACAAACTTGCATTTCACTTTCGACAATCGAAGCTCTATATATATCCATTGGAAGTTACTATTTCCAGTTACTATGGATAAAGTAAATGTTGAATGGTTATGAAGTGGATGTTCATGGGATGTTAGTGTTATGTGATAACAACAGTGTAATTAAAATCACCAAAAATCCTATGCAACATTCAAGAACAAAGCATGTACATATAAGGCATCATTTCATCTAAGAGCTTGTTGAAAATAAGACTATTATTATTAATCAGGTTGCAATAGAACACCAACTTGTAGATATATTCATCAAAGCTTTGGATGCTTCCATGTTTTGTCAACTTGAAAAAGTCACTACAAATGTGCCTAGTGTAATTTTCTAAAAACTATGTAGAAAGGGGCTTTTTTTTTTTAATTTCTTTTGTCTGATTGCAGTCCTTTGAATTTTTATGGGCTTATTTGCAAATATTCAAGTATTTTTTCAAAATGACAGTTATTGCCTATGATTAATAAGAAAAAAAATTAAGGGAGAGTTGTTTGATTTAATCCTAATTGTAGCAGATGTACTCTCCTCTCTCAGATACCCTTCTTTTATTCTTCTCATTCTAAAAAAGAAACCATGGTTGAAGAAGGATTGAGTTCTTCTAAATCACCAAAGATTCCACAACCAAGTGGTGATTCACTTAAAACCCAACAAGATTCATCCTTTAAGCGAATATGCTCAGAGTCAAATCAATCTCCAACCATAATAGAGAAAGTCCTGAGATGGAGTCTTGTTACTCTTGATGATGAAAAGAATGAACTAGTCCCTCTTAGGACCATTTATCTTATGGAATTAGGTGGAGAAAGTGATGAAGACATTGTGATGTTACCTCGATCACTGCCACAGCCTTCGGTGTCGATTAGTACACAAACTAGAAGTGGGGGATCCCCTATTACTCCCTTGAGTCTGCGAAAGAAGAAGATAAGTAAGAAAAATACTGAGGCCAAGAGTTCTAATAAGGTTCTAAAGAAGTCAGTCAAGAAATCCTTGAAGAAATGTGATGCTGTTACAACACCACCTAGAGCAACGGAAGGCCCTTCAATAAGTTCTAAGAAAGTGCCTCTCAAGGAAATGTCGTGGACCAAGGATGGAGAAGGCCCATCTAAGCCTTGAGAAAGCAGAAACAAAAAGAAAGTCAAGATTGATAAAGGTAAGAGTAAGGTTGATGAGGAAGTTATTGCAAAATTTCCAAAAGAGAAGGGCAAGCGAAAGGCCTTTGAAATCCATGGCACACCTAAAAAGACCAAATAATCTATAGGTAAGAGGTTTGAATCAAGCATGTTAGAAATGTGGAAGATGGTGCATGGTTTGATGCACCTGAACCAGGAGCAAACCAAGGAGAAGTTTCTCAAGGAAATGGCCCTGACAATCCTATTTCCTCACAGACCAATACTATTGATCCTACTTTTTCCTAAGTTGAGTTCTTGTGCCCATTTGCCTTCCTTTGGCAAATTTGTGGCACAAAAGGCAAGTCACACCTAAAAATTGATGTTGGTGCTCAAAGTACTTGTACCAACAATGCTTAAGGGGAAGTTTTTCAAATTCTAAAGCTTGATGTACTCTTCTTTTCATTTTATTTCCTTCCATCATAGTGATAGTTGTCAACAATAATCATGGATTTTTGGATTTCTGTAATTGGTCATTGCATTGAATTGACATATCAAGTATTATGCTATTATACTTCATTTGGAATTCTTTCTAGCTTATTTTTTGGGGTGTCAATTGTGTGTTGTGCCATAAATGTGTTAAAGAGAGGAAGATTGTTACTAAATTTATATTAGTACATTTGCACATGACTTGCTATTTATACAGTCCGTGTTAATGACTAAGGAAATTTGGACTCTTAGTGATTACTCTTAAGTTGGATGGTCTTATGGATAGTTCTTGCATCTAGCTACTTAATATAGTTTATGGCTAGACAAGAATAGATGAAATTCGTGTTGACAATGAAGACTTGGTGTGAATGTGATGTGTTGAAATCTGATTGGAACAAACAATTAATAGATATGCATTAAGCTTTGTGGTTATCTTTAGCTGCGATATGCTTTAAGCTTTGTGGTCATCATAGGGATCTAGTCAATTTTGTAGGAGTCCACGACTATTCATAAGACTTTGCATGGAATGGGGAACTATTACTTGATAAGTATAAATACCACAGCATTTCAGATATAGAAAGTAAACTTTGAAGACTCCAACACTAGTTGCAAGAGTGGTAGACTCTTTGAGTGATCATACTTATTCGTGTGAGAGTTGGAGTGAGTGAACAACTTTATGATAACACAAGCTAGATGTGTAAATGAATGTTGAACATAAAGATAATTAAATTAACCACAAAACAAGAGTGTTTGGGTGCGATCAACCATCTAACCACCTTGGGGAAGATGTTAGGATTTATGTGAAAATTGTGTAAATTGTTTATTTTGTATTTCACTATTCTTTAGTATGCATGTTTGCTTGTGCATAAGTAACAGTTACTGTAGGTCTGTTCAATTAAGTTGTGATTATTACAACACTACCTATAACATTGCTATGTTTTACAATGTTATTCTTCTAATTGGATTATATGACCAAAAGTGGCGGTAGCGATGGCCACCATGGTTTCAGCCGGGCATGATGCAATAATGCGAAGAACAGAGAAGGAGGCATGCGACGGGGCTTCTCCGCTGTCACTGGTTTCCATTTTTTTGTTTTTGTAAGCAGCGGAAGTGACGGTGCTGGGCTGGGAAGTGCGCTTAACAGCGAGGCGATGTTTGGGCAAACAGGGGGTTTCCGTTAATTTGGGGAATAAGGGCATGTTTGTGTACCAGGTTTTTGATTTGGGGTTTTACCCGATTTTTCCTTTTTTGTTTTTCTCGGGAGGGGAGAATACCAAGAAACAAGGGTAATGTTTGTTCTGTTTAATTCTCACCTAAACTAAACTACACACTGTATTTTCAATTCTATCTCTTTCTCTGTTTATTTTTATACATTGGTAATGTTTATTTTATTTCATATTCATCTAAAAACAAATATTAAAATTATTTTATATTTCAAATTTCGTCTCTTTCTTACGCGTTTTTCAAAGAATACACAAACAAACATAATCGGGATTTCTTGTTCAATGCACATGTAAATTTCAAAAATATTGTATCGCATTTTTGAACAAGTTGTAGAAAAATTTGCTAATTATTTTCTTTAAAGTAGGAAAAATTATATTTTTAAAATTTTATTAAATACGTCCAGAAAAACAAAATTTAACAGAAGATTAAAAAAAAAATTCCCAAGCTATAACCACCTCTATAATTAAATGAAAATATTTCGATTTGTCTTTTCTTCAGCTAGTGCTATTATTGTTAAGAACCATGCATTATTTTAATAAAAACACGTTTTCCACTTTTATTTAATTTCTCAAATAATGCCCACATGTAAAATCGGAAAAAAAAAAAAAACAAACAAATAGAAAGCGAACAAAAATTAAAGAATTAATATATGCAATTATTTGACGCAGCAAAACTGAAATTGCTAATCCGGTCATCTGTAATTACCAGTTAAGCTTAAAGTTGCAATTATTTCAGTAAAATTAACGTTGTAACAATGGTGTTGAAATCCGACGCTGACCAGCCAATGAGAGTCCAGCCTTGCTCAACTCGCACACCAGATGTCCCTTGGTTCCAGCAAGAAGCATCAGTGTTTCGCTAGGTGTGCTTTCTATTTCATGAATCAGGGAAGGCTTTGTTAATTTCAAAAGAAATTGTTTTGACACTGGACTTGACGACAGATGGAAGTAAATTTAGGTTGGAGAGGGAGTTGAGGTCTATATACGGGTTTCTCTTCAATTTTGTTCTTTGCTGTGAGCACAGTTGATATGTTTTTTTCACTTGTGGAGAAGGGTTTGATCCTGAGTTTCACTCGTGGGAAGGGTTTAATCCTGGTTGAGTAAGTTGTACAGTACATATTGCCGCTTGAGGTTTTTCAAAGAAGTACGTCCCTCCCTCCGGGATTTTGGTTTCATTCGACTGATGTTGAACTGGTCCTGTACTATCTCAAGAGGAAGGTCATGGGGAAGAAGCTTCACTACGAAGCTATTTCCGAGATCAACATATACAAATTCTCACTGTGGGATCTTCCGGGTGAGCAATATTTCTTGCCCTCTCCTTTTCATTTGCTTGTGACATTTACTGGGAGTAAACATATTTGGTTCTTCATTTAAAATTTACTTGCCATTGTATAAGCACACAAACTTTTGTCAAGGAGCCTTAGGAGCAAGCATGCTGCTAAAAATGGAGTGGCCTATCTGTTCCAATGACAAGACTGTTGAAACTGCGAAGACCTTGGTTTTCATTCTGGTCATGGTCCTCAAGGGGAAAGAACTGATTGGCTTATAAACGAGTACGGGATCCTTGACGACCAGATGATGACGATGATGTTGGAGAGGCTCAAACTCTTGTGACACCCTTGGCATCTGATGCTACTTCACCAACTGTGCTCAAACTTCCAGAAAAGCAAGCTTGCCCTCGTATGACTGGCTTTGCTTTTCTTGGAAGCATGTCGGAGTTGCCTTTGACAGAATGTCTATCACCATCAGCTAGTTGCTCTACTAGTGAGGTGCTGTTTGATGAGGCTGAGGATGAGATTACTAGCCTATTGGCCACATTTATGGATGGTGACTCTTTACTCTTTGAAAAGAATGGAATTAACCTGGGAATGATTTAAAGGCAGTGTTGCTACTGTGATATGCCTTGAATACTAATTGAGGGAACATAGTGGTATTTCTTGTTGATCACTTAACAAGCATGTGTTGATATATTTTTACATTCTGAATGTGTTTCCCCTTCATGTATGCTTTAAGTGCATCCTACTTATGCATCAATCATTATGCTTGCATTGACGCATTGGAAGTTCACTACGTTTTGTGCTAATTCGTTGTTTGCCCATTCTCCTTGCAGAAGGGCTTATGGTCTTTTGAACACCAACATGTAGTCCTGTATAATTAAGTGCTGGGCAATGTTTTTTTTTTTTTAGCGTGCACTTGATGTTTATGTCATCTAAATTCATCACTAAGGTGTTTTTCAGCTTGCCATTTCAGTAGAGATGCATAAAAGAGCTGACCTCTTGAATTTTTTTCTTTATGCTTGTGTTCTTCATTTTTAGTGTCTGGAACATACTTGTATCAGAATGGATTCTTCCATGCTCCTTTATGGATTGTTAACCTGGAATGGCAGCATATTCTGAATGTCGAGCCAGTGTTTTTTTGTTTTTTTGTTTTTTTGATTCATATTTATCTCTATGCCTAACTTTTTTGCCATCCATTATTTGGTCGTGTAATGAAGCAAGTTATTCTGCCTAGGACAATCTTGGTGCAACATGAAGAACAAATCCCCTTACCTTTCTCCAATGTGTATGATATACAAAGTGGTTTTGGTGACCTGAATAGTTGGGCCCAAATGAATGAAGAGAGACTTGATTTCTCAGGGATGCAGAAGGATGGTTGTTCTATGAACATGTTTCTGCAAGTTTATTTAGCCTATACAGAACTTAATAATCTTCTGGCCCCATTGAACTGCTCAGCTGGAGTCAGTGGAACTGATCAGTCAACAGTTGCTGAGATATTTGGAGTTTACAACAATGAGAGTGTGCAACTTCACTCTGGAGTCTGTTTTGCTGGTATGGATCAATATGTTTCTGGTGAAAATCATCTACTGGCGCTGCCTGAAGAATCTTACATTGGTGATAATTGTTTGGACATACTTCAGATGATGGGGCCATGATTTAATTTATTTTTTTGTTTCCTGAATATATTTTCTCTAGATGGAAAGAATGAATTGAGAAAAGAAAGAAGGAATTGTAAAAATACTAGAGAAAAAAAATATAAACAGAAAATAATGGGAAAGAAGAACAATTGTTAAAGAAGGAAAAATTTAGAGAAATTGCAAAATAGGCAAACTAAGAAAGAAGAGGAAAAATATTATAAAAGAAAAATGGTGGCTTGTTTAACTATTTTATTTTTTTGTGACTTTCTTCGTAGGGCATTGTTTATTTTTCTGTTTACCAACGATAATAATCACAGCCATGATATTACTATTATTAACATTAGTATTGTTACTGCAACTATTATAACTACTACTTAAAATTCATATGAATGATAGCATATAAAAATAAAAATTATTATTAACAATGATACTAGAATTTATATTATCATCAAGTAATTAAACTAATAATATTTTTAAATTACGATATTATATACTTTTTATATAATAATTATTTGAACACACGTGTTACATCAAGACACATTTACAAAAAGTGTACTAAGTTTATATACGAGAACAATTATGTTATTTTTCACAAAGATCAACTAATCACATATATAATATCGATTCAATATTTCATTTCTTAAAAAATAATTATCCCATTTTAAATTTCAATATCTCTAAAATAAGGAATTTCTTCAATTGCAATCTTAGCTTTTGGATTTTGTCTTTTTTTTTTTTTGTTGTAGCCCAAAATCTTGTGAAGAGTTTCAAATAAGAAGATTTAGATATGCAAAACCCTCATTTATCCGAACTTAATTAAAGTTGAAACAGGGGGAGGGTCGATGACTAAAATTGTGGTAAATTTCAAAAATTCTGGAATTAGATTCAACCACCTCATCCCCAATTTGGTGGTACTTTAATGGCCTTAAAAATTTAGGACAATATAGAAATTAAAATATATATTTTTTAATATTATCTCAGGTTCTAGGGTTGTCTCCAACCTATGGGATGGCTAACACCAATCAAATTGTTGTGGCTTAGACGACAAAATAAATATTTCCCAACTTTCCAAATCCTTATGTAAGAGAAACAAACCATGAGTATTCCACTGATTCTAATGATAGTTCTTCAAAAGGCTGCATTACAAACCTAGCTAACTGCATGGAAACCCTTGAGTGTCCCTCGTACTAAACTACAGGAAGTAGTAATAAACCCTAGATGTAGCACTTTACTTTCAACATTTTTAAATAACAAATGCTCGAGTTGAGGGGGTAGGATTGGGATAAAAGACAAGTGGATAATTCAAGAGACGAGTCACCTTGAACGTTGACTAGATTTTGGATCTCGAGTCTTAGCCTACTTGAATAAGAAGGTATATCGACTTGGAGATGGGACATCACTCATAATGAATAGAACTTACTTTTGCCACGCAAATGGAGAATTCCAAACACTAGACGTGGCGCATTCCGGCGATAGCTGTTAAACGACATCATTTGTGTACGAGGGCTGGATAGGAGGAAGACTAAAAGATATCATACATCTAATATACTCATAGTTCTTGAATTCCAAAGCCTCAAGAACATGATACATCCCCGTGGGCGTAAAGCTTATTTGGTTGATCTGAAAATTATTTAAATTTTTGGATCACAACACTTTGATTTAGCAATATCTTAAAATATATAACGTATGTGCTAAAAAATAATTTAATGAATTAATCATATAAAAAAAAAAACATTTCCATTTAAAGATGATCTAGTTTTTATAAAACACGAAAATCTATGTAAACATTTTAAAAATTAAATTAAATTAAATTGAAAATATGCTAAAGAAATACTTAACTGTGAGTTATACTAATTTAAAATTTGAAATTCAATGGTCTCTTTACCCAGTGATCTTAATTCCTCCATTTTATATTTGCATCCTTGTTTCTTAAAAATCTTGAGCTTCACGTTTTTATATCTCGACTACTTAAAGTTTTTTAAATGTTTTTTTCACAATCACTTCAATTTTCTTTTATACTCTAATAATAAAATGTCCTTAGTATGTGCGTGTGTGTATGCGTGTGTGTGTGTGTGTGTGTGTATGTATATGTATGTATATATACATATATCTTTAGCTTTGGAATTTATAATTCTCTGAGAGAGAGAGAGAGAGAGAGAGATATATATATATATATATATATATATGGGTGTGTGTGTGTGTGTGTATTATAAATCTTGATAGCTTGTAAAGAACTCTGATTATTGGTGAATTTAACATTAATAAATGAATCATTGGAAATTTAAAGATTAATGTGTATGACTAATACGTGAAATTTATTTTAAATATATAGCTAATTATTATATATTATTTTGAAGCAGTCAAAATTATCTTAAAAGTTATATTTAACTTTATAAAATATCCTATAAATTCAAATATAAATTCATAATTAAGATTATTATTTTTTTCATTGAAAAAACCATCATAAAAGAATCACTTTTTTAATTTAAATAAAATTATTGCACGGGTTCTCTCATTATAAGTTTTCTATTTATAAATGAATTTTTTTATAAATTAAAAATTAATATTGTTAAGTTTAAAAGTAATAAATTCAACTAATAATCTATTTGATTGGAATTCTTTTTATAAATTTCATGTAAAAACAATAGCTAGATACATTTTACACCAGTAAAATATACTCATAACATTCATTCCTAAATTTCAAAACGTGAAAAAGGTCAGTCCTACAAAGTAGGTCACTTATTTGCTTCGTAGAATATATTTTACCAAAATTACCTTTCGAAACAATTTTAGTGATTTTAGTATTTTATGTATATATTATATATGACATAATTTTTATAAACTAACATATAAAGCTTAGAAACTTGAAAATCAAATTCTTTATATTTTTACTTATCAAATTCACATATTTTTTTATAAAAAGGGGCAAGATAAGAATTTGATATATTTCTATTTTTACAAAAATAATTTTTTAAATTAAGAAGAAGTAATAAATTTGAACTTTCATAAAAGAACATGCATTATAAATGTAATATAATTGAGTATCTAGAAACGAAAATATGACATCCTTATTATTCATATATATGCAATACCTATGTCTCCTAACGTATACAACGTTATATTTTTCCATTTTTGTTTGAATTAAAAGTGATACATACTTTTTCTTCTTTTTCCTTTTTGAAAATTGTAAGATGAATGGATAGGATTATATATTATTGAATTGATTTGCAGTTTATTTAAAAACAATATTTAAAAGAATACTTGCATTATTATATTCAACGCAATATTTGATTATGCTAAAGATCCACATATGCAGTAACATATAATACATTCTTTTGCACAATAATTCCAAAATAGATTTCCAAAAGAAAACTGACATTTTGGCCTCAACAATAATTTCTTACCAAAACAACAGAAAAATAATCAGGAACTATTTTTTTGAACAAAATAAATATTAATTTTTTTAAAAAAAATCAAATCAAAATATTTAGATTACCATTTTTTTTTAATCATTGCCACGCTGCTGCTATAATAATAATAATAATAATAAAACAACGAACTTCCTTTTTTTTGAAACACTTTAATTTCCATTTTCATTTAATTTCTCAAATAATGCACAAAAAAATAGGAAATGAAAGAATTATAGAAATAATGCATGCAATTATTAGTCGTAGCAAAACTGAAATTTCTAATCTGCTCATCAGTAATTGCCATTTAAGTTGAGTTCAGTAGAATTAAAATTGTACTGCTGCGGTACAACTAGTATTTTAAAAATGAATTGCTGTCCCCAATGAACCAGTTATGGTTCCAACGTTCAAATTGATAAATAAATAAATTTTAAAATCCTCACTTTTTCTCCTCTTAATTTAATTTTTGTTTTAATTATAATGTTTTCGCTTTGTTCTCTTTTACACAAAAAAAAAAAATAATCAATTCAAAATCTCAGATTTTTGACTTGAACATATATTAATTATATAGGACTTTATTAAAGTTCTACTTATTTTGATGAAATAGTTTAATAAGATAAAATTTTATTGTACAATTTTATATTATTATTTATTGAGTTACTATTTTTTTTCTTTTTGTGGTATTCTTATTGTATTAGTGTAGCGCATTTAACTATTAATAGTGATAAATAAAACTGAAAATTAAAATTCAAGTATATTTTCTTCATATTTATCATTTTATGTGTCTTTAACATATATAATAATATTTATAAAATAAATATGACATCACCAATTCCATCATATTTGGACCATTAGTTGAATCAATAACCCTTACACTGGTAAATTTGTAGGACTAGTAACTAATTTGGGAGAGTGTGTCCGTCTTGAACCTCTGAGTAATTCTCCCAATCAATTGCACATCAGCAACGTTTTTCATCTTCTGTTCATCGTGTATCCTTGTTGTTGGTTGAATTTTAACACATTGGGTACAACGAGGCTAGCAAAATTTAAACTTTAAGCGTGTTTGGACGAGTTTGTAAGTTTTTAAAAACATATTATAAGGTGTTGAGAATTTATGAGTTTCTCATATTTGTTTGGCAATTTTTTTTTTTTTGATAAAAAGTTAGTAAGTTTTTAAAATAAAATATTTAAAGTTTATAAACAAGTTTTTAAAATAAGATATTTAAAATTTATAAGATTTTTAAAAATAAGTTGGTTATTCCAAATGTATTTGGCTAAGCTTATTTTTAATATCTTATAAGATCATACATTATTTAAAAATAAACTTAACCAAATATCCTTTAAGTTGGGATAATCAACTTATTTTTAAAGAGTTTATAAACTTTATACATTTTATTAGCAGAGTTTATAAACTCTTTTAACAAAAAAATTACTAAACATTCATGAAGAGTTTATAAATTCTCAAACATTTTATAAAATTTTTTTAGAAACTTATGCTCACCTAAATATCATCTTGATGATATTTATCTTTTTTTTGATACATTAAATGGAATATCTTATAAGATATTTGAAATAAGTTAAAAATAACCAATTTATCTTTAAAGAAATTATAAATTTTAAACATATTATTTTTGAAACTTATAAATTCTTTTATGAAACAAATTATCAAATACTTATAAAGAACTTATAAACTCTCCAACATCTTATAAGATATTTTAAGAAACTTAAAGCTCTCCCAAACATCCTCTTATTTTTCAAACATGTTATAAATTATTTTATTTTATATATAACAAATGATATAAATATTTTATTAATAATATTTGAAATTATTTTTATTATTATTATTATATCAAAAAATTATAATTAATTATAATTATAAATTTAAACAAAATTTTATTAGATAATTTTATCAAATACTTTTTAATTTATTTTTGAAACAAAATATACGGACTTGTAAGATTTAAAACCAGCTTATAAAAATTGTATAATCTATTAAAAAGGTTAGCCAAACACCCCCCATCTCACCATACTCCTCTCCCGTCAAACCTGACCCTAAACCCTAAACCTGACCCATAGTTTCCACCTACATAAAACCTCACCCTTCCCAAATTTCGAGCCCTGCTTCAATTTCTCGAAGATTTTCTTCATTGGCATATCCCACTGCGCAATTTCCCTCTTGGGTTCATCTTCCTTTTAGATGTGTTTGCATTTTTCTTTTTAATAGAATTTTTGTTCTAGACAATATTGTTTTTCTTTTTCATTTTGTTCCGTTTGGTTGTTGATTTTGGGAAATATTGAGTATGTTTTATGGACATTGGATTTTGGGTTTGATTGATTGCATAGAGTCCACTCTAGTTGTGTTTGAATTTTTAATCTGTTAGGCCTTTTCCTAATGGTCTTTCGTTGTCTCTGTGTCGTGGTGAGTTGATTGTTGTATTGCAAGATGAGGATATTTCATTTGGTCTTGCATTGTTGGATTTTACTTTGCGTTTTTAACGAGGATATTTCATCTGCGTCTTTTAGTACTTGGATTCATCTTGGTGTAAATGATTTTATATTATATGACAAGTATTGAGTTTCAAAATCTTCTCAATACAAAAATTATGATTTGGTTGGTAATCGGTTTCATCAACTTTGTTTGTTTTTGATAATTTTGACATAGTGATATTGGAGTGTTTTCTAGTCATTGTTTGTGGTATCAACATGATATGGCTTGCAGTTAGTTAAAGTGAGCTTTGTGAATGTTTTGTATATAGACTTATGATATAGTTAAAATGTTAGAGCCTGTATTGCACATTAAATGTTGATTGATCGAGCAAGAAACATTAGTTGTTTGTTGGATGTGCGCTCTATTTTATAAATAAGGGAGATTGTGATACTTTCAAAAGAAATTATTTTATAAATAAGGGAGACTGTGATACTTTCATAAGAAATTATTTCGCCAGTGGACTCAAAAACAGTTGGAAGTAGTTTTAGGATGAAGAGATTTGTATGTTGAGGGAGTTGAGATGTATATACATGTTTTTCATTCAATTTCATTCGTTAATGTTTTAGCACAGTTGAACTTTTTTTTTCTTGTGGGGAATGACCCTAAATTGAGTGTATTGTACGTTACATGTTGCCTCTTTGGGTTTTCTAAAAATGTTGGTGAAACCGGAATCCCGGAGGGAGGGGCGTCTTTGCCATGACAGCAGAACACCTCACAATCTAACTTTTTAAGAAAACCTTAACCGCACAACTTATTCAACTCAGGATCAAACCTTTCCCCATGAGGGAAAAAAAAAGACCAACTGCACTCAAAAAACAGAGAATGAAATTGAAGAGGAACACACACATAAACCTCAAGTCCCTCGAGGATAGATCTCCAACCTTAAACCACTTTCAGCAATCCTTAAGTCCAGTGGCGAAAGAATATCTTTCTAGAGTACCAAAACCTCCCCCGAGTCATGAAACATAGAACACACTTGACAAACCACTGATGCCTCTTGCTGAAATCAAAGGCCCTCACCTTTTAACTATATCATAAACCTTTATAAACAACATTAGCAATACCCCATACAAATAAATGCAAACCACATCATAAGACTGCCATACAGCTTGACAAGAAAACCCACAAGAACCATCACAAAGCCAAAATTATCAAAAACAAAACGAATAAATAACTAAACCAAAACAGATGAGATCGATAGGCAACCGAAGTATGATTTTTGCATTGAGAAAGATTTCAAAACTCAAGACTTCGGAGACAGTTTAAAACTGCTTCCACCCAAATGAATCAAAGTATCAACAGACACTGCCAAGTAAAGGGTAAAGTAAATACAGCTCAAAACTCATACAAAAAGAAAATGAAAAAAATCCAATAATACAAGACCTAGATGAAATATTCTCAGCAATACAACACTCAAACCACAACTATTACACGAAAACAACAGAAAAACATTTGGCAAAAGCCAAATTGATCAAAATTCAAACACAAATAATATCATTTATGAGCACAACTACCTGATTTCAAGTCTTTGGTGAACTTTACCGCACTCTCTAGTTGCTCGTGTGTGAAGCAAAAAATATTTGCAGCAATAGGTCCCTGGTAGAACAAGTTGTTGACCTGCATCATGGTTACAATGAGATTAATAAATAAAACATGGCCTCACGCCCTCACCATCTGATTCCAAACAATTATCAACATTGTAAGATTCTTCAGGTGGCGCAGGTAGTTGATTTTTTCAAGAAGCATACTGATCCATGCCGGCAAAACAGATTTCAAAATGAAATTGTTGCACATTCTCATTATTGAAAAATTAAACTATCTCAGCAGCTTTTGACTGATCGGTTCCACTGACTTCAGTTGAACAGTTCAAAGAGAATGTGCAACAACTTCATTCTGAGTCAGTTTTGTTATTGAAAAATCAAAATATCTCAGCAACTTTTAACTGATCAGTTCCACTGACTCCAGCTGAGTAGTTTAATGAGGCTAGAAGATCAATAAGTTCTGTATACGCTATCTTGTCTTGCAGAAAAAGGCACATAATAACCATCCATTTGCATCCATTAGAAATCAAGCCTGTCTTCGTTCATCTGGGCCCAACTATCCAGGTCACCAAGACAATCATGTATATCATATACATCAGAGCAAAGTAGGAATTTGTCCTTCATCTTGCCACTAAGATCGTCCCGGTAAGAATAAGTTGCTCCAGTACATGACTAAATAATGAATGGCAAAGCAGATAGATATAGAAATCAATTAGAATAAAAAAAATGCAGCATATGCTTCCATTCCATGCTCCTTTGCGTACTGCTTTTTGGTCTGGAATGTTGCTCACTTGGATTCTAGCTATTGCGGAGGTCAGCATCAATAAACTTTTCTCGTTTTGCATAAAAAAGAGAAAGCAAGAAATATTGCCATGGAGAGAATTTATGGATGTTGACCTCAGATATGGCTTCGAAGCCAAGATAGTACACGACCAGTTCAGTATCAGTAGGATGAAACTGAAATTCCGAAGGACGACAGCAGAACGCCCCACAGATAGTATTAGACTCCGTACAATCCATAGATTCCGAACCCAACCCTAGAATCCAATACCCATCAAACGCACTCAACTTTCCCAAAATCAATAACCCAGAGGAACAAAATCAGAATAAAAAGAAGAACAATAACGATCCGCACAAAAATTCTATTAAAAAAAGAAATCGAAACTCACCTCGACGGAAGAACGGACCGGAGAGGCCGTGGAGATAACGCGTAATGTGATGGAACAGTAAGGAGAACATTCAAGAAAGTGGAGTGGGGTACGAAACTAGGGTGCGGCGAGGGTTTAAATAGGAAACTCCAGTGAGAAAGCAACAGCCTGGTGAGTAAAGCCAGGATTCTCATTGGCTGGCCAGCGTCATCGCACTGCAGCATTACAACGATAGTTTTACCGAACTAATCTTGAAATTACCGATGGCCAGCAATTTTCAGTTTTGCTACATGTAATAATTACAATAATTCATTGTTCAATTTTTCTCTAAGCTGATTTCTGATTTCACATGTGGCATTGTTTGAGAAATTAAAAGAAAGTGGAAATTAATGTCTTTTTATTAAAATGACATATAATTTATTAATAATAAAATAACAACAATAATAATAGCATTAGCAGAGGAAAAGACTAATCTAAATATTCTCATTTGATTCATATAGAACTAATTTTTAATGTTAAAAAAAAAATAGGTCCTTATTATTCTCTGTTGTTTATGGAAAGAAATTAAATAGACTGTTATAACTTGGGATTTTGTTTGTTTTAATTTTCTGTCAAACATTTTTTCTAGGCATATTTAATAAGTATTTTTCAAAAAATAATTTTTTTCCAGTTTTGAAGAAAAAAGTAGACAATTTTTTTTTCTACCAAATCCTTGTTAAAAAATGCAATAAATTAATTTTGAAATTTACTTGTACATATCTGTATCTATTTTATATTACTAAGAGTCTGGACTTATTTTAAGTTTACAACGTAAAAATACATGTTTACTCCTTCTGACTGTACATTGTCTTTATCCTTATGTTTAAATTGTTATGTTCTTTTATATCCTTTATATCTCCCTTTTCTTTTATCTTTATTTATATTTTCTTTCAATATTTTCGCTTTCAATTTCTTTTCATCTTTTTTTATTTTCTTATTTTTAATATATTTGTTATTTTACATTTTTAATAATATAATTCTTATCATTTAAAATGTAACAAGTTTACAATTTACAAATAATTTTACTCATACATAAAGTGTGCTCAAAAGAAACTTTTTGTCAAGTCCATGTGGCGATGTTTGGATGCTAATTTTGTGTAAAATTGTCATTCTATCAAAATATATAATCCCAAACATTAAACGTCGTGTTGTCCCCTTAACATAAAGATACATTATTGTTTGTTGAATACAAAACCCAACAAACTGTTGTCACTTATCTAGCATCACGCAAGAAAACATGCTGATAAAAAATGTAAAGAAGGAGCAATAGTTGTGCAAAAAAGGCTAAAAAGAGGGCCCTAAATAGGGTTTTTGAGCATAAAAATGATTTAGGATACCTATAAATGCTCAAAAATCATGAGAGCATCCCTAAAGGAATTAGTGAATATGTTGTTGATTGTTGTTTCCACAACATTTGTACAGCCCGTTTATTGAACTTTCTATTGCCACATTGTGTTTTAAAGACTTGGAAGATAACAAAACAAAATACTAAAATTTACTAAATTGCATAATATACATGTCATCCAATTTTAGAGATTACCGAGGGAGAGAATATTCATCAACAAGAAAATGAACCCAAAAAAGAAGTAAAAAGAAACAACTTTTTAAAAAAATGTTAAACAGAAACTAATTTCAAGTTTACGCTCTTGTCAACGAGAATCATGTAAAAACCACCAAACAAGCACGAAACTTCGTAGAAAGAGCTGAACACAAGAACTTAAAATATGCTTGAAGAATGAATGAACCGACGAAGCAATTCATCAAATTCACATTTAAATGCGTTCGATTGTCCCCCAAACTTACTTCCAATCAAATGAACAAAAGTTCCATACACGATACAACAAAATGCTACTCAAGCATCTCAGTTGCTCAAAAAAGAATAAAGCTATAGGAGAGTAGAAGACAAGAAGAAAATGCAGCTTGGGAACGTGATTTCTATTGATTAATGCTTACTGTCAGAAGAATGCAGGCTAATATACACAGAGTTCTTAGTTACGCTGCTGTCGATGTAGAAGACTCAAAAATGATAATTCAAGGTTCTGGTGGCAATCTTAGATTTCGTTCAACTGCAGTTTCAATCCCTCTGTACAGTGTGTTCCACTCAAATTGAGTTCAAGCAGGTGCACCCCCTGAGAAAAACTTTAGCCCAGTCAGTTGAATATCCTCAAAACAAGGAAAACACATTTAAAAACAAAAACTGTAACTCTTTCTGAAGAACTCTTGCGTGCTACCTATGGAGATTTCTGCATTGATTGTAACAAACCCCCTCACTAATGGAAACAAGTATAAAAAGTATCATTACCAAACATGATCACCGTCATGAGTTCCTGAAGCACATTGAGTTCCCCAAAGCCACATATACACAGGACCTCAGGTATATAGATTATTTCAGTCACCTAGTCAACTATCAAGCATCATGTATCTGAAATGTAACCTACACTCGCAGAACACCATTTAAGACTCTAATAATAGTCATGCTGTTGTGTCCACCGTGCATCCAAACTAATGCTGATCAGCGAAAGAACCAAAGAGACATTGCCGCCAGAGACTAACATCATTTACGAGGAGGGAAACACAAAACTTATTGTACCCTAAAAGCAAATGAGGGGAAAAAGTCAAACCTCTTCAGGTAAACTACGCTAACACCCTTGGCATTTGATGGTCCATCACCAACAACGCTAACACTTCTGGGAAAGCGAGCTTGTCCTCATGTGACAGGTTTGTTTTTTCCTGGAAGTACGTCTGGGTTACCTTTGACAGATGGTCCATCACCATTAGCTGGTTACTCAACTAGTGGGGGTCTTTTAGATGAGACTAATGATGAGATTACTTGCCTATTGGCCCCATTTACAGTTGATGACACCTTACTCTTTGACAAGAGTGGAATCAACCTTGTAACTATTTAAAAAGCTGTGTTACTACTGTGATAGGCCTCTTCATCTTGGGAATGTATTGGAACTTCTTATTGATCACTTCGCAGGCATGTCTTCATGTATTCTTTTCACATTCTGAAAGTGTTCCTCCTTCACATATGCTTTAAGTGCAACTTGGGTATGCACCAATCATTCTTTTGGGTTGACGTGTTGGAAGTTCACTATACTTCGTGCTAATTTCTTATTTGTTTATTCTCCTTGTAGAAAGGGTTATAGTCTTCCGAACAATAACATGTAGTCCTATATAATTACATACTGAGCAACATGCATTATTTTGGTGTGCACTTGATATTTATGTCATCTAAATTCACTAAGGGACTTTCGAGCTTGCCATTTCATTAGAATTGTATAAAAGAGTTGTCTTCTTGAATTTTTTTCACTATGCTTGTGTTTTTCATTTTTAATATCTACATACTTTTTTTCTGTGTTTTTTCCCAGACACGCACCCACTCACACACCCACTCCCAAATGGATTTGAACACCAACATGTAGTCCTGTATAATTATGTACTGGGTTGATGTGTTGGAAGTTCACTATGCTTGCCTATTCTCCTCGCAGAAGGGGTTATAGTCTTTTGAACACCAACATCTGGTCCTGTATAATTACTTACTAAGTAACTTGCTGTTTTTTTGTGTGCACTTGATATTTATGTCATCTAAATTCACTAAGGGGCTTTCGAGCTAGCCATTTCATTAGAATTGCATGAAAGAGTTGTCTTGAATTTTTTTTTCTCTGTGCTTGTGTTTTCCATTTTTAATGTCTAGAACATAACTTTTTTTTTTCTATTTTTTTTCTCACACATACACCCACTCACACACCCACTCCCAAATGGATATGAGCCCAATACTTTAAGAATAAAATGATGCATTCAACCCATTGGGCATCTCCTAAGGGACATCTAGAAAAATTGTATCAAAACAGATTCTTCCATGCACCTTTACGTATTGTTAGTCTAGAATGGCAGCACATCCAGAATGTCAAGCCAGTGCTTCTTACTGTTCAAATTGATCGCTATGCTTACCTCTTTTGTCATCCTTTATTTGGTCATATATTGAAGCAACTATTCTTGGTAGGGCAATCTTAATAACGAGATGGAGAACAAATCCTTACCTTGCTCTGACGTATACGCCATAAGTGGTATTGCTGATCTGGATAGTTGGGCCCAGATAAACGAAGTGAGACTTGATTTCTCAACGATGCAGAAGGATAGTTATTCTACAAACATGTTTCGGCAAGATGATTTAACCTATACGGAACTTAATAATCTTCTGGTGTAACTAATCAGTCAATAGTTGATGAGATATTTGGATTGTACAACAATGAAAATGTGCAACAACTTTATTCTGGAGTCTGTTTTGCTGATGTGGATCAATATGCTTCTTCTGAAAATCGACTACCTGCGCCGCCTGAAGAATCTTACAATGGTGACAATTGTTGGAACGTACTTCAGATGGTCAAGCCATGATTTAATTTATTTTTTTTTTGGTTTCTCCAATTTATCGTCACTAGATGATCCACTTTTATTAATCTCTATGTAACTATGATCTTGTGGGTCAACAACCAGTTTAACTAGGGTTATAATGCAGCAAATGTTTTTGGCTTCGTACAACAGCAATTAGAGAGTGGGGTCAAGTTCTCCAAAGACTTGAAAATAGGTAGATTTGCTGATAAATAATGATAATTTTGGTTGTAAGACACGTATTCATGTTCCATTTTTTCTTCAGTCATTTTTGTATGACAAGCTATCAGACTAGGTAGTTTCAATAGGAATAAGAAAAGAAAAGAATTAAATAAAAATATAAAACTAGAATTTTTTTCATCTCTTGTTTTGCTCGAAGTTGTTCTGGTCTCTAGTATCAACATAGAATGACTTGTAAAAAAATTGAACACTAGAATTTTTTTATGTCTCGTTTGGCAGCTGTTGGTGCAGCCTGCCTTTGATAGTAGAATCTCTGGAAATAAGGCTTTGTGTTGGGAATCATTTTTATTGTTTTGTGGACTTTTACCTTGTTTAAATAACACTTTTTTGTTTCATTGAGTTCATTCTTATCTGAGTGAAAAACCTTCATCGTCTTCTCCAATTAATGTATACAGTTTCTTTGCACTATGAAAGAAGGCTATAATTGTTGGTTGCTGATGTCATTTTCCTTTTACCGATTTCAGTGTTATCTTTTGCAGAAATGAATTCTAGTGCGATTTACAGCCTTGTAATTTGTGGTCCGTCACTAGTCACTACTTACACAAGGCTTTTGGCATATGTTTGTATTCTGTCGACTTTTCAAATATGTTGACTTTTGAGCTAAGTTTGTGCAGCGACTCAAATCCGATTGTTCGCTTCAATTTTATAAAATATAAAATTGATTTAAAATTTAAATAAAATAATGAGAATGAATTTTAAAAAAATGTTTAATTTAAATTTTGAGTTTGGTTAAATTTTAAAATATTATTAAATTTAATAAAAAATATTATCAAATTTAATTGAATTTGAGTTAAATAGTTTGTTCTATAAACAACCAATTTCAAATTATGGGGTTGAAGAAAAGAAGAGGGTGGAGAAGTATAAATAACAGATAATGGGCGATCTAAATTCTTCACCATCCTCTTTCTTGTGAAATAATATTCAAACACTTTTAAATAATTCCAAATTACATTTCTAGAAGAAACCAACATTTTGGCGACAACGCTAAATGACGTACCTTACAAAGATGGGATATGACAATTTATCACGCACAACATTGTATTAAACGATATTAAACAATGAATCAAGCTTAATAATGAAATGTAAACAAGCCCTTAAAGACTAAAGATATATTTCTTTCTATTTTGTTTTCTCGATGGACATAAATAGACTGCAATATCTGAAGACTAGTAGATTGCATATGGACTCAACAAGAAATTTCTTGTAATGTGTACCTATAAATTTCAAGACACATTTTTAGAACCGTAATATTTACGCTACATCGTATTTTGGAGTTGTATGAGCGTGTGTTGAAGATATACTTCTTGTCCTATTGTCCAAATTTGTGCATAATGAAGTTGGGAGACAGTGTATTTGATCCTCAGTTTTTGCATTAAATGTACACAATATAGTACTCATTGCATATTAGTAATTTTTACACACTGTATATGTTCGTGTTTAGATTAATATAATATAAAAATATAAATAATTACTTAATTTATTTTAATTATATTGTAGATTAGTTTAGTTAAATATTTATTTTGCACTTATGAAAGGTATCATAAGTAAAAAAAAGAATAAAAAGATATAATAATAAAGGTAATTTTTTTACTATTAAATTAAATAAGGACGTATTTGTAAACTAATTTAGTATAAGATTAAACTCTTAATAGTATAAATATAAATATCATATTATATAATATAAATTAAGTTGAAGAAAGTTATGTATATTAATTCACTTGGTATAACTAAAATAGTCTAAAATTTTAATATTATGATATGGATAGAGTGTGCTTTTTGAATAAGAGCATGGCAGTGAAATTTGTAATTTTTTTCTTTGTAGCAAAACATTTGTCGGGTTAGTTTTCACTATTTTGAGGTGCACGAAAATTTAAAAAATATAATAATTTCATTGTATGTTTTTAAAATAGAAAAAATAAAAACTAACATTGCTTATTTTTAAAATCTTTATAAAACAAATCTAGAAAAATGTTTAATATTATTATTATTATTATTGACGAAAACAATGCGTTATTACAATGAAAACACATTAATTTCCACTTTCTTTTAAATTTCTCAAATAATGCCACCCTAAAATCAGAAAAAAAAATGGAAATGGAAAAGTTAAAAAATTAGAATACGCAACTATTGCAGGGAGAGAAACTGAAATTCCTAATCCAGTCCTCAGTAAGTACAAGTTAAGCTTAACTCAGTAAAACTAACGTTGTAATGCTGTAATAATACGACGCTGGCCAGCCAATCAGAAGCCAGCCTTGCGCACGAAGCTGCTCTTATATCACTAAATCCCTCACCCTCAGTGTCCAATTTCCATCTATAAAAACCCTCATCCCTTCCCTCCCTTCCACTTAACTTTCTTGAAAATTCTCTTTATTGCTATACAACATTACGCGTCTTTCTCTCTCCGCCTGTACGGTCCGTCTTCCGTCAAGGTGTGTCTCGATTTTTCTTTTAAATAGAATTTTTGTTTCGGTCGATATTGATGTTCCTTTTCTTCTGATTTTGGTTCGCTGGGTTGTTGATTTCGGGAGAGTTTGGGTGAGTTTTAGGGGTATTGTATTCTAGGGTTGTATTCCGAATTTGTGGATTGCAGAGTCTAGTGCTTATATGAGTGTTTGGATTTTTAATCTGTTACTTTTCCAAATACTTATATCGTTGGATTCTTTTCATTTGCTTTTTGCTGATGTCTTTTTGAGTCTTGAGCCATATTTGTTTTTTACGCTTTACTAGGTAGCGTCTTTTGATACTTTGATTCATCTGGGTGTAAGCAGCTATCTGCAAAGTCTTGAGTTATTGAAATATTCTCAATGTAAATGTTATACCTCGGTTGCTCACCGATGTCACCTGTTTTGGCTTGGTTCTTTACTCGTGGTATGTTTTTGGTAATTTTGGCTTAGTGATGTTGGTGGGGTTTTTTTTTCCCTTTTGGTCATATTGTATGGTATTAGTATGACGTGGTTTGCGGTTTTTTGAAGTGGGCTTCATTAATATTTTATATCAAGGCTTATGATATAGTTAAAATGCCAGGACCTTATTGCACACCAGATGTCCTTTGATTCCAGCAAGAAACATCGGTGGTATGTTAAGTGTGCTTTTTGTTTCATGAACCGAGGGAGACTTTGGTACTCTAGGAAGAAATTGTTTCGACACTGGACTTGAGGATAGTTGGAAATAGTTTTAGGTTGGAGATTTGTGATTGAGGGAGTTAAGTTGTGTATCTGTGTTCCTTCTTCAGTTTCATTCTTTGTTTCTGAGCAAAGTGGGCTTTTTTTCTCGTGGGGAAGGTTTTGATCTTGGGTTGGATAAGTTGTGCAGTACATATTTCTGCTTGAGGGTTTCCAAAGAAGTTAGATTGTGGGGCGTTCTGCTGTCATGGCAAGGACGTCCCTCCCTCCAGGATTTCGGTTTCATCCGACTGATGTTGAACTGGTCTTGTACTATCTCAAGAGGAAGGTCATGGGAAAGAAGCTTCACTTCGAAGCTATTGCTGAGGTGAACATATACAAATTCTCTCCTTGGGATCTTCCAGGTGAGCAATATTCCTTGCTTTCTCTTTTTCATCTGTTTGTGACATTTAGTGGCAGTAAACATGTTTGGTGCTTCATTTAAAATTTACTTGCTGTCATATAAGCATACAAACTTGTGTCAAGGATCTTTAGGAACAATTCTGTAGTTTAATGATTTATTGTTTCTCCTAGTACTCTTTTGATATATAGCTGCCTAGACGCGATTGAGGTGTGATACTTGTTCCTTAGGGACCTTGAATTCTTGAAATTTATTTCGCATTAGAGTTTAATGTGTTTCTCTGTTTTACACCAGATCTATCATGTTTGAAAAGTAAGGATCTGGAGTGGTACTTTTTCTGTCCAAGAGAGAAGAAGTATGCGAGTGGAGCTCGGTTCAACCGTGCTACTGAAAATGGATACTGGAAAACTACAGGAAAGGACAGACCTATCCGTTCCGATGAAAAGACTGTTGGAACTGTGAAGACCTTGGTTTTTCATTCTGGTCCTGCTCCTCGAGGTGAAAGAACTGATTGGGTTATACACGAGTACAGGATCCTTGACGACCAGTTGGCTGCAGCAGGAGTTCAGGTAATCCATCTTTCCTTGTTTGAATACCTTGTTATGCCCATAAGTTACCTATAAGATGATTTCTTGGTCAATTATCTGCTTCAATTTTAATGATTGTGTAGTTTTGCTTGCTAGTGCGATACGTTGATGAAATATATTAAATTAGTTATGTTTGTTTTTTAATGTTAATTTTCTTATTTTAGATCTTGTTTATTTTTTCTTCATGCTTTAAAATTAACTTCCTTCAGATCGATCTTTTATCATTGATTTCTCATGTTCAGCTAAATTTTATGAAGAAATCTAATGTCATTAATAATTTCAATTTAAGTATGTGGTTTATTCTTAATTGAAAACAACTTGCGTGCCATTTGACGGTTTACTTGAAACAACAGAAAGAGCATTCTAGGATATTGGAAACAATGACACTGATGAAATGATAGCAATTCTCTTACATTTTATATTCCCCTTATTTTGCAGGACACATATGTGCTCTGTAAGGTCTTCAAGAAGAATGGTCTAGGCCCAAAATATGGTGCACAATACGGAGCACCATTTAAAGAAGAAGATTGGGTTGATGATGATATTAGTGATGCTCAAACCCGTGCAACACCCTTGACATCTGATGGTCCATCACCAACTTTGCCAAGGCTTCTAGAAGAGCAAGCTTGTACTCCTGTAACAGACTTGTTTTACCCTGGAAGCACATCTGGGTTGCCTTTGACTGAAGGTCCATCACTGTCAGTGGGTCGCTCAACTAGTGACTTGCTTTTGGATGAGACTAATGATGAGATTACTCGCCCATTGGCCCCATTTACAGATGATGATGGTGTTGGTGATGCTCAAATTCTTGCAACACCCTTGGCATTTGATGTTCCATCTCCAACTATGCTAGCTCCTCTGGAAAAGCAAGCTTGTCCTCATGTGAAAGGCTTGGTTTTTCCTGGAAGCATGTCTGGGTTTCCTTTGACAGAAGGTCCATCATCATCAGCTGGTCACTCAATTAGTCAGGTGCTTTTGGATGAAACTGATGATGAGATGACTCGTTTGTTGGCCTCATTTACAGATGATGACAATTTATTCGTTGACATGAATGGAATTAACCTGGTAATCATTTAAAAAGCTCTGTCGCTAGTGTGATATGCCTTGAATATTTATCATGGGAATATATTGGTATTTCTTGTTGATTGCTTAACAAGCATGTCTTGATATATTTTTTAACATTCTGAATGCATTCCCGGTCTCACATGCTTTAAGTGTATACTAGTTATGCAGAAGGGGTTAGAGGCATTGGAAATTCACTATGCTTCGTGCTAATTCCTTTTTCTATTCTTGTTGCAGAAGGGGTTAGAGGCATTAGAAATTCACTACGCTTTGTGCTAATTCCTTCTTCGTCTATTCTTGTTGCAGAAGGGGTTATTGTCTTTTGAACACCAACCTGTAGTCCTGTGTAACTTAGTGCTGGGAAACTTGCAGTTTTTTTATTGTGCACTTGATATTTATGTCATCTAAATTCACTAAGGTGTTTTTTAGCTTGCAATTTTAATAGAGATGTGAAAAAGAGCTATCCGCTTAAATTTTTTTCTTCATGCTTGTGTTTTTGATTTTTAGTTTCTAGAGCATACTTGTATCAAGACGGATTCTGCCGTACTCCTTTACGTATTGCTAATCTGGAATGGCAGCCTATCCTGAATGTCAAGTCCGTGCCTTTTTTAAATTCAAATTGATCTCTATGCCTACCTGTTTTGCCAACCATTATTTGGTCATATAATGAAGCAAGTTATTATTGCCAGGACGATCTTAATGATAAGATGAACGAATCCTTACCTTTCTCTGACGTATATGATATACATGGTGGTCTTGGTGACTGGGATAAGGAGTCCCAGATGAATGAAGATGGACTTGATTTTTCAGGGATGCAGAAGGATGCTTATTCCATGAACATGTTTCCACAATATGATTTAGCCAATGTGGAACTTGATGATCTTCTGGTCCCATCGAACTGCTCAGCTAGAGTCAGTGGAACTGATCAGTCAGCTGTCCTTGAGGTGGTTGGATCTTGCAACAATGAGAATGCTCATCAACTTCACTCTGGAGTCTGTTTTGCTGGTGTGGATCAGTATGCTTCTTGTGAAAATCAACTTCCCACACTGCCTGAAGAATCTTACAGTGGTGAAAATTGTTTGGATGCACTTCAGAAGGTAAGGCCATGTTTTAATTTTTTTTATTTTTTTTTCCGGTTTCCCCAATAAATTTTCTCTAGACAATCAATTTTTTTATTAATCTTCCGTAACAATGTTCTTGCAGTTCAACGACCAGCTTTACCAGGGATGTAATGCTGCAAATGTTTTTGGCTTCGCACATGAGCAACTTGAGAGTGGGATTAAGTTCACCAAAGACTGGAAAATAGGTAGATTTGCTGATAAATGATGATAATTCTTGTTGTGGGATGAGTATCAATGTTCTAGTTGTTCTTTAGTCATGTCGGTATAACAAATTGTCAGACTAGGCAGTTTCAGAATGGGTCAAGCTGCATTACAGAATGCAGTATGCCTTGTTGAACTGGGATTCTACTTGTGACAAGGCATGGTTTGCTGAGTCTCATTTGTTCTGGTCTTTGGTGTCAACATAGAACAACTTGTGTCAGCAAGAAAAAACGTAAAGAAGGATCTTTTGTTTACATCTCTCATTTTATGTGAAGTTGTGAGTTTCTTCTATGTAAATGTAGCATCTCTGGTGAGGTTGCATTAACCTTTTACTTGCCTTGGTGGGGTGCTGCAGTTACTTTCTGCAGTGTTTGACGTCGTTATCATTTAATATTTTCAGTTGATCTGATTGTTTTGCTACATCTATTCCAGGAACACAAAATTTTTTGTATATGTCAAGATTAATGGAATCCATTCCAGTTTGGTCACTTTCAGCTGCAGAGCATCTCGCTCTCTCATTTTCCCTTTGTGGTGGCTCCTCCATGCATATCAAGGCTGAGGTGACTCACAGAGCTGGTGAATGCACTAACGAAGCTTTGTTTTCTATGATGGGGGGGTCTGGCAGCTGTTGGTGCAACCTGCCTTTGGCACTACCTCCGGGTATAAGGCTTTGGGTTAGGAATCCTCTTTCTTGTTTTGTGGACCTTTTCTTTCTCGTGGTTCTAGTTTATTGCTACTTGAATTATGCAGTTTGTTTCATGGAGTTAAATCATCCTTATCTGAATGAAAAAATTTTCTGCCTTCTTGACCAAACAAAGTGGTAAACTTGCTTATATTTGCAATCCAGTCGCCCTATAAAATTTATTCCATTGCTCCAAGCGGTGTGTTTGGTGGTGTAGTTTCTTTGCTCTATGAAAGAATTCTTTAATTGTTGGCTGCTGTTATGTTTTCTCTCTTCCTGGTGATTTTGTTGTCTCTCTCTTTTGGAGAAAAGAATTCTGGTGCGATTAATACTCTTGTTTTGTGATTTGGCATTATTTACACATGGGGTATTGTTTGGTTTGTGATTTGGGTGGGTAAGAAGATTTTGATCCTTTGAATGAGGAAAATTTATGCTTGGTTTGTAAGATTTGGGTGGGTAGAACAATTATTTATATATATATATATATAATATATATAATAATGATTGAAAGATGTAATAGAATATTTGTTTATAAGATAATAAAAAATAAATGTGAGTAAAAAAATTATAGGGTTAAGTGTTGATTTGATTGTAAATATGTATAATTTTTAAAAAATTATTTTTAATTATAAAAGTTAAGTGAGAGAAAATTTTGAATTTGAATGAAATTTATATATTAAGGTGTTTTTGTAAGATTTTTGAGTAAGGCTAACTACTAGTGGATAAGGAAAAAAACACAGCCAATGTTTCTGGCATATGTTTCTCTCTATTTCATCGTCTTTTCAAATATGCATACTTTAAATGTAGTTGACATTCAAAATCATCTTTCTGTTTTTGTTATATTTTAATATTTTACATCTAAAACATTTTCTCTCTTGCATGAAGTTAATTTCCAATTATATTTAGGCTACAGTGGAACCACTCCTCGTTCTTCATTTTTACAAGATAATTCTCACAAAAAATGGTAATGTGTATCTTTCAAAATTCTCATGGACTATGATAGAAAGGGGGGTTTTTGTTGAAAATGATATTTGGTAGGGGATGTGTTGAAATGAGTAGTATACTTAGAATGAATGTTTTTATGTGATAAATAGCATAATTTGTTTGAGTATATGTATAAAATATATGATAATGTGATAATATATAAGGATAATAGTTAAGTTTTATAGTATAAATAAAAAGAAATGTGAGTATATTTGTAATATATATACATATATTTATATAAGTATTGATTTGATTGTAAATAGGTGTAACAATTAAAAAATAATTAGTTAGTTATATATATAAAAGGAAAATTTTGAATTTGAATTTAGATGAAAATTTTGTTGAATTATATATTTGGTGGAGTGAAGTTTAAGAGATTGTTTTTAAAATGAAGGTTGGGTTTCAAACATAAACATAGTTTTTTCTCTACCTTCCTTAGTTATTAACAATCTGTTTTTTCCCACACAACATTACATTCATCTCCCTTCTCATCTTTCCCCCTTTTCGATAGTCTTTTCTTCCCCCCCCCCTAAATTGGCTTGTTCTTAATCTAGTTTTTTACAACAAAAATTTATCCTAAGCATAAGCCTTAAAGCAAGCCTCACTTTTCACATATTTTGGGATGACTCTAGTGTTAGTAATTCGGGTTTAGGCTCCAGCGCAATGGAGTGCAGTGTGGGTGGTTAGAAGTGGATTCTATTGGAATGAAGCCAGTGACTCTTATCTTTGTGTTTTGGCTATGGCAGAGGTTTGCCAGAGGAAATGACGAGATTCTGAAGTGTGGGTTTTTAAATGTTTTTTATTTAAATTTGTATAAAAATAAGAGAGAAATAAAATTTCAAATTGTAATGATAAAATCTGTAATTATTATTTTTATAACCACGAAACCGAACATAGCTGTAGCTTGTGGCTTGCTGTCACTACTTCGTAACAAATTCTCAATAACCTTCATTATTCCAAATCTCTAAATTATCCTTTAGAAGTTGGGAACTCAAGACAAATATTGGATCCTAGTGATTTGTGGCATTTGCTAATGATTCTAGACACGTGTACTGCCAAATTCCCTGTGTAGACAATTTGGGGACTGATTTATTTTTATGTACGAGCTTCCTGACTTGTGTATTAAAGCTTAGGTTAAAGGGCATGGTGAACAGTTATTGTAAAAAGGAAAAGAGAACATCTAAGAAAAAGAAGAATGATATTGTAAAAATATTGCTTTTTTGTTTTTTCCTACGAACAATAATGGTCAAATAATAATCTCAGAGATAAATATAACTACATTATTATTGTCATTACTACCATCATTACTACCCAAGTTTCATATTTATAATACAAAATAAGAATAAAAAATAATTATAGTATCTAATATTGTAAATTATTATATTTACATACATTTTATACAATAATTTTTTATATAATTTCAACGCGAACTGTGGATGGGTTGATCGCCAAAATTTGGGGTAGATTTCATGAATTATGGAATTAGATTCAACCAGCTTATTCCCATTTTGGTGGTGGTTAATTGCCCTAGAATTTAAGACATCAAATATATAAATTAATTTCTTAGTGATATTATCTCCACAGTTCTGTTACTTTTTTTTTGTTTTTTGTAAACCCATCTATACTCATCATGTCTATGTTACATTTGATTCAAAAATTTCTTTCCTTTTTTTATTGTCAAAATACAAACTTCTTAAATATTTTTATAAAATTAGCTTCACTCTTTTGCGAATGGCGATGAGGTGGTAGATTGCTGCCCCCTCCGCTTGACCTGTCAGCAAATATATGTCAGCAAATTCAACACTACTGGGCCCATTGAGGAATTTGTGACCAAAAATGAAAGTATTGTTATAAATAAAATATTTATTTTGAAATTGTTTCATGTATTTATATTTTAATTTTTTTATTTTAAAATTTTTATTTGGGTTAACATGTTCGTGTATTTTCCCTTTTAATTGATATTTTTTAAAATTTTATTTTCAAACATAAAAAAAATTGTAATATTGTTTAATATTACTTTTAATTTTTTTCAATTAAAGATACTTGTGGGTCACTGTATCTCTTTTTTTTTTTTTAAATTTTTTTGTTAATTCACCAAGAAACTAACAAAATTTTTATTCCCCAAAAATAGATACTGAGAAAATTAATTAAATGAAAATATAGATTAAAAATGAAAAAAATTTATAAAAATATTTTAAAACCACAATCCTGAAAATATTATTTGTATTTTAATTATTATTTTTATTCAATTTGAGAAAAACCAATTTCTAAAATTTGATTTCAGACATGATTTCCTATGAACGTATAGCCAATATTGATTAAGTAAAAACTTTTATTCAAAACTAATCTTTCCTTTTGATTTTAGAAATTATTGAAAATAATTTAATACTGAATTTCATATAAACTTATTGCAATCATTTCAAAATATTATTTTATTTTTTAAAAAATTAATATTTTATTTATTTAAAATAATTTTTATCTATTTATGTTTTCTCACGTAAAATGTTATATGTTAAATTAATTCTTTATTTTACTTTAAAAATACTAGTTCTATAAATATAAATCACAAAAAGAACAAATACACAAAAATTAAATAAAAATTAAACCAAAAAACTATGTCTATTTTAAAGTTTTTATTAATATTTATATTTATTTTAAATTTTCATTATGTGAATTTCCTACTAAAAATTCAATACTAACTTTGAACGAACTTAATTTTTACATTTGTATTTTTTCCAAGATATCTCTATTTTATAATTCTTATTATTTTAAAAAAAATTATATATATTTTATATATTAATTAATATCTTTACACACTTAAATTTTTAAAAAAAGAATATTAATGTATATTAATTTTATAATAAAAAATAATTAAACTTCTAAAATAAAATAAAAAAACCAAAATTTTAATTTTGGTCCCATTAAATTGAATTTTCATTTTGGTCCCATGATTTATAAATTGATGGTCCGTGTTGCTCATTTATTTTTCCTCAAAATTTTCATTAATTTTTAATGGCTGCAATTTTGAGAGACTTAAATCAACAAAAATCAAACTCTAATAAATATCTCTAATGGGACTAAATATAAAATTGTGAAAGGCAAGAGACGAAAACTAAGACCGAATCATTTGTAGTTTGTATCATGTACGGACATATTTTGCACAAACAAACAGGTTTTGGTTGGTTCTACGTTTCTTGCACCCTTTACTTAACTGTGTCTCTTGTCAATGTCACAATTGTCAAGTCAGAATTGTACTTAAATATGTAAAATCTCTTTTTTCCATCTCATAATTTTCAAGTTCTAATTGTATTTTAAAGATAGTCAAGTATATTCTTCTCTGAAAAGTGAAAAAAAAAAAAAAAAAAAAGTTGGCATGTATTTATTATTAGAGCAGCTTCCTTAATCTGTTGCTGTAGTAGTGTCGTCAGCTTAAATATTCCAAATCCCATTGCTGAATTATTGACATTCGATTCTTTGTTTGCTTCCCATATATTTCAAAATGAAAAGAACTTGATTAAAAAAGTTCATCAATGTTTACTTCACGTTGTATTATTTCTTTATTGTATCATTTTCTTTGGTGGCACCAGAAAAAAAGTCAAATTAAAATACGCGTAATTTAGACAAGTCGAATTGAATGCATTATTATTATTATATTGATTTTATTTGAATTTTTACCGAATTTGAAAAAAGTTATAGTTAAATAGATGTAATAAATTACATGATTTCATTGGTGATAATAGAATATAATTATTATGTCATGAAATGTATTGACAGTATTCAAAAATGAGAGAAAAAGGAAAAGTTTAATAGAAAAAAGTCAAATAGAAGGAAATAAATTAAATAAAATTATATAAAAGCAATAAAAAAGAAATAGCGTAGAAAAAGGAATTCATTCTTTTTCTTTAATTGGTTAAATACATTTATTTTAGAAAATTGAGCCATAAGAAATAGTGTAGATATAGATTTATAAATAGGTATATTATACAAGCTCTTAAGGCTATGTTTGTTTTCTTATCTAAATCTATTCATCACCATTTTAAAATTAATATACGAAACATTTTACCATACATATTTTATTTAAATTCAAATTCAAAATTTTTCTTTTCTTACTATTCATAATTAACTAATAATTTTTCAATTATTATACCTACTCATAAACAAATTAACATTTATCCTTATAATTTTTTTACTTATATTCATTTTTTTATTACCTTATAAATTTATATATCATTACTTATTAAATACATATAAAAATAGTTTTTCTAGCCGCCCAAATTTTACTATCAAAACATAAATTTTCTTCCCAGTCAAATCATCAAATTTTTTTTACTGATCTTAATAACAAGCCAAACATATTCTAAATGACCAGTATTAGTTATTTTAATGGTCTTATACTTTATGTAGTATTAGTATTTTTGTACACTCTTTGCGTGTGCAACCAAAAATTGAGAAAAAAAATTCAATAATTAATAACATATACAAAACATGTCATTACTCAAAATTAAAATTAATAAAAAACTTAAAATAAATATATAAAGAGAAGTCAGATAGAGTTTAGAGAACAAATGAAAAAGGTCAACAAAACGCTATTAAAAGACAGGAGAGAAATAAATAAAAATTTAAAAATACATTAGAAAGAAAAATAATTTTAAATATAATTTGAAATCAATATAAGAAATAATTAAATTGTTGAAGTAAATAAAATTATTTGCATGGTGCTAATGTGGCAGCTACCTAAGTGCTGGCGTGGCATGACGAGGTGCTGGTGTGGCACTATGTTGGCATGAGGTGTCATTACTCATTTTTTGAAGAATATTTTATATTATTCATGTCATTAATGGGGATCGCATGTAATTTTATTTTCTTATTCTATGGATAAGATTTTCCATATTGTTTAGGGTCCATGTGTAGATGGTAGAGTGATAACCCAATATTTGAGAGAGAGAGAACCAAACATCCCCTTATAGGGGCTCACGTTTCATTTGTCCCAGCAATGTTCAGAAGACCAACGGCTGGCTCCCTCCTTCCACTGCCTGAGGAACGGGTGGGGCAACCAAGGGGTGGGAGAGAATTCGAGTGCAGTAAATGGGAAAATCACGGGGATTTAATGGAGGAAAACCCATTCTTCTTCTACTGCTAGCCTGGCTGACTTTTGAGAGCACCTAAACATACTAAAACCCATTTCAATTGTTGCCATCAGTCGTTTATAGCCAACTGCCAAAGTTACCGTGAGAAGAACAAGGGAAAGTGAGGAAGGAGGGAGACGCACAAAGCAACCAAGGGCTGCTTCAACCTGCGGGATTCTGGCTACTAAGCATAGAAGAAGGATTGTCATCCAACCCAAAATTCATCGACAAGTTTAGTATGACAGCAAAGACTCCTGGGTTGAATTAGAAGCTAAAGTTTTCATGGGAAGCATGACCTTATTTGCTGCTGCAATTGTCTTTGAGAGAAAAGAAAACACGCTGCCGCTGCTGCCGCTGCCATCCTTTTTGAGTGAAAGGGAGTGCAGCAGTTGCTATCATTAGAAGAAGCAGAGGGATGGGACATGCAAGAAGGATAAGCTAGAGATAGGTGTGCTACTGTAGTTCTTGTTGCTGCTGGAACGGTGAAGGAGGGTACAGAGGTTGTTGTCATCTGCATATAGCTATTAACACAATTGAAAGGTAGGATTGATTTAAAACTCCATCATTTTAATTGCTTGTATAGTAAATATACATGTGTGATAGCAAAGCATGTGTAGATTTATTTGGGCATGGTGAATGCCAGAAGAACACACGGGTATGTTTGTAGATATAGGAGTGTATATACTTATGGGTCCCACATACATTAACTGAAAGAATGATAGCAATCCAAACCACAGATGCCTTAGTTCGTGGGGGATGATTTTAAGGTGGAATTCTCGACTTTTATGTCCATAGAGGAGTCTAAGCATTTAAGGGTTTGAATTTTCACATGACTATGTTCATACAATTTCTATAAATATTGAAGGAACTGCAAGATTATGTTGTTTGAGATTAAGCTTGTTAAAACTTAGGGGAGACCATTTAGAATGCTTGAATAATTCATGAAAAAGGATTAGAATATCACTACTAAAAAGTGGGTGAATTGAGACGGCTTTTTGGGATGGATTTGAGGTAATTATTCATCCCAAATATAATTTGGGACGGAATTTAGGAATGATAATAATCCGTTCCTATTTACCCCACTGTTAAATATTGGGACGGTTTTGGGACGATATATTTGGGATGGCTTTGGCACGGCTTTTCTGAGATGGTTTTGGTATAGTATTTTGGAACGATTTTGGGATGGCTTTGAGAATACATTGGATGAAATATTTTGTGAAATTTATATTAAAATTTTGGTATTCCATTACAATTAATTTGCTAATATTTCTATACACAATTTTACTAAGAAAAATATATTAATAGTAATGTAATAATTTCTGAACTGCGAATATATATACACAGAATAAAGCCACAATTAAAAGTGTGATACAATCTCATCTTTTTACATTGACATAAAAGATACAAAATGGATAATGTTAGGTAATCAACATCTACATCTATGGATTGAGATTTTCAAATTCTTCATCACATTCATCTTTATAAAGGGAGTTGAGGCCGAGTTTTTTAAAAGCAAGCTGCATAAATATATTCAATCTCGCCTCTTTTTGGGCTAATCTAGTTTTGCAGTTATCCATCTCTGCATCTCTATCCCGTAGTTGCTGCTGAGTATGTTCCAATGTAGCTTGTATTGCTTGTAACTCATGATTAGGTGAGGAAGTAGTGGAGCTAGTCGACTCACGAGACAACGGTTTAAATGATTGAGACTCTGAGCCCATCTTTGGCAAGCGGCCTTTTTTAAAGCCACCAATCGCGTTGAGGACAACTATGTTGCTATTAGTCAAGCTAGATGAAGTCCCATCACCCTTTAACTCTTGTCCCTCTAGTCTTTCGACAGCGTTTTGATCTGCTTGTAATTTTTGCATCATCTCTTATAGATATAGAAAATGAATGAATTGTTGCACATAACGGTGAAGTAACATTAACATATTCAAATAATTGTACTTACCCCTTGAGATTGTGCACCAGGGCCTACCCATTCACCAGTTATGTTTTTCCAAACTTTAGAGTAAAATTCAAAGGGAGTCAGCGACCGTTCTAATTGTGCCTCCTGTATTATCCAATATAATTGTAACGTAATGAAATGAATATATACCATATTACAAAAATACATTGAAGTGAAATAGATATTCTTTCTCGCTTACCATTCTTTCACAATGTGCGGTCACTAATATCGAGCCGCCACGATAGATAGTGGATGCAGATGCATTGTCAGCTAATCAGTTGGCACGGTTTTTTTTGCATACTACTCGAAATGCATCTTCTACCCATTTGTCTAACATCTCATTCCACTTTTCCTGTGGGATCCAATCAGCCGTTTTGTTAGAAATTCTAGCCCAGTGCAAGTGTTTTAGTATTAATTCAGCGACTTTTTCTTGAAGTTGTGTTGTATCGCCGTGTTATCTACTGGGTTCCAACTAAATTCATTATGTGAACAAATATGAGGAGTATAAAAGTACAAGAATAATGAGTTTGTGTGGAATGGATTCAAATTATAGTAGAAAACCAAGATAATGTTCATAGAAAATGCTCATATATGTATTAAAAACATCCTTTTTATACTTTTAGATATTTCATACCTCGAAAAGTTTAAATTATTCTTGTTTTCAGGACAATGGGACGTCGGTGTAATGGATCCATGGTCTATTATAATGTCTAAATACAATGGACTGTATTGAGTATGTTACGTCTTTCCATGCACTACAATGATAAGTTAAAATGTAGGTGTAGTAATTAAATTACTTATTCTTTTGATGTGGGTCTACGTGATTAATTATATAAACGTCGAATTAAATTTATACTCACTAAAACTGATGTAGTGTTACATGTTTTTGCCCCCTCGCTTGGGGTTAGGATGGTCCACCTATAGCAAGCGCCTCAAATGTAGCAGGTACAATAAGAAAATCTCTCTCTCCGTATGAGTGTGATGGCTCGTTGGAGTTGTGTGCCGATGTGAAAGATATATCACCTTGTATTGGACTTAGAGGTTGGGTGACGTGATCAACGATCGCGTCAGATGGAACGGTGTAACCGGACCCGAATCCGATAATCCCAGGGACGCGAACCGGGCGAAGAACGCCGACCCAACGTGGTAGGATTGGATTGAACCCGATAAGAACGGCCACAATCAGCACACCGATTGCTGATTGATACGTTACGAATCACTCGAACCAATTCGGAATGACTCGATTTGGGATAGAAACTCACGAGAAACTGAAAGAATCAATTTCAGGGAATTGAAAGGAAACCTGAATTAATTGAAAACACTCTGTCCGAAATCTGATGGTACATGAGGAATTTATAGTGCCAAAACCCTAACCTAGTTGGGCTGCGGGCTCCTACTGGGCTTATTTTGACTGGGCCCAGAATTAAATTAAAAGAGAAATAATTAAACTAAGTTGAATGATAAATAATTAATTAAATTAATCATCCCTATTTATTCCTTCGCCCCCAAGTCTTCCATCCATCTCAGGATGTTTACTCTACGCTCTTCCTCGGGCTCCTCGAATTTGCATCCACGCTTGACATCTTCTTGAATTTCGTGCACCAAGACGTTAATGGCTTTTTTAAGTCTTTTTGCCCGTGCCCTGGTTATTGGCCCAGCTGGAATTACCAGCGACTCCTCTTTATCATGTTGGACGTCCGCGTCATTCCCCTCCTCTTGAGAAGGAATTGTCCTCAATTCAGAATCCCGTTCATCACCTACATCAAATAAACTCAAGTCAGAAACATTAAAAGTTGCACTAACTCCGAACTCACCTGGTAACTCCAGCCTGTAGGCGTTGTCGTTGAGTCTCTCCAGGACTCGGAATGGCCCATCTCCGCGAGGCATCAATTTAGACTTCCGTTGTTTGGGAAACCTCTCCTTTCGCATATGAACCCACACCCAATCTCCGGGTTCAAACACTACCCGCTTCCTACCTTTATTTGCCTGCTGGGCGTATTGCTCGTTCCTTTTCTCAATATTTTGCTTGACCTGTTCATGCATTCGCCTGACATACTCGGCTCGCCTTTTGCCTTCTAAACTCAGATGCTCATTGCCAGGCAATGGCAACAAATCTAAAGGTGTTAGAGGATTAAAGCCATATACAATTTCAAACGGAGACATATTAGTAGCAGAATGAACAGCTCTATTATAAGCAAATTCAACATGCGGCAAGCTCTCTTCCCAACTTTTAATATTTTTCCTAATAACAGCACGCAGTAATGTGGTGAGTGTTCGGTTAACAGCTTCAGTTTGTCCATCGGTTTAAGGGTGACAAGTTGTAGAAAATAGTAGTTTAGTCCCTAATTTAGCCCATAGTGTTTTCCAAAAATAACTCAAAAATTTAACGTCACGATCGGACACTATAGTTTTAGGTACACCATGTAGACGGACTACTTCTTTGAAAAACAAGTCAGCCACATGCGATGCGTCGCTAGTTTTATGGCAGGCAATAAAATGAGCCATCTTAGAAAATCTATCTACGACCACAAAGATAGCATCTCTACCATTTTTAGACCCGGGTAATCCCAAAACAAAGTCCATAGATATGTCAGTCCAAGGGGTATTCGGTACAGGTAAAGGGTGATACATACCGTGGGGCTGGTTGCGGGACTTCGCTTCCTTACACCGTATGCATCTTTCCACGACTCGCTCCACGTCCCCTTTTAGTCCTGGCCAGTAGAAGTGTTCCTGCAGAATTAGCACAGTCTTGGTGACACCGAAGTGTCCCATTAGTCCTCCACAGTGAGCTTCTCGGATAAGCAATTCTCGTAGAGAACACCGTGGAATACACAATCTATTAACATAGAACAAATAACCCTCATGTCTAAAATATTTGTCATAAGCACACTTTTCAGTGAGCGCAAAGGCTTGACTGAAGTCAGGATCATTTTGGTAAAGTTCTTTAATGTGCTCAAATCCCAGTAACCTTGTGCCTAGCGTGTTCAGTAAATTATACCTACGGGATAATGCATCAGCAACTATGTTTTCCATACCTTTTTTGTACTTGATGACGTAAGGGAATGTGTCAATGAACGACACCCACTTGGCATGCCGTTTGCTGAGCTTACTCTGACCCTTCAGATGCTTTAGAGATTCGTGGTCAGTGTGGATCACAAACTCCTTTGGCCTCAAGTAATGTTGCCATGTTTCCAGGGCCCGCACCAAGGAGTATAACTCCTTGTCATATGTAGGATAATTCAGCGCGGCTCCATTAAGTTTCTCACTGAAGTATGCGATGGGCCTTTTGTCTTGCATTAGGACTGCTCCAATACCTACACCAGAAGCATCACACTCAATTTCAAAAGCCTTATTAAAATCTGGTAAGGAAAGTACAGGAGCATGTGTAAGCCTATTCTTTAAGGTGTCAAACGCTCGTTGTTGGGCCTCTCCCCACTTGAACTTCTCATTCTTCTTAATTATGGCAGTAAGTGGAGCAGCAATGGTGCTGAAATCCTGCACAAATCTCCTGTAGAAACCAGCCAATCCATGGAAACTTCTCACTTCGGATACTGTCGTCGGAGTTGGCCATTCTTGTATGGCCTTTACTTTGCTTTCATCCACCTGAATTCCCTGTACACCAACAACAAATCCTAGGAAGACACAATGGTCAGTACAAAAGGTACATTTCTTGATATTGGCATATAGCTTTTCTCGTCGTAGAACATCAAGTACGCTACGTATGTGCTCAACATGCTCAGCCATCGTGCGGCTATAGACCAGTATGTCATCAAAATACACTACAACAAACTTGCCAATGAATGCACGCATAACATGGTTCATTAAGCGCATAAATGTGCTAGGGGCATTAGTAAGTCCAAATGGCATTACAAGCCATTCATATAAGCCAAACTTGGTTTTAAAGGCTGTTTTCCATTCATCCCCCTCACGCATTCTAATTTGATGGTACCCACTTTTAAGATCTATTTTAGAGAATATAGTGGCACCATGCAACTCATCAAGCAAATCATCTAGTCGAGGTATGGGGTGACGATACTTTACCGTAATAGCGTTAACAGCTCTGCAATCTACGCACATGCGCCATTGTCCGTCTTTCTTCGGCACGAGCAGCACGGGGACGGCACACGGGCTCATACTTTCTCGAACCCAGCCTTTACCCATCAGTTCCTCCACTTGTCTCTGGATCTCTCGGGTTTCTTCAGGGTTGGTTCGGTATGCTGGCTTGTTGGGTATGGATGCCCCCGGGATAAAGTCTATGTGATGTTCTATCCCTCGAACCGGCGGCAACCCTTTGGGGACTTCCTCTGGGAACACGTCAGTGTATTCCTGCAAAACAGATACTACAACAGAGGGGAGGGAGGATGTGACATCATCAGATATATAACAGGCCTCCTTATACATCAACATCACAAGGGACTTCTCAGCACTCAATGCCAACCTTACATCCCTCATAGTCGCCATCATGCACTCCTTTTTTTCTTTTTCCCTCTCATCCTTCCTTTGCTCTTTCTCTCTTAACCCCTCCTTCCTTTTTTTCCTCCTCTCGACTTCCATCTCAAACTGCCTCCGCATGTACGACTGGTCTTCGTATACTTGCTTTGGAGTTAAGGGAACCAATGTGACTTTCTTTCCATGGAATAAGAACGAATAGCGATTAGTCAATCCGTTGTATATCACCTGTCGGTCAAATTGCCACGGTCTGCCGAGCAGGACGTGACAAGCCTGCATAGGCACTACGTCACATGTCACTTGATCCTCATACGATCCTATTTTGAAGCTCACCATCACCTGCTTCGTCACTTTAACCTCGCCACTGTTATTAAGCCACTGTAACTTATACAGCCTAGGGTGATCCTTCATTGGCAATGCCAATCTCTCAACCAGCGTCGTACTCGCCACGTTCGTACAACTTCCTCCGTCTACTATCAAACTGCAAGTCTTACTATTAATCAGGCAGCGCGCATGGAATATATTCTCTCTTTGAGCCTCATCTATCTTCTCCTTCACTTGGGTGCTTAGTGCTCTCATTACCACTAAATTAATTCCCCCTTCTTCGCACAACCTTTCCTCATCGGACGGCACTTCCTCTAATGGTGGCATTTCTTCACTGCTGTCGCACTCCTCATCAGTCACAATGTCCCCATTTTCGGATAGCAGCATAGCTCTTTTATTGGGACACTGCGAAGCAATATGCCCCCTGCCCTGACACTTAAAACACAAAATATCCCGATTTCGTGTGCTAGATGAGCCAGAGGGAGTAGGAGTTGTTACCTTAGGTGCCTCTACTTTAGGTGCAGTTCTGGCCCGAGGGGCACTCGTCATTGGTGCCTTATCCTCTCTCCTAGGGAAGGATCTGCTAGCGGTATTAGATTGAGATGTGAACCTACCCTTCCTTTTCAGTTGCCTTTCTACCTTAACCGCCTTTTGCACCATTTCTTCTATCTCTACATAATGCTGCAACTCCACTACGTCAGCAATGTCCCGGTGCAATCCACTCAGAAAACGTGCCATGGTGGCCTCCCTATCTTCCACAACATCTGCTCGAATCATAGCTATCTCGAGCTCCTTATAATAGTCTTCCACACTCCGAGTTCCCTGCGTTAATGTCTGCAATCGTTGATACAGGTCTCGATGGTAGTGGCTCGGTACAAACCTCTTTCTCAAGACTGCCTTCAGCTCTGTCCAAGTACGCACTGGCCCCTCTCCAGTTCTCCTCCGGTTAGTGCACAACTGATCCCACCATACGATCGCATAATCTATGAACTCCACTACTGCCAACTTAACCTTTTGGCTTTCTGAATAGTGATGACAATCAAAAATTAATTCTACCTTTCTTTCCCACTCGAGGTAGGCGTCGGGATCAGATCGCCCTTGGAAGGGTGGCAGCTGTAACTTCAATCCCTTAGGTATCTCGTCGTCCACACAGTCCCTCCGACGATGCCTCCTGGGATCATTGTCGTACGCGTGCCAGTCCTCGTCCTCGTTCGACCCATACTCCTCCTCATAATCATGTCGATCGGGCCTCACAGGTCTGACATGATGCCCTTGTCTATCCCTATTCCGAGCTCGGCCTGGCACAGGACTGCCTCTACGTCCTGCTGGTCTGGACAGCGATCCATCTCTTTCTAGAGTTACAGCTTGGGATGCTTCTACTCGCCCTAAGCGATCGTGCACATCTGCCATCCGATCCTGCATGCCCTCCACGCTCCTAGTGAGCTTCCTCAACTCATCACTGAGGGAGTCAAATAGGAATTTAGTTTCGTCAGGACTGTTACCCTGTCCTGAATATTGACTGGCCATCATGAAATCTGTGATACAACAAAAAAATAATAGCAGGTAATTGTTAGTAATAAAAGTCCTCACCAACCTCGCTTCTCTCAGGTAAAGGCTCTCTTGCACTCGTTTCTTACCTCCACTCGTGTATCACACACTCTCAATTTATTCCTCACCAGTCTCAATTTCCCGTGCCCTTCTCGTGTGATTCCAAAATGGTTTCATGACTCAAACGTAAAAATGCAAGCACTCAGTACGATGGATATGGCCTAAAATTACGAGACGAGCAACTATCTCGATCTTCAATATTCCAGATACAATCTCAATATTATTAAAAAAGAATCAACGAACAACAGAAGTAACTTTTTTTTTTTGGCCCTTCCTTTTTTTGTTTTCCTTTTTTTTTTTTTTTTGTGTAGCGGCGGCGGCGGCGGCGACGAAACCGCGGATTTCGCCGGCGTTCGTCCGCGGAAGGCGGCCGGTGAGGCTGCCCAGGCGTGGACGAACCCCTCCTGACGGCGGCGACGGCGGCTAGTCGGCGGACGGCGGTTTTTTTTTTTTATTCTACGAATCGCGCGGTTCGCGGCGGTTCTGCCGTCGATTCGCGCCTCCTCTGGCTGCGATTCGGCGCGGAGGACGGTGGGCTTTCGGCGGCGGTGATGCTAGGGTTGTTTGCGGCGAAGAATCGGTGGAAACGGCGGCTGATTCGGCGGCAATTCTTCGTTGCGGCGCGGCGGCGGCGACGCGGACTTCGCCCCCCTTTTTTTTTTTAATTTTCTTTCCTGCGGCGGCAGCGGCGTCTTCTTTTTTAAATTTTCTTCGGCGGCGGCGGCGGCGGTGGATTGCCGCGTGAATGGTTGAACAGTGCAAATCTGGCGGCAGTAACGGCGGTGGCGCGGTGGCGGCGAACTTCTTTCTTTTTTTTTTTGATTTTTTTTTGATACTCCGGATCGTGTATCGAATTAGAATTCGACACAAGATGGCTCTGATACCAAATTGACGTGATCAACGATCGCGTCAGATGGAACGGTGTAACCGGACCCGAATCCGATAATCCCAGGGACGCGAATCGGGCGAAGAACGCCGACCCAACGTGGTAGGATTGGATTGAACCCGATAAGAACGGCCACAATCAGCACACCGATTGCTGATTGATACGTTACGAATCACTCGAACCAATTCGGAATGACTCGATTTGGGATAGAAACTCACGAGAAATTGAAAGAATCAATTTCAGGGAATTGAAAGGAAACCTGAATTAATTGAAAACACTCTGTCTTCAAATCTGATGGTACATGAGGAATTTATAGTGCCAAAACCCTAACCTAGTTGGGCTGCGGGCTCCTACTGGGCTTATTTTGACTGGGCCCAGAATTAAATTAAAAGAGAAATAATTAAACTAAGTTGAATGATAAATAATTAATTAAATTAATCATCCCTATTTATTCCTTCGCCCCCAAGTCTTCCATCCATCTCAGGATGTTTACTCTACGCTCTTCCTCGGGCTCCTCGAATTTGCATCTACGCGTGACATCTTCTTGAATTTCGTGCACCAAGACGTTAATGGCTTCTTTAAGTCTTTTTGCCCGTACCCTGGTTATTGGCCCAACTGGAATTACCAGCGACTCCTCTTTATCATGTTGGACGTCCGCGTCATTGGGTCTCATCTTCATCAATTGGGAGAGAAGATGAAATAAGTATAGAACGTAGTGTGTTCATATTTTGTGCCCCTCCTCTTGCACGTGGGGTGTTAGCTTTGCCTTCGGAAAAGGCTTCTCGAGTCATTTTAAAATACATAAACGAAGTGAAGGTTTTATCATTACTATATGATCTCACTAAATCAAATAGAAGGAATACATTTATTATCAAATTATATGCTACTTCAAATTAAGGTGATAAATGCGTCATCAAATAAATTATACATATAAATAAAAACAAACCTTTTGGCCATAATATATGGAAAGTAAATACAAAAGTAATTATATTGGTTTAGGACGTGTAACATATACAAGCAAATCATTTCAGATAACTGATTTTGAAGGCATTTCACCAAACATGTCATGTGCATGAATATAGATATTTAATATGTCAAATTTGATATCCACCAATTAAATAAAACCAACCTACAATGGACCTTATTTAGATTTAATATACTAATAAATTTCACTACTGAATAAGACTATAATTTAGGTTATCAACTAATAGTTGTGTATAATTAGATTAATTGACATTTTATCAAACACCACATGTGCAGGTATTTTTAATCAAAAACTACTTAAAAAGATAAGGTTTCAACTCACCCAATAAGCAACACCATGCAACTAAATATGGTATTAACATGAATTTCTCTAAAAAATCTCACATTCATTCCAAAACAAGCCAAGATAATAGGACAAGACATAAAAACCAAAAATGTGGCTTCATATCTTTCAATAACAACTACAATAAGTCTAAATAAGAAGTCTAAATTTCAACCAAATTAAAATTTCTACAAAAACCTTAAATTTATATTGAAAGACATCTAAATATGGATTTGCATAGAGATTGTAAAATTCTTTAACAATTACGTTGTTGGAAGAAAGTTAGAGATTTTGAAAAAACAACAAATGCTGATTCGTGAGAAGAGCGTGGGGAAATGCGTGAAGTCGCCAATTTTCTTTCCGCGTCTAAAGTGAAATGCGTGGGAAGGGGGATTTTAAATTTTGATTCTTACACTTTGGGACGGCTATGGGACGAAAATATTGAGAGCCGTCCCAAATCATACATGTGGACAAGCGCACAGTTGCCGCTGTCGCGCCCGACGTCGCGATGACGTGCAGGATTTAGCCTTTCAGTCTGCACGTTGCGCACGGCGTCGCGATGACTGGCGCGACGTGCAAACTGCAGCACCTTCAGTCTGCATGTTGCATCACACGGACGCCTAGCGTGACGTGCAGATTGAAATGCAGCAATCTGCACGTCGCGCACATCGTCGTGACGTGCAGATTGCTGCATTTCAGTTTGCACGTTGCTCGAGTCGTCGCGCCTGTCATCACGACTACTCGTGTGCTGACGCCATACGTCGTCTGGGTCGTTGCGACGACGGGCACGACAAGTAACCTGCACAAGTTAAATATACGCAGATGGCAATCGAAATCCTTACCATCCGCGCATGTTTCAACGTGATTCATCTCCCAAATTAGCTAACATCACGTACATCATTTGATAAGGTATTTTGTGCATAATTTATTCACTGATAAACAACAGGATTGATTCATCTCCCTGTAAGTACTCATTTGATCATAAATATAAATAATGATTAGAGATTAATTAGTTAATTAATAAGTTTGCATTGAGCCTTCGTGGTCGTAGCTTTAAATTCTAATCAAATTCAATGAACTCAAAAAAAAAAAAAACCAAGTTGATTTTAGACTACCCATGGTTGACTCGCCAACCTATTAACTCATTCATAAATTTAAATAATTTAATAAATATTTTTATTAATTAATTATTTTAAAATATTTTAACGTATAAATCATGGGCCTAAGTATTTGATAGTTTGAATTAAATTCAAAACCATAAAACATGTTTTTAACCTCACATTTGGCTATAGTGGAATGGTAATTTTTTTAACATTTTGTGACTGACTTAAGTTTAAATGATCTGCAAAAATTACTCATTAGATTCAATTTAAAGACTTAACCCATAAAAATAAACTGATCAAATTTGAGTTGACAAATTAGGTGGAATACCCGTATCTCAACCCATCTGTCAACCTGCGGCACAACCTGGCTACCACCCTTATTCACAAACCATTTTTCTCCATTTTCAAGATTATTTTCTTGTCACACTTTTGGAATATGCCTGGAATACAGTGTGCATGACTATTGAAGATCATTTCTTTTACAAAAGTGCTGGAGAACCCTAAAAATGACCAATCAACTCTCATGGATGATGCGAAAATACGGTGATCCGAGCTACAGTGTGTAATTCTGAGTAATGATAGGAGTTGTCTTATTGTTACAAAATCCAATAAAATGATGACAGAGGAGGATATGTCAGTATTTTCAAATAAGGAATCTCTCCATAAAGCTACGTCGAAACGGTTACTAGTGTCCTTCCTTGTCTCTTTATTTTTATCTAAACTTCTCCTTCACTTTCTACATAACTCCTCCCTGTTTTCGATTTAATTAGGGGATAATAACATATTATTAATATAAATAATTAAGTTACTAACAAATATGGATATGACGTTGATAACAAAAATAAGTCTCACGCATTCTACATAATATATATCTATATTATATTATTAAGAGTTTGAAAATAATTTAGTTGTGCCATTGTAAATTTACTATATTGCTCATAATTAATAAATTTATACCTTTACCTTTAACTAAAAAGAGTAAACACACTGAATTATAATTACATTTTTCTATACTATCCATATATACTTATATTATTATGAAAGTAATTGTCTAACTATCATTAATTAATTATTTGTTTATTTTATCAAATTTTCTCGTTTCTTATGTGTATAGTGTCTGCAAACAACAATTTGATTCGAACTTTACTATTAATGTGGAATCAGCTTTAAATAATTACATACAAAAAAATATGAACTGAGACCACACAAATTCCGATTTCTTCTTTTCGAGTTGATGAAAATAAATAAATTTCAACCTTTCAGGAGTTTCTTTGGGTTAGCAAAGGAATAATGATAAAATTGAAATTTTAAAAGTTTAAAGATGTTGGATTCATGTTCCATTAAAATATTCGATTCTTGTCAGTCCATAAGCACGATATTTTTTTTATATTAATATATAAAGACTAGTTAAAAATTATTAACTTCTAATGACGATGATGATCATAATAATAATTCACCCCTATAGAATTAGTCTGTGATGATTTTGTTATTCATTTTCATTACATTAAATATTATTAAGTTTCATCCAAATTTGTAATTATGGTCGTTGATGGTTTAATTTAGATGTAAAATGACGACGATAGTTTACAATCAATGCTCATTAATATTTTTTTCTGTAAATAGTAGTGTTATAATTCGTTACTTGATTTATATTATGGACTTTGTAAATGAAAAAAGAAAGTCAGGGTTATCTTGAACAATGTGTGGAGAAATGAAAATGACGAAATAAAAACGAGTGGTTTCTTCTCCAAATGAGCTGAAAGAAACCAAGTCTTGGCAGGCCCTAAACCCAAACAAATAAATAACGTTTTAATTAAACAGAAAAAATGACCCTATTCGAGTCTGTATGCTTCTTACTTTTTAATAGGGCAAGGCATTTTTTCCTTGTATATTTTATGTACTTCCTTATTTTGATAGTTATAGGTTGACTAATTACCACTGCTAATCTACCAAATTTTATTTTGAAAGTTATTCAAACATACATATCTCAACAAATTAAGTGATTATATTTTCAATAAAACAAAACATGGTATATGCATATTTAGAGAAAAGCAATATTTATATGCTTGCACGACACCTGAAAATAAGCTTACTTAAAAACACTTACAATTACTAGTCTTTGAAATAAATTCCTATAAGTGGTTCCAAATATACACTACACATTAGTTTAATCATTCATGGGGGCAAAAAAAAAAAACTTAAACACCCACCCATTATATGTATCTCAGACTAAGTAAATTTGTAGCTTACCAAGTCATCGTGTTGCCAATTATCTAATGATAGATTATAGTTTGGATTTTCCCATCAATATTCACTTCTCCTCACAGTCATGGAGGCCTTAACCCTCGTAATTAATTATTAATGACTTTGTAATATCATTATTAAGGAATAATTAATCTTTGCTCTCTGTGTGTGTGTGCGTGTGCGTAAATTGTCTTCTTGCGAATTGAAATGTTTGTGGAGCTTTATGTTGGAACAAATTAATTGCATTTTGATTCTTTTGAGGAGAAAGAAGGGTGAGAATCGCGGATTCTTTTTCCAGCTTACTTCCTCTTGGGTTGTTCCTTTCCTCATCGTCACTGTCCCTGCCACTGCCGCTCCAGGCTTTCCCCTCACTCTCTCAGTTCCTCAGATTCTCCGCCACTCTTGATTTCTTGTTAACCCTACCACATATTCCCTTTTAATTCCTTCATTGATAATTATATTTCTCATTTTCCCCACCATGACTTAGTCCCAGTTCACTGTTTTACCCGCACTCCCGTCCCAATGCCCGATTCCACGCATCTTAAGCAGCACAACCAGCGCCGCCGCGAGCAGCCGCTGTACCGCCGCCGACATTGGTGCTGCTCCTTCACCACTCGACCCCTCAGCCCTGATAATGCGGCCCTTTCGCACGCTCACGCCCTCCGCTCCCACGCTTCTTCCTCCTTTAATAAGAAGAATGAAATAGCCTCCCCTCAGACCCAGCAACAGCCGAAGCTCCCCCTTGCCCGCAGGATCCTCTCTCCGGGTCGGGTTTCCCCCATCTCAGACCACCCCGTGATTCCCCAGAACACCCCACAGAGTGAAGCGGTCCCCAAGTCGCCCCCGCCCACCGCCGATTTGGAGATTAGCGCTAAAAATGAGGGCAATTTGGGGGTTTTCGACGTGAGGTTGAATCTGAAGGGGAAGAACGGGGGATCCTTGATTCTGGAGCTGAGTTCGAAGGTTTTGACCGCGAATAGCCCTGTTTTCGCGGATTTGGTCGCTGATTATCGCAAGAATTCGGGCGGTCTGTGTAGGATTGAAGTACCGGACGTGGAGAATTTGAATGTATTTCGGAAGACGCTTGAGCTCATGTTTGAGGAGGATATTCAAAAGAGGCTGCTCAAGATTGGGGTTTTTCGAGCTATCGACATACTCGAGGTATTCTTTGTTTCTTGTTTTTTCCTTCATGAATTTGAAAATAGATATTGATATTTATGGTTTATTTAGCAGTTACTAAGTTGTTCTTGGGTTTATACTTATTTCGGAATCGTCTTTGTTTTTCCTTTGTGTTCTATCTCTGTGTTATTTTTTTTCCCGGATTATATTGTGTAAGATGTAGACGGTGAATTTTGTAAAAATATTTTTCGGATGAATTAATATATGAGTCATATCTGTTTTCTTGGCTATTTTTATCTGGATTCGGTTTCCCTTTTTGTCGTTGATTTTAACTGTTGTAAGTTGAATACGTTCACTTGGCATAATCAATTGAAACCCAAAATTCTCGTCTGTGACGTCAAAGAGTTCACTTTGGTACTTGACTTATTTTCTTCAGGAACTTGACCAGAAGATAGTGATTTGTGTTTTTCTTATATCATTGAATTATAGTTATGGGGTATTAAACTGGCAAAGACTTTAGTGTTATCTGGATTTCCAATGTGTGTAGATATGGCATTAGCGGTGTAGAAATGATGGCACTATTGGAGAATCATGAATTGTGGTTTTAAAGTTTTGACCAAATTTTACATCATGTTTTTCTATATAAACATCGCCTTTCTTTGTGTTGGTTCCTTCCCATATTTGGTGCAGGTGTTTCAGACTTTGCAAAAATGGAATCATGAAATTCTTGAGTATGAAGACCATGTTTGCAATTTTTATTTCTTTTATGACCTTGCGTGTTTGATTTCTTTGTTTATTTTCACCATTGGGAAGACAGATATCTTGCCATTGGTCCAAGATAGAGCTTCTCTGTACTCAACTGGTTTTCACTTCTCTAACTTGTCAACAGTGAGTCGAGTCTGCAGAACTATCGAAAATTCTGTACATTGAAAAAGGCAATCATTTCATATTGCTGTAATACTGGAAGTTCTTTACATGAGAAACTACTGTATTAAGGGATATTGTCAAATTTATTGCATTCATTGGCATGATGCCATGATGCTGTTTCAGTGGGCTTATTTCGCACATATCATATGGTCAAGCTTCTATATTAAAATGTAACAAAAGTCGGGTCTTTTGTCTGCTAGGCCTTGGTTTTCTCCTGCTAAAATGTTTTACAGGTTACTGCCATTGCTTTTACTGACAGTTATTTCTCTCAGCTTTTTCTCATGAAATTTAAGCTCCTTCACTTGTTTGCCAGGTTTCAGCAGGCATCAAGTTTGGAAGGGGTGTCTCGTCATGTTTAAAATATCTTGAGGCAGTACCTTGGACTGAAGAAGAGGAGGAGAAACTGAGGGAACTGTTCACTAACCTCAATTTCAACGATGATTCAACCAGAGACATCTTAGACAGACTCTGCAGCCTCTATTCTGTTGATTCCCAAAGGACATTGACTAAGCAGCTTATTTGGTCTATTACCACTTGCACTGATGCCAATGCTAGGAGTGAACTGAAGTCTTTGGTTAAAGGTCTACTATGCAAAAGCTCGGTATATGAAAAAGAATGTCCTGATCTGAGTAAGGAGGACATGTTTGCAGTTTGCCAGTCATGCCTGGCTTCAGTCAGCAACCTGTTTGAGGAGGCCTGCAGTACTGATGCGGGTCAAAAGTTTAAAAAGAAGGAGAATGATAAGCCTTTGTTAGAACGCATCTCGAAGCAGGTGGACAACCTAAATTGGCTGCTCAATATCCTGCTTGATCACCAGATGGCAGAGGAGTTTGTTGATCTGTGGGCAAATCAAGAGGAGCTGCTCAAAATGCACAAGAATGCATCTCCAATGGTTAGGTATGAGCTTAGCCGTGTCTCAGCAATGCTCTTTATCGCAATGGGCACTCGGAAACTGCATTGTTCATCAGAGACAAGGTTGGAACTCCTCCGGGTATGGTTCAAACCAATGCTATCAGATTTTGGTTGGTTGCAGAGGTGCAAAAAGGGGCTCGAGACAAAGGCATTAGAGGAAGCCATGGGCCAAACGCTGCTTACTCTTCCGCTTAGGGAGCAACATACGTTGTTTATGGAGTGGTTCCGCTGTTTCTCCCAGCATGGAACCGAATGCCCTAACCTTAGCAAAGCATTCCAAATTTGGTGGCGTAGATCGTTCCTCAGGGGCTCAGAAACTTTTGCCATTGAATCGAGGTGAGACCATGCCACTGAAGTTTCATGTCGGGAAATTTCCTCTTATCTTGTTTTTGAGCTCATAGAGAAGGCGCGGACATTCAATAATGTCGGTTAACTATGTAAAATTTCGCAGCACCTCTACAGTTGGTTAATGCAACCTGAAGCTTAGGCTCTTCTGTATCCATTTATATTTTTTTGAATCCTCTTTTTCTTGTGCATCATTTGGATTTTTATTTGTTAATGTCATGCTCCTTGCCTTTCTTGAGATATGGTTGCAGAGCTACAAGACACTATCAAAGTAGAATCTATATCACTTTGTGCTTGTGCTTTCACACTTATAGACGACTTGTATATCTAGATATGGTGCAGTCAAATGATTTTTGAGCAGACCTTCTCTGGCTGTAACCTAATTTTGCCAAAGAGACGGAACAGATGTGTCCCCATGTGCTTGAGAAGACTAAGTGCACATTTATTTTATTCTATTTTTTAAAAAAAAATATTTATTAATTTTAAATCGGGTGACAACATAAAAGAATAAACTTCGTGAAAATTATGAATAAGTAAAAATTGCTTTGTATATTTAGTGTACTTGAAGATATTAGTATTACTATTATTTTGTTTAATTTATTAAGATTTTCTATATCATAAAATATTTCTAATATCATTTTTGTCTACTGACTATTGTATTTTTCTGTTGTCATCCAAAGATAGTAGCCATCTATTTTAACCCCTTTCTTTAAAAGTAAGAGAGAAATAATTAAATTTAAATATCAACGTCTAAATTTAATCTGATGGATATAAAGTAATTCAAAATATAAAGTGTTATAAGAGTAGCTTATAAATTTGTCAAAAAGATATTTTTCAATTTAATCAATAATTCAGCATGTAAATTTGTTCTTTCTCTTTTATGTTTGAATTAGTCAAAGTATTTATTTTTAATATTTTTTCACATGATATATATGTACTCTAGTAAAGTTTTATGCATCTCCTACTTTAATTTAACAATTTTTAAAATATTTAATAATATATTTGAAAATAATTTATTGAATAAATTACTGATGAAAATATTTTCTTTCAAAGATGATTTATCTTTTATGATGCAAAAGAAAAATCCAAACGGAAATTTTCAAAAATACATAAGTAATAATATCTAAGTTAAAAACTAAATACAAAATTAATTATGAGTTATAGCAATTAGAATCCTGAAATTTGGTGGGCCTTTTATTCATTGATTTTGGTGCTTTCATTTTATATTTTTATTTTAGTTTCTTAAATTTCTTTGTGCTTTAATTTTTTATTGTTAGACTGTATAGAGCTTTTTGTACGTATTTTACAATCAGCTAATTCTTCAATTTTGCTAGTATTAAAATACTATAACAGATATTAAACCAATAATAAAAAAAACATTATTATATGACTGGATATATGAACTTTCTTCTAATATTTAGTTAGCATTATATATTATTTTATAACAATCTAAATTATCTTTAAAAGTAAATTTAACTCTTATAAAATATATATTTCAAATTTTAATCTGAATGCATATTTAAGATTATATTTTTAGCTAAAAATAAAACCATCATAAAAAGAATCACATTCTTACTTTAAATAAAACTACTGCATAAATCCTCTCACTTTAGGTTTGCCATTTATAAATTAATTTAGTTATAAATTCAAACATTAATATTATTGAGTTAAAATTAACAAATTTAATTTGTGATTTTGGTATTTTATGTGACTATTGCGTATGATTATTATTTTTATCAATTAAAATATAAATTTTAAAAAATTTAAAATTGACGTACTTTATATTGTTATTTTGAAAATTTTGCATATTTTTGTCAAAGAAGATAGATAAAATTTTAATATATTTCTTTTCTTTTACAATTGTTTTCTTAAATTAAAAAGAAATAACAGATTTTAAATTATTAAAAAACACCATGTGTATTACAGATCTATACTTGTAGATTCAACATAAATGAATATCTCAAGAATGAAATACAACATATTTATTATTCGTATATATACAGTTCTTGTGTCTCCTAATATGTGTGTTTGTTATTTTTTTCTCTGTTTTGTCTAGTTAGAAGTAATACATTGTTTTTCTTTTTCTAAATGTTATGAGAGAATTATATACAATCAAACAATATTAATTAAATTGCAGTTTAATTTTATGAAGCATATCAAACAAGAATACTTATAATAATACGTTTTTTCATAATATTTATATTAAGGATATACATATTCCATAACATAAAACATCATTGACTCATAAAATATATTAGTTTTGAATGTCTATAAAAAAGAATTACTTAATTTTTAAATTATTTTATTAGAAATGAACGTTTTAGATTTTCATATCTTAGTATAACTAGGAAGTAAAATGGCAAATTAGTAGGTTCATTGAAATTAAGCTTATAAACTTTTATCTCTATGCCTCGCTTATACTCTTAAAAATTCAAAAAAAAAAAAAAAGTTTAAACATGCATAAGTTTTTATATTTTTTAATATCTTAGTTTGTAACAATAATAGGCCAATGTTTTACAACTATTCTTCATTTTCTAGAATTTTATTTATCTTCTTTATTTAATAATATTATATTACATTTATAACATAAATTTCGAAACATATTACAGTCATAACAAACATTCGTTCCACTTATCTAAGTAAAGCTTATTCATAATATTTTCTTTTCTTATGCGATTGTGCTACAATTGTCAACATATCTAATATATAATGCACATTATTTTAAACTTTTTGAATATGAAATATACAATAATTTGGAAACATATAAAAGGTCAACTATCGTATTATACTTGTATGTCTATTCAATTTAAATATAAAATAAATTTTTTTTTATGTATTACATATTGAATTCTTTACAGGATTTTTTATATAGATAAACAATACACTGTTCTAGTTTAACTTGTCAAATTTCAAATATACTACAAGCTCAGCCTAATTATTTTTTTGATGAAATTAGATTAATTTTATAATTTTTATTTAAATTTCAAATAATTCTACTATATCTTATTTAAATTGAATACTTGTTTAATATTTATCATAAATCCTTTTATATAATGAAACATAAATCTATGTGAAAGTAAATTTAGTAAAGTAATAAAAAAATATCATTTATTTCTTTAGAAATACGAAGTCTACAAATTTTGATCTTTAGTAATAGTTTTTTTATTGTTCTTGAATAACTATCAATTTACAATATAGACTCGCCAATTATGTCATTTGATTATTTTAAAAACTTCATACTTTTAATCTATTATTTCCATATATTTAGTATAATAAATATGAAATTTGATTAAAGATAAATTATGTGTAATTATATGGTATAGAATTAATTTTTAATTCAATCTTAAAAGTTATATTATAGATGAATACTTGCAATTTTATCTACATTAATACATATTTACACGAAGGATATGCATATTCAACAACGTATGCTATATTTTTAGCTCATACAATATCTTAAATTTATTAAAGATAAACATTTTAAAATATCATCCATTAGTATAAATAAGTAGGAAGAGCAAAAGTTAAATTAGTAAATTAATTGGAACTAAACTCCTCTTATAATATTTAATCATATTCTTGAAAATTGAAAAATTGTGTTACAAGTGAACATATACAGTGTTTTTATTTTTAAAAAATTATATACTTTTGCAACAATAGGCCAATGTTTGATAAGCATACTTAATTTAATTTCTAAAATTTTATTCATTGTTTTAATTATTAGTTTCAATTTACATTTATAACTAAATTTTGATTTATGATGTACTCATACTGAATATTTTGCTATATTTATCTTATTTAGAAAAAAAATTATTTATAATATTTTTATACATATATGCTATATTTTAATTATTATTATATCCAATATATAATACATATTATTTTAAACCTGTAATATAGAAAATAAACAGTAATTTCATAATTTGTATGTGTGTGTGTGTATATATATTGAAATTCATTTTGTGATTATATAATATAGATAATGTATTATAACGTGATCAAAGGTAATGGCAAAAAACAAAATTGGATAATTGGCATGGTAGATGATCACAATCAATCATAATTATAAAATTTCATACAAAATCCATATATATATATACATACATACATACATACATACATACATACATACATACACACACACATATGATACATGGTTAAAAAACCTCAAAATCTACTTTTTGTATGAAATTAATTTATTTTAAATTTAAAATATTTAAAAAGTTATACTAAGAAGAATAAAATGAAGAATTTTGAATATGAAAAGTCACTATAATATTTTTATTACATAAAATTAAGTATTACCATATTTTTACTATGTCCTATATTTTCATTGCTTTGTATTATTAATTAGGATCATTATAGGTAGATTAAAAATAGCAAGAAACTTTTTGGCAAACTCATATTTTTTATAGATAGATAGGAAAAGAAAAAAAAAACCCAGAAAGAAACGATGCATTTGCCAGTAAAATAATTAAAACTCACGTACATAAATAAGAAATATATGTTGAGCCAAAGTAAGAAAAAGCAAAGGTTTATAATTCATCCAGTTCTTGTAGGAATGCATCATTAAATGCTTCCACTGATAATTATGTAAATCTGAAATTAAACAAGGATCAGAAAACAGTTCTTCTTTCAAACTGTTCGAAGATTTAGGGGCCAAATTAAACAAGCCCGTGATTTCAATTCAATGGAGAAAAGGTTTGACATCCCAGCTCAGCCAAAACCCTCCCCAGAAACGGCCCCTTCATTAATCTGCTTCTCTCTCAACGCGTGGCGAAGGGTTCTCTCGCTAGACAACGAAGATTTCCATCACAGCCTTAAACCTCATCAACCACTTCACACTCTTCCATGCACCTCGAATTCATCCATCCTTAAATCCCGCAACATTTTGCTTTCAGTTACATTGCATTTCTGTGCTGGCAGAGGGTGTCGCTCTTTCTACAGGTGAGTTCTCTTCTGCTCACGCTTCACAATCTGCCTGAAGATGCACGTATATACACCCATACATATTTTCCAAGTTCGGGAGTCGGGACTGTCTCTGGCGTTTGAGCTTTTCGGTATGTGCGATGAATATTGCGGCGATATTTTATTTTTATTTTTCTATTCTTGAAAGTGAAATGGCATATCGCTTCCCTCGATTCTGCTGTTGTGCTGCTTTATCTTCATCAGTTTTTCTGACTCTGCATGTCTTACCAAATCTTAACCTTGTTGCTTAACCAAGCAAAACAAAGTACAATGACTCTCTTTCTTCTAGTAATTACGACACACTCTATGTGTGCTTAAATTTATATAATTTAAAATTAATATGTAGTTATTTGGTATTTTATTTGTCAAATATATTAGTTTATTTAAATATTTATTTTATACTTACGTAAAAAATGCTATAAACAAAAAGGAAATAAAAGAAGAAATGAAAATAATAACCAAAAAAGGTAAATATATATACATATATATATATATATATATGCAAATCTATTTAGTGTAATCATTTAAGATTAATATAATATGAAATAAAAATAATTGTTTAATTTAATTTATTTTTAATATATATTTGTTTATTTAAAATATTCACTTCATACTTATGCAAAGATATTATAATTATAAAAGGAAGTAAAAAGAAAAAAATAATGACAAAAAATGATAACTTTGTCATTATTAGATTAAGGAGGGAGACATTATGTGTAAATTTACTTGGTGTAGTCATATAAGGGTCAAATTCTTAATATATAGTTTAGAATAGATATAGATTAGTACTGCATTGCATCCCTGATAGGATCTCACCATTAAAAACATGCAAAAATGCCATGCTCTGAGCACAGCTCGGATGGCCTTTCTCTGCTGTTTTTGTTCTTTCACGTTTTATCCATGAAAGGGTGTTTGATGTGTCTACTCGTGTTGTATAGTCGGTTAAATTTAGATAGGGTTAGGATGAGGTTTTGTCCTAAAAACAAGATCCTCTCTCACATCTTCCATGCCTGGAGGGGACTCAAGGGTAGGTTGGAAAAGGTAAAGCCAGTGAACCAGTGTTCGGATGTAATAGTTGACTGAAACAAGTTAGAAGGTTCCATTTGCACTGTAATCTTTAAGCTTGGGGGAGAGAGGGAGATGTGATGGCTGATGACTTAGAAGAAGCAAACAACGAATGAATGGAGGATGAAGAAGAACGCAAAAATGAGAGTTTAGGTTCCTACCCTGATAACCAATTAATGCTGATATTCTTAAGGAAATATTTTTTTTTATCAATAATTATGTTTTGATATAGAAATGGTTTTAATTAATTTTTCTTTTGCCATACTTTTTTCCTTTTTTTTTTGGTTCTGGGTGGCGGCGGGAGTGGGCTTGGTTGTTTGTTTTTGTGTATTATAAATTGCAAATTCATATATATTTTGAAAAAAATCATCTTACATGTATTCTCGCCTCTAAAAAAATAAATATGCTAAATATATAAATCAAATTAATGTGTAATTTAGGCTTTCGATATAATTAACAAACATTTATCAAATTTTTTTTTTTTTTGGAAAAGTATAATTCCACATATAAATTTTTAAATAATTAATAAAAAATGATGATAATTCTTCAAAAAAAAATTTAATATTTTTTTACAAGATTTTGAAATAAATTTCACGTGTCCAGTCTAACAGTAGGACCCGGAGTCTCGGACTACTGAAATCCTAGGACGTCCAGTCTCCGCAAACCAGTTCAGCCTATTTTATTTCATGTTTCCAATTTCGAGAACGAAGTCCAGAAAATGCAAAAGATCCATGAAAAAAAAAAAAAAGCCACCATGGAGAGTCAGGTCTCTGTTGCTTGTCCAGGATGCATTAGTCTGCTAAAGCGTTTATTGGGTGTGCACTTTGTAAGCATGTGTGTAAAAACATGGATGTCAAAATTGCTTAACTGATTTCACTTGATGAGGTGGAGAATTTTCAGGATTTGATCAGATTTCAGTACAAGAAGCTCAAATGAAAACAGTTCATCTGTTTAGCAGATCAACGGCAAAGTTAGCACCAGTTACAGCTTTGGCTCTTTGAGATGGATTCAAGTGGCTTACCAATTCCAATTGGCGGGTCGAAGCCCCTTTCAGCTGTACTTCAGGAATTAAATTCGCGAGGTTTGAGATTTCCAGTGCCTCCACAAACAAGAGATGTTTCATTTGCCTCCCCCGGAGAAGACAATACTGGAGTTAATCCTGGTGATGCACCAAGTAGCTCACACCTGAATGCACCTGACTTTCTAGGTTCTGAATTCCAGCCAAGTCAGGGTAACAATGGGGAGCCCAAGTCCGATCAGCTCCCAGCTGTGGGTGCCAACACTGATCCCACTGATGTCTCGTCACAGGCTTCATTTGGCGTGGGAAATGCGGGTTCATCTGATGTTGCTCAGATGATTCAGATCCGTGGTTCTGGAAACACATCGTCTACAGAGCATCAGCAACTGCAAGGCCAACAGCTTCAGGCAGCGGTTGTTAATAGAGAGCAACAGGGGCAGTCCTCGGCCTCTAATGTGCAACAACTGCAAAATCTAACAACCAAGTTTGGTCAGCAGAAAGAGGTCTATCAAAATGATTGCCAACTGCTACTAAATTCAGTGAAGAGCTCCTTGCATCATAGGAGTACAAAAAATCAAAATGATCCCCAGCAGTTGTCAGCTTCAATGAGGAAGCCCGGCACCAGTAAACAGATTAAGACAGGAGAAGCCCAGGGATCTCTTGGCGCAAGGAATCAGCATTCAGGTCAACCAGGATCTTCCCAGCATCACCACCAAGTCCCTCCATTGCCTCCACTCCCGCCTACAGCTGCAAGTGCACACATGAATCTGCTGCATAGGATGCAAAACCAAAAATCAAATCCCAAGAAACGGCCATGTCTTGGGAAACAATCTGCAGTGGAGAAACAAGTTGTGAGCAAGGTTCTTCCCGAAAAATCTAGTGTTAATTTGGATTACAAACCAGGAAGAGGAGCTGAACGCTTGAAAGAATACATGCTTCAGCAGAGGAACAGACCAAGGGTAAATATTATGCAACTTGACAGTTCCACGATTCTTCAGAAAGCATACATGCTTTAACCGTGGTAAATTATGTTATAGGGCAACAATATTCAGTTCTGGAGGAACTTAGTCTCTGAGTTCTTTGCCCCAAGTGCTAAGAAAAGATGGTGTGTGTCTTCGTACAAAAACATCGAGCAGATAGACAGTCTTTTCAAGGTTTGTTGCTTAAATTTTCTGCCAAACAAAAGTTTATGCTGGATTTTGAGATGAAGAGCATATAAAATATTGACCTTTCTAAGCATTTCATCTCAAAGGACAAAAATTTCATGCCACCAACTTAGGCAGGTTTCAGACCAACCCAGTTGACCAGTTGATTGTGAACCATTTTTGGTCTTTGAAAAACCAAGTCTGGGAAAAAGATGTGTGAGATTCATTCGGTCAACTTAAATCAACAATTGACAACTATGTGCGTACCTTCTAAAATTGGATTAAATGTAAAGAAAATGGAGTATGTTGGTTTCATCTTGCACTCAACAGTCCCACTCTTGAGTATGTCTGTTGCAGGCTGCATGGCAATGTGGAATGTGCAATGTGAAGCCATGTTGTGGCTTTGGTAAGTCCCTTTCTCTTGCTCATACTAGAGGTTTCCTTTTCCATCTAATTTCCAATGTCATTAAATGGATTCAGTTTTGCAGCAATTTATTGTTTTGTGAATGTGCATATGCAATTGCACATGAGAAGACCTAGAAGACATCCTAAGAAGAGGTGAACTTAACAGAATTTCCCAGTCCAAGAAATTAAACATTACTTGGTGAAAGGAAATCTGGTGCCTAATCATAATACAAACCTGCCCAGAATTCCATGCCTCAAATCTTGACTTTCTTTGTGATTCTGATACACTTTACATTTGGAGTAGACAAAGCATGTCTACCTGTATGTTCAGGATGCACAGAAGCATTAGCAGTGAAAAGGTTAAGGTAGAGCAGAAGGAAATCACAGTTAGACAATGTTGACGGCTTCCCATAGACCACACCAGGCACTGTCCACTGTCTACTGTGCACTAGCAAGTCACAGGCTTGCAGAGGCATAGTTTTAATTGCTACATTTCGTGGTACAATATATAAAAGATGAACCCTCCTAAGAGCTTGAACAATGAGATTGCAATGTTTATCTTAATACCCAATGTTTGTATTTTCGGCTGCATTTAGATTAAGAAAGGTTAGCTGAAGATTCTAGGTTTTAATTCTTAGCTACAATTTGATAGTTATCAAATTTTAAAGCCAAGATATTGGTGCTGCATGTACAAGGGCTGTGAATCCTATGTGTTTGTGGTTTCTATTTCTCTAGTAATTAAGGTATTAAGGATACCAAAGCATATAAAGAGAAGCTTCATAGCATGGTATTAAATATCAAGTACGTCACTAAGAAAATCCAACCACAATAGATTTTTCATCATCGCCATGTCTTGATAAAACTGTATTCATAATTTGATATATGAAAAGATTTTCAAACTGCACTGGCAAACTCCAATTCACTTTCTTTTATCTTCAGAAATCAGCGAAGAACTTCTTCCTAGGCTACATAAAATGAAGTATGATGTTGGCATGTTGGAAGAACATCTGCACATTGACACACCCATTGAGCATCAGGGCAAATGTGGTCAGATTTTCCTGCACTGTCCCAAAGCAACTGAAGAGAGAGAGTATGAGCAAACGCGCATAGAACACTACGGTCAACTTTGTGTCATCTTCTCTCCAGACCTTAAGGTCATAGTTCTTTTATCCTCTGCCCTTTCATTTAATTCATTTACAATTCTTCACATTGGTTTGCCATTTCCTGTAAGTATTTAATGACTTGTTTCGTTCTTCTAATTTATGATTATAGATTTGTTCTTGGGAATTCTGTGCTCAGAATCATGAACAGTATATATGTCGAAATTCCATAATTCCTCAGGTAACTGAAAGAAAATTCTTTTTCCATTTTGTAGATTGACTCCATCTTGGCCAACATTCAAGATTTTTAGAGGTTCTAGAAGCAATATAGGATAGATTTAGCTTATGACAAGATTCTTTTTTGTTTTTTCTAAAACAAGAGCACATAGATTTAAGAATTTAGATGGGAATAAAGCAAGGCTTAGAAATGAAGAGTAAGTATTCCAATTCAAGTTGATAGGTTAATCAGAAAGTAAGTTAATATCTCCCATTAATTGGGTTGCAGTAGAAAGCATCATTGTTTGATTCAAAATTGTCACAGATTAAGCACATCCATTGTTACAGATGAAGATCACTTATATTAAGTGGAGATTTGGAATCTGTGCTATAAGATTTATCTCACCAATCAACATTTGATCCATACTAATCAGATAACCATTTTCAAAAATTTTAAAATCTATCCTCCTCTAATTCAACCTTCATCGAACTTAACTCCTAATGTTTCCCCTTAACAGAAAATTTGTCTACCCTTAGTTCAGGTCTAGCAGAATTACTACATTCCATATACATGAACAATTAAAATATTTTGCCTTAGGAACTTCAGTTTCGGCTTCTGGTCGTTCAAGCTACAGCTTTCCAGTTAAGAATAAATTTTTTAACTTGGTCCTACATTTTTGAACTTTTGACAATTTAATCAACCGTACATGCAATGTTGTGAGAAGTTAAAGGAAAATTGACAAGTGAGTGAAATTGAAGAAAAATCAAATGTTACAGTCTAATTTTGACAAGTCTTGAATCAGAGTTCCAGAAATTGATTTAGAGGGGAAGATAACATACAAGAAATGTAATTGTTCCTTGTTTATGAAATGACTTGAAAGTTATGATTATTGAAACATTGCTTTCTTGTATAACCGCTAACAAATATACAATTCAGGCCTGCCAACTTGGAGTTGCAATACAAAATTACCAACTTTCTACTCAAGATTCTTCCTCCTTCACTTCTGAAGAAAAACAAAAGCATGCCGACATGTAAGTTTTCTACAAAGCCTTCCTTGCTGATATCTTTAATAGTCATATCAATTGCAAATATGCTTCTTGTAACTGAAAGCACTAATAATTGTAGCATAGAATCATGAAACAAGAAATACAAAGAATATTGTTTGATCATGCACCAAAACAAGATTAGGAATTTTAATGCAAGTTCTACACAAAATTTTCTGAATTTCAAGGATATCGCCAGAATTTTGAAGGAAATCCCGCAAAATCAAACTGCAACATGGATGACATCTTGACTGGAATTTAAAAATTGAGAGGCTACAAAGGAGTTGTTACAGATTGGGATTATTGATGCAACACCAATCCTTTTCCTTTGTTAGGGCTTCTAGTCAAGAGGATGACTTTGGAGACTCTGTATGGATTACAGGTTGCTAAACTCCCTTAACATCAAAGATGGACTCCTAATTCCCACTATTGACCAGTATTGAGTGAGTTGAGGAGAGCTCATGTCTTTTTCACGAATAGAGTAAACGCAGCTGATAAGCAGAAGACATCCTTACTTACTACATGAAGGCATCATGGGTTCAAAGTCAACCTTTGGCTTGACTATTTATTCTAAAAATTTAAGTCCCAAACAAGTGATGTTTTCACGTTTCAGTAAGTATTATGGAAGTTAAGGAGATTGCAAGACACCAATATTATTTTCACACTAGGTGTAAATTTCTCCAGTGGAGCTCATTATAGTTTCAATCAATCCGCATTCTGCAATAAGAAAAACTGGACAGATAAGCCAGGTAACTTTAGGGGAGAGCAGTATATTCACGAAAGTATGGCAAAGCTACTCCTCAAAGGATGGAAGTAAGCAGATGCATATATACACATATATGTGTTGATTTTGGAATTGCCTGGACGGCATCTTCAGGCATATTTTCATTAATATTGTGCTCTTCTTGAGGATTTTGTTGGCGTAATTTTAAAAATTAATATCTTTTGTCTTATTTATTATATCCTTTTATGCTCTACCAAGATTCACCAGACATAGGCATAAACAGTGGCGAGACAACAATTTAGAATTAACGGTAATCCAGTCTCGAAAATTTTTTATATTCCACTATGTTTCAACATGGCATCCCCCATCCTTTTAAAACAACTGCAAGACACCTATATGCTGATGGACATCTTAATTAACTTTCACTGGATACCTGTACATAGTTTCCAATAATATGAAGATTCACTCCCTATTTGCTTAGTGTTTTCTTTCTTTCAAAACACTTGATTCAGCTAACATTTCCTACACTTTCAGGTTTATTTCATCAGCTTATCAAATGGTTGAGGCTTTGGGCGTGTCTTCTGTTAGTCAAATAGGAATTGTCAAGAGATACATCCCATGGCTTCAGGTACTTATGATTATATGTTTAATGGAACTTGTATACATTAAATCTTCTTCCTGAGTTCGGGACACTCACCAATTTCGAGGTTTGAGATTACTTATTAGTTTCCTTTCAGCCATTATATTCATTTATAGAGATCAGTACTGCAACTTTATTATTTCTGAACAGACTTATTTTCAAGATTAATCACAGCCACGACCGTCTACTTCTTTTGTTATCTGCAGTTCTTTGTTATTTTTTTGCTGATTAATTTGAAATTTCTATACCGATCACCAGCAAAACAAGGACATAACAGAAGTAGGACAAAATATAATATTTTCATTAGCCGTCAACATCACAGAACTTCAGACAAAAATGTTAATCATAGACTATTTATATCATGAAATCCCAATCCAGCAATTATGTCAAGCCATATCAAGTAACCATATTGGACACTTCTCCATAAATAAAAATATAAGGAGAAGACTATGAACAGAGTATATCCATACTTTTAGAATATTTTACATTGCACACTGAGGATTTCTGTTCTTTCTCTTCACGCGTGCATATTCATACATATTACTTTTTAATCCTTAACATCTTCTTGCACTGCTGACTTTCCATGAATGTCATTCATAGGAATCCTAGTCTATCATAGGAAATCTTTTTGAAGAATGAATATTGGAACTTGGAAGATATCTGTTTTTACCTCCAATGGAGACTTTATTGATACATACATACATGGAATCCCAAAATCTCGTTCATAATGTGCAACATTACTTGACAAAATGCATGCATATAAAAGTCAAAAGATTTCCATTGCCAAATAGAGAATCTTAGCCTACGTCATAAAATAAATTTCAATGAAGTGGAGTCATTTAGGACTATTTACATTGTGAAGAAGATCATCTTAATGTGAGTTTGAGATAACTTTAAAATTCATCTGTATGAAACTTGATACAATTAAAACATCAGGGCAAGTCATAAAAGATGAATTTCTTTTTCAATGCAGACGGCCATGGGTGCATTCAGATGACATAGCTTGGTTAACTCCTATGTTGCTGCTATTGCATGCTCATGCAAGTCTAGCTAAGGTATGAGCCCAAATATATGTGAAATATCAGAAATTAATAAAAGTAGACAACCACGTGATGTGAATTCAACAGCCTACAAGAGTTAGGCAATCATGATAAATCAAGGACAGGTATAGCTACGTTATCACAAAATAGAACGTGAGGGTGCATCCTACAATCAAACGGCTTCAATTGAAACAGCCAGAGTTTCATTTGGTAATACCAAACCAAATTGAATCAAAAGTGCAGTACAAAATTACAGTTTACCTAACACAAGCACCATATATCAACCAATTTTTTAGTTTAGTTCGTTAATTTACCGAATTTTTTTGATACATTCAACTTAATATTTTGATAAATTGAATTTTAAAAAATAAAAATTGTGAATTGAAAAATTATAAATAAATATTAATTATTCCTATTTCAACATCCAATTATTCCAATTTAAATTTTTAAACATAGAAAGATATAATTATCATAAAATATTTCTATTTAATAAACATAATATTATTATATAAAATTTTAAAAAATTAAATATCAAAATTTAAAAATAACACGATAAACATATAAAATTTTAGACTAAAATTTTAGAGGAAAAAAGAAAAGAGAAGTGTGATAAGTGGCAAAAAAATAAAAAATGAATTTAATAATTTGGTACAATTCAGTAATCCGAACTCAAAAACCAATTACTGATCGAAATTTCAATTTGACATTTGGCACCAATCGAATTTCCAATTTGGAAACAATTTGGTTGATTTATTTAAACATGGACGCCCCTAGGAACCATGAGAACTATTGCTCTCCATTTAGAGCAAGGGTGTTAATTTCTAGTGTAGCCACCTATATTTAGTTAAATCCTGTAATACGTTTGCACTACAAATTTAAATCCATAATCTTCACAAAATCCATGCATGCAATAAATCATAAGAGGAAAAAAGTGAAATAACTATAAGGAAAGTCAAGTTATGAGTTTGGACTTGTTTACATAACTAATATTCTGTCTTTAATTAAGGTAAACCAATTCTACAATCAAACAACAAAAAATAATCCTTGGATTAACATCTTCCAAAAATATGTAATAAAGAAAATATAATGAAAATATAATACAATGTGAAGTAGTAGAAATTTATGGAATAAGTCTAGTGGATCAAATGGATCCAACACATCAAGTCCTAGATTTTGGAAACATGTCATAAATTCGACCCATTTTCATCTTCATTCCTAGCAGATGTGCCCCATGCAATGGTTAGACTGGTCAATTAACACAAAACTATAGTTATTTAAATGTGAGGTATTTGTAACACGAGTGTCACCAAGTCTAGATGTCCATGTGAAAAACGCATCTAAGCACTTTTGACATTTGTAATAATATCAATGCATATATATAGATGCATCTAATCAAACCATTTAAATATTTGATTGAATTTTTAGATTTTGCATACATTAACCAAAACGTATTCTCTTTCTTGCAATTAATGAACAATGCACTCAACTTTACTAATTTCTTCACAAAGATGCACATTAACATCCTTTTTTCGCGTAGAGAAGTTGACAACAATATATTAGACAAACTTTGAATAAAATAAAGTGAATAGAGAAAATAGAGAGAAAGATCCATATGATTAGACCATTATTCATGAACAAATGCCCAAAAAGATAAATCATGTTCATTCTCCTGTTCAGGTTATATTACACTGACCATGTATGAGATGGTCATACAATCTTGAGTAATTAAAATGTTAAATGATACACATCTCTAACAATTTAAACTGTTAGGCAAAATGGTTATTCAACATATAAGAATAAGATAATAATGAACAAAAAAACTCATAATGTCATAGTAGATGATACTCAATATTTAAGGTATGTTTTGATTTGATTTAGTTTCACATAATCATAATGAAAGTTTATTGATTTCTAACATACAAGTGCAACAATTCTTTGACTGGCATTAAATACCAGTGTAATTCACCAAAATAAGCTTTTTGCTAGTAGACCAGCTATCAAAATGGGGCTCATAGGTCTTTGATTTCTAACATACACGTGTAATGATTTTACGCTGCCATTAGGAAATTTTCCGAACAGAGCAAAAAAGCAATCCCTTTTCAGGAGAATCTATACAAATAGTTGGTCATCAACATTTCAAAGTGGATGCTTGGATTGGTAACAGGATAAGAAACTAGGCTAGCCAAAACAGCTTCTAGTCGTATGGCAAAGTGCAGAAACTTAGGTTAGCAATCTTTCTGTGAGCACGAACCTGAGATCAAGCAGTAACCTTCTTACAAAATCAGGATCTCACTCTCATTGTTGGCGGTTGGCCTGAGATCAATCATTGACCACTTATATAACCTGTAATAAGTAGGAGTAATTTTTGGATAATTTTCACGTGCAAGTAAAATTAATTGTCCAAAGCTGTGGATGATAAAAACTAGAGAAATGAGCTGTGCAGAAAGTTTATAAAAGTCAATGGTAAAACCTAAAACTATGAACTGAAGGAAAAGGAAATTTATGTCCTAGAAGTATGCTTACACTTCTCTAGCAAGACTCAAAGGTTCCAACTAGGAACTTTAAATCCCTTCTGATAAGCATACCTAATGTATAAGCATCATCTGAACTTCACTATAAACTTTGATCAGCATGCACATCAATTGGCATGAGGCAATGATGAGTTTTTTTCAGGTCTTATAACCAAAATAATTTTTTTTCATATAGTCCCCGGAAATATAGAATGCAACATCTAAGCTATCTATTCTGTACGTGTGTATGCACTGTTAAAGACATTTTTCCCATGCAAGTTGTATTGTTTTGAACAAATTGTTTCATGAATTCTTCTATCCTGTATCTATTTTCATGGCAATATCTATTATTGATATCTGAAGTTGTATGTGCATTTATTTTACTTGCTAAATCTTCAGGTTTACTTTAGTGTAATATGGCAAATTATTTTTTATCTTGTGTTAATCATACTTGGACTACTTTAAATTGATATATAAGATGAGGTCGCAATAAGCATTGTATCTTAGTTCACTAAATTGGGTTTTCTATAACTGAATAACAGATATCAGAGGTGCTCAATCTTATGAATGATTTGATTGATTACAGCCAAGAAAACGGACTCGCCCCAAAAGGTAAGTTCACTGTAAATTTTATTATCTGAATGTAATCTGCCAATAGCATAGGCCAGGGAAAGAGAGATGGAAGTGAACAAATAATAATGCAACAATGCCAATGCATAGCTCCATCACAGAAAGTACAAATTTTGCTAGATTAAACATAGTTTTCAACTGCCTCATTCCCTGTGCCCTTTTTTTATTTCCATGTATTGCTCAAGAAATATCTTATTTTCGTTGCAATGTTAATTAGTGATATTTCTAATATGCAAAAGTTATGATGCACAAGGTACCAAATCATAAACAGACTATATCATGGGGTAGATCTAATACCTTTTATTACATCTAAGTATTAAATTTAGTAAAAATGAAACGGCATTTCTGCTTTCCGATGCAGGAAAAAATTAAAGAGTAATGAGACAGCTATTTTAGAACTCAAAACTGTTCTCTGAATTTCATATCTCTATGCAATTACTAAAAGAAAACAACCCATGAATGCGGTTCTCATTGTGAAGTAACTCTTCCTTTCTTTCATTGTTCTCATTTTATTTTCTCAAGCATTTCACAAGTAGCTCCTCCTTTCTTGCAAGAACCATATGCATGGAGTCCCATCATAAGCAAGGAAAGTTATATTTACTGCATAAATAATATTATGTCGCATTATATTTTTGTCAATGGAATGTGTATATCTTCTCATAGTTTATTATCTTTCAGAAAGTATAGCCAAGTTTCCTCGGTTTGGTTCCAATATATCATCCAGAAAAAATTCCAATCAACAACCTGAGCAGCAGCAGTTACTTGCCGCATTCTCAGCTCCTTGTTTTCAAACTTTTCCTGGTGCTGGAAGTTCAAGTAAATTTTGTGGGGATGGATTAGGTAACATGACAGCCTTAACTTCTAATGGACCTATATGTGAAAAACAGCATACTGGTGGAAAGAATCCCCATGCCGAGACGCCAACTCAGACTACAACCATAGGGTTTTCTCCTGCACCATTGGGCATACAGCCTCAGCTAATGTATAAAGCATTAGGACAGTCAGGAACAGAATCAGCTGTTGAGAGTATGCAATTGGAAACCAAAACTCCAGTGCCTTTGCAGCAGCCTTGTCCCTCAAACTTTGTTCATCCTAATGATTCTCTAAGCACTGTTGAGAGGATCATGCAAGGGGTAATGGCAGCAAGTTCCGATGCTGAGACCCAAATTCAGACCACATCCATTGGGTTCACAACTCCAATATTTAGCATGCAACCTCAACTAACTCATGCAGCATTAGGAAAATCAGGAACAGACTCAGCTGCTAAGAATGTTCGATTGGAACCCAAAACCTCATTGCAGCAGCCTTGTCCCTCAAATTTAGCTGACCCTAATGGCTCTCGAAGCACTGTTGAAAGAATCATACCAGAGGCAACAACAGCTCAACCCCAGAATGCAGCTGGCGGTATTACTGGTGTTAATATTGCTGAAAATCTGAACAAGATTAGACCAACTGGCAGAAATGCCATTGGCAACAATACCAGTGGTGGCAATTTAATTGCGTCAAATGAGATCACATACATTGATGTTCAGAATTTTGCATTTAAAAATACTGGTATCAGTTTCTCTGCCCCAGCCACAGAACCAACTTCGAGGGCTCAAATGGACATGGATATGGACACAATTGTTTTCCCTAAGGATGTTGAAGGCAACTACCTACCAAAGGAATATAATGACCAACTAAATGATGAATTTGTAGACTTTCAAGATCTGCATGAACTACTGAAATAAAATTTCCTCCTAAAAGAAAGTTGCAGTTATGGCCAATTTGGTCATGTTATTTTCAAGATTCTATGCTTCCCTCGATGATAAAAAACATTTATGAGCAGAAATTCTCAAGAAATTTCTATAGGACGTAAATAGAGTACCTGATACAAGAAGAATTGGAATCTTAACCTACCAGTGGTTATTTGTTCCCATTGTTTCCTTATAATGCATCCTAGATGATACCATCTTTACCTCTCCTTCCCAGTTGTAAATGTTTTTCAAAGCTTCATATTTGATACCTCTTTTAGACTGTCATTGGTTCAAAGATATACTCGAGAAACTTCCACAAAGCCATTTGCCAATTTCACACCTTGATAGTAGACAAAAATAATGCTTCTGTTTGTTTACAATCTATCCATGTATTCCACACTTCAATTATTACATATTTTTAATTTTATCTTTTTATCTTCCTTATATTTACACAATTTAAAACAATAAAAAACGCCAAAAAACACATACCCAAAAACTCAAAAAAAAAAACATAGCCATTTTTTCTAGTGAAAACTTAATGAACCTGCGGGCAGGAGAGAACCATAAACTAAAGCAACGACATTTTGAAAACCCACAATTTCACTGCCATTTCCTTCTCGAGAAACTAATTAAGGTGGTAAGAGATATACTAATACACACACGGTAGGAATACCACGAAAACATTATGTACATTATATCTAGGAAACCCATATCTGTGTAGTGTACGAAAGATGAATGCAATTCTTGCGTGACAGACGAAAGAGATACATTACTTACGTTTATTATTTCCACACACAGAATAAGCTGAATCTGCAGAACTCGGCTGAAGGCCCGGTTGAAAAGCAGCCTGGTTCGGAAGTCGCAGGGCAAATGGAAACCAGTCTAGGACCGCCGAAGGAACAAAAATCACCTATCGCAATACACATCATTTACATGCAATTATCCAAAAGTCTGGGTTGGATTTGTTCTTCAAAGTCTCAGCTTTTTTTGGGGAAGAAAAGGGGCACGGGCACTTCGCACCTCCAATGTGCCTAAAATTAATATTTTTTTTAGATTTAGTACGAAATTTTATTTATATTGTAAATCCCCATAATTGAGTGCATGCAATCCGATTTTAATATGGAATTTTGATATTAAAAAATGTAATTTTGGTAAGGTTTGCAAGTGATGAACCTTTTCTTGCAGCTCATAACGAAGGAGTAGCCCAAACCCATAACAAAAAAACAAAACAAAAACAGTGTTGTCCATCTTGCCAACTAGCCAAAAAAATGGTAAGAGGAGAAAGGATTGGAAACCTACAAGGAAAAAAACCATAAAATCATGCCTGCGAGGAAAGGGAGGGATCATGGCATATTACATTATCAATCAACCCCAAATGAGGATGGTTCTGCAAAGGAAAGAAGGGGATATTCTTGGAAGAGTTGACATTATTGCAGGGAAAAAAAGAATTCACGCGCGCTGAAAGGGATTATTGGCTAAGAAAACCCGTCTGGACAGCTCCAATCGTTCATCGCCCCTGAAAAATTCCACGGCTGAAGAACGCAGCGAACCCAAGAATCCCTCGCACCGGGCTTGTTCTGGTGTAGGATGCAGCGAATTCGATAGCAAGGAGTTCTCACGTTTGACTTCTCAGATAACCAACCACCACTAGTCAACGAGAGAAAAGTCGAAACCTGCACCAATTGTAGTGAGGTAAGCCAATCCACCCTCCCGACTTTTTGATTTCGGGTGGGTTTTAATCAAGAAATGAAAGTAATTGGATGAATATGAATAGGCTCGGATTAGAAAACTAAAACTGGGGAAGTAAGAACGTATACGAAGAGACATAAAATCACGTCCGAACCTAGTTGGAATTCATGTACTCATCAAACTAGGCCCTCGTTAGGCTCAAGAATCATTTTCAACGGTGAACATGGCGGGAAAAAGATGAGAAAGCAAATTCTACTCAAACTGCGCGTACATGTTTAAGCGACTAAGTGTAAGGGCGTAACTTTTTGTAAGAGGTTCTAAATTGATTACGATATATTTTATATTAAATTAGATTTACAGATCTTTTATCACTACCAAAAATATTTTTAGACGAATACAGTTTAATTTTATAAGTTGATTAAACAGTAGAATCCGAACTATCAAATTATATTATATATGACTTTAGCGTAAAAATCATAATTTTCTGTAAAAAACTTTAAATTAATTGCCATTTATTACATATTAAAGTACATTAATAAAGCTTTCTAATAGTATGTAAATCATAGCTATAATATGCCTAGATCATCACAGTTATTTTTAAAAGATCACAAACACATGAAAGTTAGGAACAACAATTTAACAAAGTAAAGAGGGGAAATATTTCCTATTTGGGAATCTAAATCAAAGATTAATAATTTAGTAATGCTTAAAATATGAGAAACGGATCCCAACCAATTAAGATGCATAAAGGGAATTAAGTCCAATAAGTTTGGATTAAATAGGCATTATTTTAATGGATTAGAAGGATAAGAGCTTGAAACCAAAGGACCCGTACAAGCAACCTAATTTTTAAGTAAATTACCTAAAATTTTATTCAAATTGTGTTTTCTTGAACTTCATGTCTTAGAAAATATTTTGCAAATTTCAATGTATTTTACCATTTTTATCGAAATGCTATCTATGCAAAACGGAAGCTATTTTACTGAAATTGATTTAGATGCGAACATGAAAATTTTGCAATATGTTATTAAATTCTTCTTGAATAAATGATTTGAAAAATGTATTAAGTGATGAAACTTGTTGGCAGTTCACTAATGTAGCAAAATTAGTTCTACCTTCTCCACGAGGATGAGGTTTGGGCCCTTCAACTAGAAAACTAACTGGCCCTTTTACTCGGGTTTGCAAACTGAACAGCCAAGGTTGGTTGAAAGACCATCTAATTGCACATGACTCTCTTAATTGAAACTGTAAATTGAGCTATATAACTTTTTTAATTGGGATTGTAGATTAAGTTTCAACATGACTCTCTCAATTGAAATTGTAAACTAAGACAGTCGAGTTGGTTGTAAGATCATTTAGTTGCGCGTTACCCTTATTAATTAAGACTGTAAAGTAAGATTTTAATCAGTGAATTAAGTACATGAACATCCTAATCAGAAGCAAGTCTAAGTATATGTATGCATTTGCAGTGATATTTATGGTGAAATGACTTTAATTAGATTGGTGCTATTGCTTCTTTGGATGTAAATTCATACAATTTAAGGCACAGCTTGTGCACCCAAGCCTTGGACATCAATATTTTAGTTCTTTCACTACTATAAGGTACGTACATTTATATTAAAGTAATGGATTGAGTACAAATATTCAAAAAACAAAAAAAAAAACACACACACACACACACAAGATAGGTTGGTGGTAAGTGTAATATTGATGCCATATTTATGTGAGGCTATGGAAAGGGTGAAAGAAGTAATAATAGCTTCATTTAACAACAATAAGAAGTATAAGAACATATTTAAAATTATTAATACAAAATGAAAGATGCAATTTCATCAGCTTTTACATGCTGCTGGCTATTTTTTAAATTCAAAATTCTTTTATGAGAACTCAAATATTGAAAGGGGTCCATAGATTACAAATAGCCTATATAAGTGCATAGTAAAGTTATTTCTAGATAATGTATAAAACAAAATTTATCAAGAACTTTCTTTATACAAAAATGCTAAAGGCCAATTTGAATTTGCACTGACTTTTAAACAAAAAAAATTGAGAATGTCAGGTATTTATTATATAAATTTAAATATATTTATTGTTTCATATAATGATAAAAAACTATTTTATTTTGATACTTGTTTTGTAAAGTTAAGTGGTGGAAAGATTTTGGAAGCACCACTTTAAATTTTGCAAAACTTTGCAATTAGAGTTCTTAATTTTACTTGTACTGCATCAAGCCATGAAAGGAATTAGAGTATATTTGAAAATATAAGTACATAATTTATATATATATTTATAACTATTATTATGAAATAATAATAAATTTTAATTTAAAAATTATTTTTTGTAGCTTCACTCCAAGAAGAGGAATAGATTGATTCAAAAGCATATGAATGATTTGATTTATATCAAGTATAATTAGGCTTTGAGACATCGTTTTGAGAAATGATATGAACTTGATCTTATCTGTTTGGAGAATGTTGATTAATCCAATAAATGTTTATTTGAAAAATTGGATTCTGATGAGAATACTCTTGTGTATAAAGGCGGTGACTTAACTTAAGGTGATGTTGCTAGAGCTTTTAGGGTTGAAAAAGAAGCCTATGAATTTCGATCTAGGGCAACAACTATGGTAGGATCAAATTCAAAATGCTTTACATTTAAATTTACACCATATCAATTAATGGATGAAGATGATGAAGATGCTTATGAGGAATATAAGCTTGAGATTAAAACTAATGATGAGAATGAAGATGAAAATGATGTGAAGAGTGATTATGATTATTTTGATATTGATGATTACATTTGTATTCTTGTTTACAAAGACTATATTGTTTATTTGATTGTATTTTGAATTTGAAATGCATTACAAATTTGGTTGTTGAAGTTTATTAAGATGATTTCGTAATTGGCACTTAAAACAAATTATTTATGCCCTTATCAAAACTATTTATTTTTTTCAATTAAAAGTTGATATTTTTTTGAGGTTATTTTATATTTCAAATATATATATAAGAGGCATGAATATTTTTTATTAATTAAATTTATTGTGCGCTATACTTTAAAATAAAACGTCCCGTGTGCCATGACTCTAAGAGAAGTTTGTGCCACGCTTCGCCATTCACATTTTAGAACTATGCTCCCTTCAATCTCCTCACATTGATGTGGTTATTCTCCTTTATGATAGGCTTTTGTGTATTTAGGGGATTTAGCCTTTTAGTTATCTTTCATCCAATTTGATCAGTCTCTTTTTTTTATGGTCTCTTCTATTTCTTTTCTTTGTTCTATCTCCTGTTGCTCGATCTACTCCTTCAATTTTTCTTCAATTTCCTTCAAGTCACTGACAAAACAACTGCTCGAGATAAGCACTAAGATGACGTTTCATTGAAAACAATATTATGTGATGCATAACTCTTGCCTATCTTGAAATCACATCTCTACCATTTTCTTTGATAATAATAGCCTACAAATACATCTAATAACTTTTTTTTTTTTATCAAACAAGTTTCATAGACAATTAGGTACAAAGACGTGACAAACACCCAAATACTCAAAAATGTCTGGCCAATAATTTAACCTTCTGTGATCCCTTGAAGGCAGCTTTGCTTATGGCATTTGATTGGTCATATGCATAGAAATCATCATTCTTTCCAAAATCAAGGTCAAACTTTATTTACATGTAGCATACTCCTACACGTCTAGCAAGATATTTATTCTTACTCACTACCTTTCCATTCTCGATTTGAGCTTTTTTTGCTAAAATACTAATTTTCCCTTCATTTAGTGTAGCTACACATAAATAGAGAAATTATTAATAAACGTTATCATGTAATGAAAGTCACTAATAGATGTTTACTTTACTGAAGTAATGACTAATGAATGAATTAAAAAAGGTTCTCTCACTCTAAACTTGGACTTCTCATATGGTAGTTAATATACTTTTTTCAAATAGACAACTTATATTGACAGTATCTTCTCAAATCTTCAGTTAAGAGATCGACTTTTTAAGCATTACTCTCAACTTCTAACAATTGATGATGTGGTCCAAACAAGCATGCCACAAATTAGTAGTTTCATTTTTGTAGATGGTATTTGCATATGACTCTTATGTCGATAGTTAACACGCCTTTACAAATTGACATCCTATATTTACAATATCTTTTCAAATCTTTAGTTAGAGAAAATATTTGAGATTGACTCTTGAATTATTACTTCCGACTTGTAACAATTGATGCCACCCAAATAAGCATTTCCTAACTATAATGATTTCAAATTTTGTTTTTACATCCAAATTAAGATTTTTATACAACCATAATGATTGTTTTTTACATATAGATTTTATATATATATATATATATATATATATATATATATATCCACTATTTGTTAAGGATTTAAGATGCGGCGCTTAAAGTAATCATCATTGATGGCACAAAGCAGATATGCACATTTATCATTCTTTGACATAATAATAACAAAATTTTCCTTTTGTCACATTTTTATATTTTATATGTCTTTACTTTTATTTCTTTTTTTAATTACATCTTCTTTATATTTAGATATACATAAAAATAAATGTAGAAATTAATTAATATTTATTATCAAGGAAATAAATTATATCAACAATTTTAATTTTGTATTTTATAAATTTAAACACACACATTGAGAATGTCAATATTACCAACATATATAAAGAGTGAGTGAGATGACACGTGTTTCAATGTATTTTAGAGTGATTTTTCAAATGGTGTTTAAAAGATGAAATTGAGGTGCATATGTAAATTTTGTTCACTTTTCAAGTATTCAAAAAAATAAAATAAAACAAAAAATCTGAAAATTTGAAATAAAACCAGAAATTTTAATTCATATCAAATTTATCTACATAATGTATAAATATAAATGTTTATGAGCACCTACACACACACAATAGTGATACAAGACGCTGGATATGGGCGTATAATTACACACACACACACACGTGCACACGCACATATATAAAAGATTTTATAAGATTTACAAAATAATAGACATCAATAAACTAAAAAATATAATATAATATATTAAAATAATGGGAACACTCAGTGCTTTTGTATGTAAATAAAATAATAATAATTTGAAATATAAATGCTATATTATTTATAAAATTCCTATAATGATTAAAAAAAAACAAGAAAACAAAAATCAAAGGAGATGAATGAAGCAAATAAAACTTGAGAGACTAAAAAAGAAAGACACATAAAGAATTATGAGTATTTTACCGTCTATACTATATTATTATAAAAATAAGACTAGTTGTACAAAGTAAAATGACAAAAGTATTCTTATCTTAAATTCTTTTATTTTTATTATTATCTTTCTTCCTTTACTTAACTAATTATTCTTATTTTTGTTTTCTTTCATATTTTCTCCATTTTCAAATTATTTTGATCTTTCTATATTTTCTTATTTTAAGTATTCTTTTATGGTTCTAATCTATATATATGTATATCATATCTATATTTATACTATATTATTATGGAAATAAAATTACATAAGAATCCTCACTTTAAATGCCTTTTACTTTTCTTCTAATTATTGTGTTTATGTTATCTCTATAAATTCTCTTTTTAAATTATTTATCTTTATTTATTTTTAATTTTAAATATTTTTTATACTTCAAATCTAACTATTTATTAAGCAAAATAAAAAAAAAACATTTTGGTTGCACAAATTATAATTAATTAAATACATTTAAATCTTTATATATATATTTTTCTTTTTTCTATTTTCATTTATTTCGTTTGATTACTAATTTTTTTCAAATGTTCATTTCTTTTGTTATATTATAACTAAAGACATGACACCAATTTTAAATTTATATAATGTATATATTTAAATATTTTTATTTTTCTATTTTTATGCTCTTTTAATATAATTTTATATTTTTTTCTCATATATTTTTATGTCTTCCATTCACTCTTTTTATATTTTTTATGTACTCTAATTTTGAATCGATATCTTACAATAATAAATATTATAATTTATAAAAAAATTTCACTCACATCGAGTGTGATGCTGCTACCGTTAATAATGTATTATGCAATTGAAGTTCTTTATAACTTTAATAATATAGTGTGTATATTTACCTGTCTCTTTGAAATCGGTTCAATTTGAGTCCAAGTAATTAAAAGCTCTATTTGTAGCTAAACATGTAGCTATAATTAATCATTACTTTAATCATTTAATTGGAGTAGTTGGCAAAAATGTTTATTATGATAAAATTTGTAGATTTAGGACATTTAATGCTAGAAATTGAAGTTATGTTTGGTTTAACATTTTGTTGGTATATGAAAATAATGGAGATTTTATTGAGTACGAAAATTATTTGGTTATAAAATTTTGACATGATGAAAATTTGGATTTGTTTGAATTTATATATTGATATAGATAATAATGACTAAATAATGAGATAATATATAAAAATAATTATTAATTTTTAGAATTTAAATATATATAAATGTAAGTGCATAGGTGCATATATATATATATATGAGTAAAGATATAATTGTCAGTAGATATAATAATTGAATTTTAGATGTTATATATATATATATATATTTGTGTGTATGCGCGTGCACTAAAAAGATGGAATAATTTGAATTTAAATATAAAAGAAAATTTAGCCGAATAGGGTGTTTATATAGCGTAAAATATTGAAACAAACACAGCCCAAAATTTCCACAAAAAAAATACACACATGCACAATCACTAGAGTACGCCAATAACTAAGCTGTAATCCGTACAACTCAAAAAATGTAAAAAAGATAAAGCCCAACAAATTGCTCACGAAGTTTGTAAGGGGTCAAGATCAACACTGAGGCCAGAGACACCCCCCACAGAACATGCAACAAAGTGCAGAGCCAAGAATTTAGCAGGAATGAAATGTCACTGCATCTGCCCTCTAAATCACAATCATAGTTGGCACTTGCGTGAAAAAATGAACTACGCTACCATTGGGTCGCTTACATGTATGGGCTGTACGTGGTTGAAGAAGTGATGAGACAGAAACTGAGGATATGTGGAAAGATCCAAGGCCAGGGTCCTGTGGTAGTAGTCCGTGTGGAACTTCTGGAGAATAACACTGTTTTATCTCATTGGACGCGCACATTGAGGTTACCTCACTTGTTTTTCTTTCCACCAGCCAGGATACGTTGAATCTGCAAGCCTCTGCTGAATGCCTGGTTGAAGAGCAGCCTTGTTTGGAACTCCGTTACGAACGGGAACCAGGCGAGGATTGCTATGGGAGCAAAGATCACCAAACACATGAGGTATTCGTAACCCCTTGCGAGAGCCTTAACAGATCCCCACATTCCCAGTGCCTTCACTATTGATCTGCATGTTTGCGCTATCTGCAGGGAGAAATGCCACGGACTCATGATGGTTGTGGGTGTATTTAATCCTTCCTAATATCTAAATAAATCTTAAAACCCAGCCGACGAAGATCGTCTGTGCAGAAATATTGGATCAGAGCACAACGATTGCTACGAGTAAAATCAGAGGAACAGAGGTGTACCTGCAGAAGAGCCCATCCTGTTGGCAAGAAGCCTAATAAGCTGATAAAAATATCTTGAACTGTAAGGTCAAAGAATTTCATGAAAATGACAAGAACGACCACAGAGGCAATAAACAGGCATAGCTTCAGAAGTCTAAAAATCAGCTGGAAATCAGCGCTAAACTTCTTCCTTCCCATGGACACAATCTGCAGGTAAGTGTTAAATTATTTTAGCACAAATGAGGCTCAAAGAGACACCATTTAGGAGGTTGGTTTTCTGCTTTAAGAAAAGAAAACAGATAGTATGTTGCCACTGACCTTCAAAATGATCACGACAGCAACAATGACCAGCCAAGACAAACCATAAACCTGTAACCATGACAGAGGATTAGAGAACCAATAAGACTTCACATGTTCCAGTTCTCTGGGACATCAAAATGTCAGGGAGGAGCATTTAAAGGCTCAAAACCCTTCTATAAACTTTCCGTTTGATCATAATGTCACAATAATTGTAACAATTGATTGGATTTATTCCAAGTGAAAATCTTTCCAAAATGCTATGGTGGATATTCAAGAAACTTAAACAAAATCAGCAGGATGCAAAGCAATCTAAGATGCTTACCGTAATACTTTTGTCATTCTGGGTTACACGGAGCTGATAAACAACTCCATACTGGTATAAGAAGAAGCGCAGAGCAAGGATGATTTCCAGGAACTGCCCTACGATTCCTGTGGATTGAAGATGCCTTTGCTCCTCCTCCCACCAGGACTCCCAACTCTTGGTTGCAGGAACACCAATTCCACCGCATGCACTGATCCACTTAGCCCAATCCTCAAAGTCTTCCACTATCTTTTGCCATTCAAATCCAGAAGGATTAAAGAGAAAGGGAGCAAACAACCAGGAAACCACAAGAAACCACATTGAGACAGAGACAAGAAGGTAAGCCTTAGAGCTAGTGGCAACTGAATTATAAATTTGATATATAACGAGCAAAATCATCAGTTCTAGAGCTTTAGTAAAATGGCTTCTTGAGTACATTCTGTAGTTCTCAGCAAACTTTTCATGTCTGACAACAAAGCCACGCCCAGTGGCTCTGTATTGAGCTCCGCCATGTAAAATTGTTCTCCCAAAGTAATGGAGCTTTGTCCCAAGGGAAAAAGTAAAGAAGACAGATGCCAGTTGAAGCTGCATGATTATCATATCGCTAGCTGCACTTCTAAAGCCCCTCTCTAGTCCAATTTGCATAATCATGGGCAACGTCGTCAAAAGCCCTAATTGAACGATGGATTGTGTTGCCATGACAGTCTTGAGAGCATCGTTTCCTTTCATATTTGCATACCTGACTATCGCCTTCTCCACTCCACTCAGAGAAAGATAAAGCCTACCATACAAGTATGCATACACCATAAAGACCACCATCTGCATAACATCAAGGAACACTCTTTTCAGTCAAAAAAAGTCAGTTGGAGGAAATGCAGCGAAGCAATTTCTTCGACCGTTGAGATCATGTGCTAATCACTAGTTTCCAAAATAATAAACAAAATAAAAGAATCATGATATGATCTAATCACAAATTGCTAAATATAGTAATTTCACCTTATTCAGCCATCTAAACAAAGATGTGCAGAGTTCAATGCGTACAGGACAACGTTTCTCAGATATATATAAACATATATTTAGGGTCAAAATCTCCAGTCTCTGAAGTATTACAGTGCCTAGCAAATGTCACTTGTTCCAGTAGATAACCCAAACTATTGATCGTAGCATAATAGCTGGAAAAGAAGAATACATTTCTGTGCAATGTAATAGAGCATTTGTTTCATCCCGAGGTTACATTTGTGTTTATAAAGCTAAACCACAGAAGAATTAACTTGGAAACAGACTTTAACCAGGAAACTTTTGGATTTAATGAAACTATTGAAACAATAATTTTGGGATTTTAAAACCCGCAATCTCCCCAAACTATCAAATGACAAAAAGATAATAAATAAATAATTTTTTCATTTCTTGTCAATTTTTAGTTATATAATAATTACCTTCATATTTTTTTTGTACTTTAGCCTTCTTGAAAAATGCAAAAGGGTGTGCATTTATCTCCAAATAAAATATCATCGTTATGTTCTAATTATATGCCAAAAAACCAAATAAACTCTAGCTTACCATTTCATCAATTGTGATTTAAAGGTGAACATATATTACCATTGAGCTCACATAAAACCCTGTGGTTGTATAATAACATGACAGCATGCGGAAGAAGTCAAAACGGTGTCCCAATCTGTAGATATCGCGGCTAAGAGTCTGCTCCCCATTCCCACACGCAACTTTGGCTTCAAAAAGTGAGATTTGGTTGAGACCAACATCACGTCCCTTCCCAACTTGAATATATTCATGGTGAGTAATATTTCCTTGTCTTAATGTTGAATTGAAACCTTCATCCGGTAAAATATGTTAGAAAATCAGAAGAATGTTCAAGGAGAAAATATGGGCTATGTTTGTCTTCATTCCACTCAAAATAATACACACATCTTAAACTTTTAATTTTTTTTATCTTTTTTTCTGTTATTTTTACACAATTTTCGATAAAAATATATCTAAAAACCAAACTAAACATAACCATGGTTTAAGATCTCACCAGCAAATATATCCTCACTAAGATTAATTCCCCTTGAAGCTTTGCTGAGGCCTCCACGTGTAATGTGAAAAATTCTGTCAAAAACGTCTGGATGTCCGTAATGGAATCGCACCCTAAGCAAAAACCAATTAGAGAATACGGAATCATGCATGAGGTGTGATTGCAGCAATCCCAATAGCATTATCAATCAATGCAACAGCAACAGTTTCATGATAGTCTATAAAAATTGATGTTATGAGAAGCAAACATTAGCTCATATGCTCATTCATTGTCTAGCTGCAACTATAGTGGGAGGAAGGCTACTCGTTTTTCCAAGTGATAGGCAGAAGAAACCAGCTCCATATTCTCTTTGTTGGAACTTGGTAACATTCAGGAAATGTCACTAGTTTGATCTGTGTATAAATGAAAATCCATCTTTTAAGCTATGAATTTCCAATACTTGCTACAGATAGTGGCATCTTCAAATTACAAGCAACTAGTTATGAGTGCGGCCCTCCATGAACATAAACTAGCATATCGGTTCTTAGCCTATCCACTGAACATAAACCAATATAATTTTATTTTTGGTGATGCTTGTAAAAAGGGAAGCACATACTTCAAAGGTCTTGCTAGAACTCTCTGGCCAATGGTGACAAAGCTTGTTTCTTGATTCGACATAAACCAAGCCAATGATGATACACTGCAGTTGAAGATAGGAATGATTAGAGTGTCTAACCTGAAAGTTTTACAAACTGACAGAGTTAAAACTACATCAAACCTTCCAGTGAAAATGTGCTCACGAACACCCAGGATGGTCGGAGGTCGCACCCCATGATCCTCATCAAATTCCTCAAGTAGGTTGCGCATCTTAAAAGCTTCTTCCAAATAATTATCCTACAAAAGAAGCAAGACTTCTATGTTGAATTTGTCAGAAAAAGTTATCAGAAATCTGACGACACAAAACTCATCAAATTTACCTGGTTCATATCTATGGTCTGAATAGCCTCTCCACGCGTAAAAATAATAGCATGGTTCTGGTTTTCAGGCTTACCTTCTCCTAACTTTGCTGCACCAGGAAGCTTTATACGATAGATTTCCTTCAGAAACAAACAAAACCGAATCAGCCATGGAGTTAAAATTAAATTGTTTTGGTATTTTATTTGGAGTTGAAAAATATTATTAACCTGATCAAGATTATCAACAGCTTTTACCAATACAGAGTAATAAACCTTCTGATTTTTCCCACCTTCCCTTTCCTCAACTTCATCTATATAGGCTACACGAAGAGATGGATTACTGCAAAACATGTAGACAGAGAACAATATCGTAATCAGATTGGCTTATTAGCATATGGATTAAGAGGAATCGCACCACAGATTCTTTTCACATTGACAAATTTGTACAACTTACTTAACCATCAGATTTAAAATATCAGTTGCGCGACGATCTCCACTCCGTTTCTGGTTGCCATAAATTTGGCAAGTAGCAACATATGTGAATTTCATGTCAGCTATAGCCTCTAATTGTGTATACATGGATCTTTGACTTTTCTTATCTTCTGCTGATGGTTCGGAAATACTTCTGTAGCCTTCAAGTATCTCTGTTCAAGTCAGGAAAAGCAGTCAGAAACAAACCTGAGTTTCTCTTATAACTATTTAGTTAGTGAACTTCTATGAATATTAGGATCTGGAAGCAATCACTTAAAGTGATTGACAGTTTGGCTCAAAGACTGATAAATAATAAGAGACAAATTGTTCATTTTTCTTTACCTTACCTTGAAATAACTAAGTATAACTGACTTTTCTGAATTACAATCACTTTGATGTTAAAAATTATCAGCTTGATCCTCCTATAAACGTGAAAAATTCTCTTACCCTTTTCTGTAGCCATGTCGAGAAAAGCCTGAAGCGTCAAGGCCCTTCTATAGTACATCATCCCTCTTACTGTATGACAAAAGATAATTAACATAAAGACTTAAAAGAAGAGTACGAATAAAGAGTGAGAGGGACACTACAAACCCGTTCTGCTAAGAGTCTGTCCTCTCAAGGATGCCCAATGGCGCAGTTGTAGTATGTTCTCTTCATTTTCCCAAATTTCATATTCTTTGCAATTGACCCGCTCCATGAAGTTATTCCATTCATCTGATGAAATTTTTTATATGGATGTCCTCTTATGATAATAACAGTAGTCGAATAACAAGATATGGCAATTGCATTGCAAAGATTTTGAGGTTGGAACTTTAAGCAGACCTGGAAAAATCTTTTGAAGGTAATATATGATAGACACGCCATCTTCATTTTCCATTTCAAGATCACTCTTGGAGTAGAGAGTCTCCTCGCTGTAATATGGAGTAAATACACTGCCATGCCAATTCATATGGTCAATAACTTCAAACACTGTTCAGCGCATCGATGAGATGAGTAATAATCAGTTTAATGAACCTAATCTTCAAATTTTAAGTTAATGATCTTGAAGAAATTTTTTTAAAAAAGTTTGGCCTGACTAAACAACAACGACAATGAAGTTAGTAGAGAGGCAATTCACAACCATGCATCAACATCTTAAACTAATTCCAATTTTCTCCTATGCTCACTCAGCCTTGCTAATCTTTGTGAAATGAACCAATTATTCTGTCAGAGAGAGCAGACAGCCAAAGAAGTAAGGTTGGGTTACTTGGTAGTTAATAGCAGGTTCTCAACAGACTCCCACAAGAAAATGCCGTAAATATAAATATATGAAATGCATATACTGAAAGGACTATGCATTGCACCTGAATGACAGCATTTTCCGCACTTGGGGTGCTCGTGGCATGTTCATAAAAAGTGAATTGGAGAAAAATGATATCCTCCTACGTGCTTCAAGGTTTGTTGGCACATCAGTTGCAGATTCTTTAACGGTTAGAAGCAGAAAGAGGCGTCGAATCTATGAAACAGACAGTGATAGCACCAGCCAAAAGTGGCTTATTTGGGTGAGTTTGTAAATAAATTATATATAGAGGTGGAAATTGTTTCATGTACCTGTTCTTCCCATTGTGGCGTATTTGAAGGAGGGAAAGCAATATTGGCAAAAAGTTGCTTTCCAGAATCCTTGCTCCCTTGACCAAGTTCTGCAAGTTCACTGCATCCATTGAAGAAACTAAATTCGTAATGCTTAAACAACAAAAAGAAGGAAACAAGTGATCATTGAAAATAGCATTAATATCATTAAATACAGCACTATCTACCAACCGGTTCTCATTCACCATCATGTCACAGGTAACTACTTCTAACATATCTTGCAGCAGTAAAACAACTCTATCTTTCTCAGATGGATGACCGTCTTTCTGCAACAAAGAAAGGAAAAGAGGTATTCACAGCCATGAAAAATGAAACCAAACAAATCAGAATAAATCACAAATGACTAACCAATATCTCCACAATTTCCACAAATTTCTTCAAAAGATTTGGAAGAGGCTTCATTCTGAAATTTGCAAGGAATGTATTCTTTGATATATTACTTTCAACTTCTTTTATGATGATTCCTATTATCCTGTTCCAGCAAAACAGAAGTTAGAACTGATTGCAACAAATGAAAATCTCAAGCCTTTAGCCTTGTTCCAACTCTACGCATGAATTTATGAAAACAAAGAAAAAGAAACTAAATGATATGATACTCAATACCTTACAGAAAATAGGCATATATTTTGTGGCAAAGGGGAAAACAATTGCAGAAGTAGAGAGTTGCATGTTATAGAGCACTGGAAAATATTGGAGGTCATAGCTACTCAGAAAATTCTATTTCATAAATTCCAGGAAGATATGAATCACCCAGCAGGAAATGTAGAAAGTAAGTGGAACTGACTCCAAAAAATTGACGATAAATGAAAACATTCAATAGAGACAAATAAGACCACATAATATGATAACTCAGATATGTCAAGCTTATTGATGTAAAGGAATACAGTAAAAGACAAGGTTGGAACCAATTACTAGTACCCTCACAGTATGAACAAATTTATTGAAGATAGCATTCATATCTCACTAGCCTAAATAATATAGTTATCAAAAGCAATAATTACGGGCATAAATAACCTGTGCTCGGTTTCTCCAATGATCAGGGCATTAAGGACAATTTTAAATGATTCATAGCATTCAATTACAGCACATTCCATATACTCATCAGCACATATACGCTTCCAAAGATCAGAATCCTTAGATCGAAATTGAGCTGCCATATCCAATGCAATTGGAATCTGCAAATTAAGGTAGAGAGTTAAACAAGAATATGGGCATATAACATCCAACTCAAAAAATCCTTGTTTACCTTGCTAGCAAGCAAAAAGAGGGGCCATTGAATTATTTTCAGGGTGGGATCGGAGGAATACGGAACAAGGAGCAGATCCATCTCCCTGAGGTGAATAATCCAAGTTCAGTTCTAGAGTGTGATAAAATTTTCAAACAGGTAAAACTGAAAAATGGGATAATATAAATAATGATAAAGTTCTGAGGGTTTTTTCCTGTCATTTATTAGATCTTCTTCACGGAAACAGCATATGACATCATTCCACAACTGTGCAAATTTTGCAGCTTCACTTCTCCTATTCACAGTTGCCTAATATTGCAGGGAATGTAAAATTTCAGAAATCTGATGACATTGGCTTGGCCAAACTCGAGGATATGAAAGCATATTAGTAGCCTGAGGTTGAACACAAACCTTAACAAAGTGCTTTGAAAGAGACAGCCCTCTTCTCTTAGGTTTGTGAGAAGGAACCAAGTTAGTGTTGAATGCACCAGGTAATGATTGAAAACGTGACCTCACCATTCCAAGAGTTCGAATCTATCAAGAGGCAAATGGACATTAAATTGAGCAGAGAACAAATGAACTGGTTTGAGAATAAGATGTGATTGATCCCACACCAAAATGATGCATATTCATAGTAGGTCAAGAAATTTTAGAAACAGCAAATGTGCTTGAAGATAATATTAATTACTTTGTATCAATTATACGGCATACATGCTATGAGAAATAAGACTGGAATTAAAGATGTTGATGCTAGGGACATAATTAACAAACTTCAGACCCTTACTTTTTATTTAAGGAATAGAGATGAAGCTCAAATTTCAAGAAGTTAGTTTCTGAGCTAATAGTTGTTTTCAGGTTAAATAAATAAAGTCAAAAGAAACTCATACATCTACTAAAAATAATGATAGATGACAAATGGAATCAGAGCAACAGAATTGCGTTAAAAGTACAAAAATATTAATTAATATACTTTACTAGTGAATACTACCTCACCCAGGCGGTCCAAGGCACCAATGAAACCTCCATACACAGTGGAAAATACAGCATACCAAATCTGGAGGTCCATGAAATAAACCTGCAAGAAGAATATCACAACAATGAAACACGGGGCCATCGAAATGAAAATTTGAAGTTCTAAAAACTTTAATGGAAAACTCTATATACACGATGATAAGTAAGCATACCAGGATAACTGGTGCCCAAAGCGCAATGACAGCTCCCATGTTGTACTTGGCTGCATTTGGTATAAGAGTACACCAATAAGTAAAAAGTCAAGAAGATGAATCCAGGGAAAGAATCAAAGAACCAAATACATACCATTCGGGAAGAACTCATGCCAAGCATACTCAACATGCTTAATGTTCATTATAGCTTGGGTGGGTGACACCATAGGTTTTATCTGTTTCAAGGATGATGGAATAAGGAAAAGGCTGTTGCTGTTATATTATTTTATATTGGCTAACTGAAGGATGCGAAACTACCATTATGAAATAGTTGAATGCAAATTTGGAACACAGAAGTAGCACCCAAAATATGGTATATCTGTTATCAACAGGAACATAAAAAGCAATCTAGGAGTCAGATGTGCAAAGAAATATGTTCAATAAATAGAGAACTAGGGAAACATACTTGATAAGTGAAAATTGACTTTCATGCATTCCCCTTCCTACATAGATTCTTGGCTGCAAAATTATAAGAAAAATTTTTAAATTCCAGTCATATGTTAACACAAAAAACAGACACCTAGATATGAGATTAAGGCAGGCTGTAGGGAGGAAACAGAATTGTGAAAAGGTAGACCAGTATCAACAGTTCAAATTTCACATTGTAAACCAGATCAATCTCTGCAATCCTGAATTTCAGCCATTTCCACAGGCACTCAACACATATCGTTGTAAAGAAAATGTCACTCTCCTTCATTTGCATTCCAAGGAAAACATGAAGAAAACACACAAATATGATTATAGAGACATGTATACTCAACCCACACCTACAAAGCCTTTAAAATTACTACTTTATTGTCCAAAAGAAATGCCATGTATTCAATTTTAAAATTTTTTACTTATCTGTTTCATTTTCTTCCATTTAATCTCATATTCTATGTAGTATATAAGATAATGTAACAGAGTCAAAAGCATATGATGATGTAAACAACTTAACCGATAACATGAGAGTAGCTTCTTTTCATAGTCAAACAAAGTTTAGATTTAAAAACTGGAATGCGCAAAAGCAGAAGCTCTGTTCTTTGAGATTAAAGGGGCAATTAATCTGTGATGTTTATCTCATGGTGTTCAAAGAAATATCTTCATTATCTTTATATGTATTTCACACATTTAATCCCTAGTTTATAGGTCTAAATTTTTTTCCTATTTCATATTACTAGTATTATGTTAACTTCAAAGGTTTTTTAGGAATGGGCTATAATTCTTACCCTAATCTCATATTATAAATTGAGATGCATGTCTTCATAGTAACATATGTTTTAATTCCTTTGATCATTCAACATAGCATCAAAATGGGTTTGATTCTATTTTCTTTCAGAAAAATCTGGTTTGAATACTTTTGATTGATCATTATTGATTAGATTATCTGTCAAAGTTTTATGATGTTGATATGTGATTTATTGTCTTCTATTAACCACTATTTCTATCAACCTCTGTTCGTTGCCAATAAAGTGCAACTTCTCTTTCTGCTGCTCATGAAGCACAATATTGTCAGCCTACCCATTATCGATGTCACATATCTTCTATTAATAGAACAATTTAAACACTTCATAAAAACATCATACTCAACTTAAGAGAAAGTGTTAGAGAAAATATCTTTAATATTTTTTCATATATTTATAGTTCTAAGTATCTTTCATTTTCTATTTTATGGGACTAATATTATGTTAAATTTAAAGTTATTTTAAGAATCATCTGTAATTTTTGTCCCAGTGCCCAATCTCTGAGATGGGTTTCTTGATAATGACATATGATTAAATTCTTACAACCATTCAACACATGGAAAAGAGTTTGACCAACCACTGGCTGCTAATGTAGATTGACAACAATTTTAACTTGTCACTAACCTAAAAGAAATGGCCAACAAAATAAAACAATGGCTGATCAAAACAAGGGAAATAATGGCAGAAGTTAAACAACCTAAAACTTAAAGCATGATGTACACGTACATCAGTTTACCTAATGAACAGAAATTGATTCTTGCCCATCTATAGTATTAGGTAATGGAAGATACAAAAAATATTACTTGTTTCTTTGTGGGCATATGTTGTTTAAAAATGAAAATAATTAGGAGACACAAATAATGGAAAAATTGAACATCCAAGGTTGATCTAAAATTTATAGTTATTGATGCTAGTGAATGGTACAGATATTCTGGCTCAAAATGCCCTTTCTATTATTACAAATCTGCTTTATTTCAACATAAACATGGTTGAATGCCGCTTGAAGTAGAGAACAAGATATAAAAGATATACCTGTGACCACCATAGGAGAAACCTAGTGATAAGCCAATTGGAGTTCTCGATCCAGCGTCGCAGCATGGGGAACACAAATAAGAATACAGTCAATAGATTTGGTAGTAGGTATACAGCTATGGCCATGATGTACAAAGGTGGAACACCCTTAAATTTATTAAGGTATTCAAGCACACCATTGAGAGGTTCAAATTTAATATTGCTTTGGAGCAAATAACACATGGGAAGCAGAATGCACCAGGCAAGGCTGAAAATTATCTTGAGTATGCTCCTCAAAACATTAGTGAACCTCCATCTAAGATAGCCTGGGAAATTCAGAACGAGATCCAAAATACCTAATGGAATTTCAAATATGATTTCTCAATCAAATCAGCAACAAAAGTCAAATTCAATTTGAAATGAACTCGTTCAAGGAAAGAGTGTAGGTTAAATGCAATCTTAGGCTACATACTCCCGGGACCAATTGGTCTCTAATGCTGTCTAACATATAGAATGAAGAGTCACATACTCTGAAGCAATCGAAGAAAGGCTGCTGTGATAAAAATGCTGGACAACTGGTATAAAACATCCTTCTCAAAGATATTGAACACAGAAACATCACTCCATGCAATTATAAGCATAATCTGCAGTAGCATAATCCCACATTCAGCATAAGCACTTAATTTGTCTGGATTAGTTGTTTTTCATCTGTTTAAATTAAGTACCTGAAGACCAAGAATTAGAAATGTCCAAAGACGATCAAAACTTCGAAAAATGTGCAAAAATGACCGAGTTTCTGCAAAGAATGTTTTCCCCAGCTTTCCAGGCTGTTTTCGAGGATTCTTCCCCTGAAACAGTAGTTGTACCAAGCAATCAAGCAACATCTGAATTCACTGAACTAGGTTCTCTCCATAACAAAGGCCTTACCTTTGCAATGTCCCGTGTTGTTCTGAAAAACTCAGCATCATCACGCATGGGCCAGCCCAAAAGAAAGCAATCCGATGACCTATAACAATTAGCCAAATTACACTATCAGAAAGAAGGGAGTTGAGCCAGCAACAAGTATTGTTTTTCAATCTAAATTTTTACCAGAAATACTCATTTAAATCATCATAGTTGCACCAGGCTGTGTGGGGAGCTTTCCCATTTTTACTTTTCTTGGATTCCTGGAGCCATGTAAGCACCACTTTTTTATCTTTGGAGGAGAAGCACTTTGTCACAAAAACGCAATTCCAAGCAAGAGATTACCTTTTCAATCACTCGATAAATGGGTGTTATAACTTTCCGCAAGAAAGATTCATCATCTCCGCCATAAGAAGGTTTGATGTTTTCTCCAGTGACAATGCTGACATTTCCAGCTAAAAGACCATGGAGTTCATATGCCATCTGAACATGCACTCGTGCATTAAAAAAGAAGTTGAAGCATTTACTTGTATGCCTCACTGTCAAGGCAATTTCATTCATATAGAATCAAAATTTTGTGAAGAGGATTAAATCACTCACATTATGAAAAATGTAGCATAGGCACTCTGGCATAAAGCGCAGATTAGCTGCCTCACCCCATATGAGGAGATAAAGACCCATATAAAGTATCTTTCTCTGTTGCACTTCCTGCTGACCCTTGGGGAGCCTGAGAGCAGAAATATTTAAACAATGTTCATCAGGTTCTAGTCTATGAAAGTAATCACATGGCTGATTTTAACTGGACAATTATGTCAGTTCACCTTAAGCTGTGTTTTCTTCCCAAGTATTTACACCATGTCTTGTAGTTCTTGAAAAGCTTATTCATGAGTGGATCAAAAGCTTGATCATCAAGCTAATCAAAATATTAGGTGTTAGTTACTCTCCCTGTAAATAAATAATCTTCTGCACAAATTTATATGGTCAAGATACAAACAGCATTGATGTGCAGCCTCTAATAGATATTTTACGTATTGAAAAGCAAATGTGTAGCTTGTAAAGAAATATAACACAAGAAGTAAACTTAAAGAGCAATATAACTCAGATTTCCAGTATGGACAAGCGCCATGGAAAATACAATTGGATGTCAGATGCTTCATATGATTTACTGAAAGGAAAAGTTAAATCTGTCGGATCCGAATGCATTCTGAAAATAAACTGAGGGGAAGCATACCATGTTCTGTGGCTCAGGCTTGGGAATTAGTCTTATATGAATATTTGCAAGCAGCAATATCAAATGTTCCCTTTGGTTCCTGACATTGTCCCTCTGCAAATAATAAAATGACTCATTGACTAAATATCCTTATTAAAAGCATGAATTAATTATCTCATTCTTTAATTCAACAGTTCATAAGACATGCTTGAAACCCAAACATGGCTCTTAGCCAATCAAGGATGTCCAATTCCTCAGTTTTCAGCCTTTGTTGTTCAAATGTGGCTGGCCATGTTAAACCTTGAGTGTTCTGCAAAGCAGTAACAGCTGCTTTCACCTGGCATAAAAGAGTGCAATGCCTTAATATAGCTTAATAGTGATGTATGATTAAACATGCACCTCTGGATATGAACAGCGTTACTCAGATGGTGGAAATGTGTCACCTCTTCAAGCTGCATGATGGACTGCGATGCCCCAGCAGAATCCAGGGGAAGAATGTTAAAGGGAGCATAAATTTCCTTCTTAGCCTGGACATCATGTGCTGCAGCCATGATCTGTAAATTACCAGAACTTAATAAGCTGTGACACCAATTTTCTCCTCAAATGTGAGGAGCATGAAGAAAGGTAAGATATCTAACTTCAACTTTCAGCCTTAATCATCATATAGATCTAACCTCAACTTTCAACCTTAATCATCACATAGAACTACTCATGCGTCTAGGTAAAAACTAACCTCAGGAGCAACTTCCTCAACTTTCTCGGTCTTATTAACAGCACAAAGCACTTCAAACAGCACACCGGCTGTCTGGTAAGCTTTTGCAAGCTGAGCTCTGCAAGACGATAACAGTGTACAAATACCCATCAGATTCAAATAGGTACCTTCCATAATACAATATTCGGCGAAAATAGTTTCTGTAAACCAAGTATGTTTTCAGCACCTATCAGCTTGCTCCCCCCTGTTAAGTGCCACCACATATCGCTCATAGTAATGCTTGTAGAAGCTCTCAATTTCCCGAGCATCAGTCTTCTTGACTCGAGAAGTAAGAGTTGATGCATTATCCTGAATACAAATTTATGAGAAACTTTGCTCATTGAGATCAGAAGGAAATGCCAACAAACGATGGATCAGAAATCATCCTGGTGCTATTTAACATCAAGTATTCTGGGTCCACTAAAAAGGGCCATAATGAAGAAGCAAGGGAACCACATTCTCCGAAATATAATGGTTAGCTTACGGAGATCTAAAGTTCTTCGCTATATGCATTCAAATCAAATAAACTAAATAGAGACCTGGCAAGCACGATGCAGACTGGGGGTGCGTCACTTCGTTTACAGTAAACTATGGTTTTATACGTCAATTGACTGAAATCGAAGTCTATTTTGTCCTCCCACTGGGAAGAACTGGTGGTTAACTCTAAAACCAACTGCATTAAGACACTTAGGCTCTTCAAGTAAGTGTATGACATCACCTCACCACTAACCTCAGTTCCTCGAAAATTACTGAAATTTTGAAAGAAAACAATAGATTTTTGACATTCATCTGAAAATCTTAGGCACTGATGATCCAATCCTCCATGACATGAGCCAGAACAAAAATTGTTTACTCAATTGGCACTAAATACTAAACTATTTGATGTGAAAAAAATAATATTTTATTAATTTATCGGACCAAAAGAAAAATGAAAAAAATAAATTTATATAAGCTGACATGTATAGATAAAAATTGTATATCGCTAAACCTTTGACTTTATATATCAAAATATATAACTAAAAATTTTGGTCTTGCCTTTTTCTTTTCCTGGCATATGTTAAAGGAAGAAGCAGCAGGTGCTAAATCAGTATCATATAATTACCCTGTCTAGTCTCTGATGGAGACTAGTTTTAAACTGCCGCACTCCACGTCCACTGGAATTAGGATCCAATCTATGCGCCTTTTCAAATGCATAAAACCGACCTAAACAGAAAGAAAAGATTAAAAAAAAAGGAACTTAAAGAAAATACTTTAATTTTTTTATTAGACTTATAGAAAATAAACACAACTATTTTAACAAAAGGATTAGATCATAAATTTGGTGAACTTCTGTGCAAAGTAGGAAAAACAAAAGGAGAATTGGATGGTGAATAGCGGCGCACATAGGTACGCAACCCGGGGTCGCTCGTTCTCTATCTCGCTGGCGACGCGGAGAATAGGAGCGATGGACTGCAGTGAGGAAGGAACAACCTCGTTGTCGAATACCTCCATGGAGAACACGGTGGTAGCAGCGCTGCGCGACGCCCGCCGTGTCAGGGTCGGTTGATCATTGCTCTCCGATGCCGCCATCTTCTCCTCTTAAACCTCTCGGAAATCGCAACGTACCAAGGCCTCTACAACTCAAACGAGCCGCGGAAACTTCACTCACCTCAACTCCTTCTCACTCGCTCCGTGATCCTCCCCATTTCTGATCACCGCAGAACATCGAAAACCCAATTTCATCAACACGAATGCGTCCCAACGCGGAAAAATTGATAGAAGAAATAAACACTCAAGAAAGAGCTTACCGCGAAATAGTTGCTTAGGAGCATCCGGTGTGACGCGTCTAACGAAATGAGATTTCTTCTACCCGAGTTCAGAGAAAACGAGAGAGACTACGAGAGACGCAGCCAAGCTAAACAGCGTGCGACGTAAAAGCGAGGGAGAATTTAAATGGCGGAGACGAAGCCATGGGGGACACGTGGCAGCACATGAGGCCCCCGCGGCCTCGCTGTTGTGACATGTGGGGACCGCGGCTTCGCGCCTTCTTCTCCTCGACGGTCCTTTTCTCCTCTCTTGGCTATTTTATCGTTTCTCCAACGGACAGAATTCCTATTTATTGGCAGTTGACCCTCTTCCAATTTATTTTATTTACACTCATATATATAAAAGAAAATTACAGCGTTCGGAAATAATTTTTTTTAGCTATTTTCCATCTGGAAGCACGGATAAAGCATCGGGTGTGTTGGGTTTGGAAATTGGACATGTTCTCTTACGTGTATTTTATAAAAAAATTGGATAAAAAAAAAGAAATAAATTTTTAAAATATAATAATTAATGTGTATTCTTTTTGTATAAATGACAATAAACAAACCCATTACACCTCAAACATTTAACATAACATTTTTCTAAAAACAATCCTCTCTTATACATATGGAATATTTTAATTATTTAAATATATATATATATATATATAATATATAATATATGATAACAATTAGACGATATAATTATATATAGGGATGGTTACTAATTTTTAGAGTATAAATATATATAAATATGAATATATGTATGTATAAATATATGTTTAAATTTAATTATAAGTAGGTTTAATGATTGAAAAATAATTAGTTAGTTGTATATGTAAGAAATAAAATTTTGAATTTGAATTTGAAAGAAAATTTTGTTAGATTGTATGTTTGGAATTGTAAAATTGGAAAATGTGTTGGAAGTTGAAAAATGGGTTTCAAACGTAGCCTAAGTGTTTTATGTTGAGTTAGTAATGTAAAACAATTATTTTAAAATAAATCAATTGAAAAATGTCATGGCTAAATTTTATGGCTAGACTATTTATTTATTTACTACATATGCAGTAATAATTTTAATTTAATAAATTAATTTTGCTCATAATCTTCAAACTAGTTACTAAATTTAATAGGCTATTTTATAAATCAAACCAACCTCTCAATAATGGGATTGTCATCTTGAATTTCATTTTTTTCCTGCTTGGTATAATTAATCAAGATGAAGATTTTCACGCACTAGGGAATCATCATCTATCTATACATAATATTTTATAGTCAGTAGGACTTTCTTTTATTTTATTTCTTTTCATTTTGACATCGGTAAGTACAGATAGTATATTTTTAATCAAAATTTTAATTCTTTAAATTTTATTTTTAATTATTTATAAAATGGACTATAATTGTTAGTATTTGTGATGGATGTTGGAGATGTTATTTATATGTTAGTATCATAAATATAATATTTCAATTTTTCAAAATTTTCTAACCATTCAAAATTATACCACCTTTATTAATTGTTATATCTTATAATTTTCAAATTAATTTTGATATCTATTTTTGATTTTTGCATATTATCAAGAAAGGTACATCTAACGATAAACTTTAGAGTTAACATTTTATTCATTTATTTATTTTCTAAACATCAGTAAAACTTGCGTGCGTTATGCATGTCAGGACACCCTATCGCTTACTTGAGTTAGGCTTTATATTTGAAAACACATCTTTACCCATGTATGATAGGGAGATACGGTAGTGCAAAAGTGGCGGTATTATTCGATGGGACAACATTTCATTGTTCAAATTGATCATCAAAGATTGAAATATTTGTGTGAACCAACACCAAACCAGGAAAATGGACTATTAAATTGATGGGGTATGGCTTCGCAGCTTGGCATAAACAAGGAAAAGAGAATGGGGTTGTGGGTACCTTGTTTAGGAGAACCTTATCCAGATGAACCTACTCTTGCATCTGTGGTAGTGATTTCTTCAGATATTTTGAGTCCAATTTGAGCATCATCAAAGACTAACAGATCAATATGGAAGTTGATTTCTAAGTTGGATTAGTCTAAGGCTAAACCTCATTATGAATGGCACTAGAATTTTTTTAGAAGGAAAAGAAGACTGGTTGTGGATAATGATCCCATGCATCAGCAACATCTTCTTCCTTTGTATCATTGTAGTGTTTTTGGGATGACTCTCATGTGTAGAAGGGACTCAAAAAAGGCTAAGCGAGTACTTTTATTGGAAGACGATGAAAAGGATGACACTTGAACATGTGATGTCTTCTGAAGAATGTTAGCATTGCAGCCGAGAAGCTATAGCAACACCCAGTTTATTACAGCCTTTGCATATCCCTGAAATGATTTGGTAACATATTTTTGTGAATGTCATGAAAGGCTTCCTATATCATTAGGATAGGAGGTTATAATAATGGTAGTTGATTGCCTTAGCAAATATGCTCATTTTCCTGCCTTGTAGCATTATATACACCATCCTCCCCACCCCAAGTTGCTTTGATTATGTTTTCAAGTCGTACAGGATGCCACAATCCATTATGAGTGACTAAGATCCCATCTTTGTGAGCATAGCTTGGAAAGAACTTTTCAAACTCCACGAGGTGAAGCTTTGTACTTCCACATCCTACGATCCTCAATTAGGTGGCTAAATTGAATGCAGTCAATTGATGCGTGGAGAGTTGTCTTAGGTTCATGACTTCAAATCACTTGAGGGGGTGGGTATTGTGGTTGCCATTGGTAGAATGGTGATATAATACCCATTATCATTCTGCTCTAGTCACTACGCATTTCAAGGAATTCTATGGTCATAAATCTCAGCCCTACTTGCATTATGAGCCATATTGATCACTAGCGGCCTTGGTTAGAGTAAGTTCTTGCTAAGGCATGTAGATATTCCTTTGAGCTAGTCTTCTTATCAATACAACTTCTAGGCGTTTGTGGGAATCAAATTTTCAATTATTTACTTTCTATTTTTTGACCCATGATAGAGCGAGTGGAGTTACATAGTGGTGGAAGAAAAATGAAAAGAAACAAATGATGGAAGGAGGAGGAAGAGGAGACGGAGAAGGTGGAGGCTAATATGGGTGGCGTTGAAAGAAAAAAGTTTTAAAAAAAAGGTAAAAAATAGAAGAAAAGAGGAGAAAAAGGAAAGTGAGAAGAATGATTGAGATCGAGAGGAGACGAAGAAGGGGAAATAGGGAAAACAAAAGAAAAAGGAAAGTGAAAAAAAATGAAAAGAGAATAAGTCTTTTTAAAAAAAAATCATAAAAATGTTAAAAACTATTTTTATTCATATATTTTTGAAAAATATTAAAAATATACACATCACTTGCACACAACAGTAAAGGAAACAATAAAAATAAATCTATTTTACATGAATATTTTAACTTTTTAATAAATAAAAAATATAAAAATGGAATTTTTTATACAATATTATTAACATACCAAAAAATATTCAATATGGATTTGAAAATATATTTTTTATTGACAATGCATGTTGGAGTGCAGTCATCAAGACTTGTTATTATTAGAACAAATATTTAATAATAAGAAAAAGTATTATTCATTAAAAAAATAAAGAATCATAAATTATGATAAACTAAGAGAAAAGAGAGAAATAATGATAGAAAATAACCAAAAATACCTTATAAGTAAATATATAATTTTACATTATACAATCAATGAATTCAAACACTTAATAATAATATTATTAATATCAACAACAACAACAATAATACTGGTAATAATAATAATAATCAAACAAAAACTATTCTCAACTCTTTAATATATATACACATATTATCGATATTTCAATAGATCAACCCATATACATAACAATCTTACGCATCACGTCACAACCATGATTTTCGTATCACAAAATTATTATTATATTTTTTTCTCATAACTTTTACTGTTTAACTGAAAACCAATTCTTTGAAACGAGCATCTTATCGAATCGCAGCCATAATTCTTAAAAATTTGAGAAGATGAATTCAGTAAAACGAAAAATAATTAGAGACATATTTTCGGATACGTTGACGTTTAGAAGAAAAGGCATCGTGATATGTGATGGCATGATAATTTTTGAGAGAATTGGGTAAAATTAACCCACATGTGATGTGTCTGTCCAGGACAAATTCTCTCGTATATGGATAACCATTTAAATATTAAAAAAATATAGGATTTAATTTTTTAAATAGGTGAAAGATTTAAAAAAATATATTTGAGAAATATTTTTAAGAAGTGCCAAACATTCACAAAGTTAAGAAAAGATTATAGAACCTACAAAGAGTGTCAGATGCAATCATATCCCATTGTTTTCTTTTCTACAGCCACTATTTCCGTGACTTCTCTTTAGAATTTTGTGAAACACGTTTTTGGGCTCCCTTAAAATAATAATAATAAAAAAATTAAAATTTAAAAGGTGAATTCAACCCTCTAGACAGAGATGCCCCGAGTTAAACTTGGAATCCCCGAAACGCCCCTTATTGGTTTGTCGATGTGTATATTTTGCCGCTGCTGATTCTAGGTTTGCATTTCATCAGCTATTGGAACGCTCAACACGTCGTCCTCTACCTTCTCGACTGGGTCTCGACGCCACAGCTAGCTGAGGTAATTTACATATCGTATTCCTCTTCCTCAGTTTTATCTTCAACCGAGTGCAAGCTTGCTTTACGCTTGATAATTTTTCCTTTTTCTGGCTTTCTGGGGGTATTTTCTTTTGATAAATGTATCCATTTCGAACTCTGTACGAGAATAGCGCTGTAGCTTCTTGTTGTATTTGATCGATACACGCTTTTGGATGCAATATTACAATTTTACAGCTCTTATGTGTGTGGTGTGTGCAGCTTCAAGAATTAGTTTTTTGAACTTTTTGATACATTGTATGAATTGAATTACGGTGTTTTGGGTTAGGGTTTCTATTTAATTAGAATTTTGCTCTGGACTGTTTGTTCGTGAAAAGCTGAGCCGCTTGTCCTCTTTGTTTTTGGAGAGACTAAATGTGCACCCGTATTTTTTTTTGTTGTGATTGTGTCATAGTTTATTTGCTCTTTAAATGGTTTTGCTATTCTTTTGTTCTTGTATGTTTTTGAGTTATCCTTATGCTTTTTTGATATTTTATGCTTACTATAACGGCGAGTGTTGGTTATAATTGACAGTGTGAACTTCGTTATCTAGAGCTATATTTTCAATCACGTTTTTATTTATTTTGATTACTTGTTCCTACATGTTATTAACTTTTATCCAGAGGAATTGTCATATTGAAAAGTTTATCCAGAGGAATTTGTCATACTGAAAAGTTATTGATAAATTATCCTATTGGTTAAGTGGATTGAGTATGCTCAAAGGAGCACATCGTTTTTCTTCTTCAGTCTTTCTATTTGCAAAGAAGTGCTAAATCAACAAATTCTATTGTTAATTGATGTAGTATAAGATGGCTTTGGGGGAGTCATCTTTTGGTGGTCATGTTTACTAAAATCATCTAAATAACTTCTTTGATAAAAGTATTTTAATAAACCTGAAACATTTTAGAGTTGCTATTCAACTAATTATGCTGTTCAATTACAGATGAATGTGGAAAAGCTAATGAAGATGGCCGGTTCGGTCCGCACCGGTGGGAAGGGTACAATGAGAAGGTCTGTCTTTTGATAGCATGTCTCAATGCTCTTTTATCTTTGCATGCTATGTTAATTCTACGAAGTAGTTCTCCTGATGAAACAATTGACTGCGAAAGGGAAGTGCTTGTGGTCTAATCAAGTTGGAGTATCCGAGACTTCTTTTTGCTTGATAACTCAATCTATTGCTTGCAGAAAGAAGAAGGCCGTACACAAGACAACTACAACAGATGACAAAAGGCTTCAAAGCACCTTGAAGAGAATAGGAGTGAATGCCATACCTGCAATTGAAGAAGTAAATATCTTCAAGGAGGATGTGGTTATCCAGTTCACTATCCCGAAAGGTGTGAACTCTTCTAACTGGAATTTCAATTTTGTCAAGTTGATTGACTCCCTTCTTTATTAGCTCTTAATCCTTTGTGTTCTATTTTTCAGTTCAAGCATCTATTGCAGCCAACACTTGGGTTGTTAGTGGCACTCCTCAGAACAAGAGTAAGTTTTTATATCCGAGTTCTTTCATGTCTAAATTGATAATAGTTTTTGTCCATTTTTTCAGTTACTTGATTCTATATACATGAATTTTAAGGTATTTCCCCTGTATGGATCCTTCTTTATAGGGAATGTTAAAAATACTGACTCGTATTTGTTTTTTGTATTTGCCATCTGACATTTCTGTTGACAATCCTTTTTCAGTCTCCATATTTTGGTCTTTTGTCATGCTTTATCCATTGTATTTACATTGACATTTCATATGATGCTTCTTTCAGAATTGCAAGACATTCTTCCCCAAATCATTCACCAATTGGGTAAGTGCAGTTTTTCGCTGCTTTTGGTGTATGTATTGTATGATTTCAGCAAAGTTCTTAACAAGTTTATTATGAAAACTGCTCAGGTCCTGATAACCTGGAGTATTTGAAGAAATTGGCAGAACAGTTCCAGAAGCAAGCACCTGCTGCTGACGGTGGTGCAACTTCTGGTGCTACAGGGGCACAAGAAGATGATGAGGATGAGGTGCCAGATCTTGTACCTGGTGAGACATTTGAAGCTGCGGCTGAGGAGGGCCACACCCACTCTTCTTAAGGGTTCTCTTTTTCAATTTTGTCAACGCCTACTTTTTTACTGCTTTAAGTCTTTCATAGTACTTGATTTGATGTCTTCCATGATCCATAACATAGAGTTCGTACTGTGTTTCAATTAGCAACTAAAATGCTTTCACAGAATCTGTTACACATATTCTACTGATCTTGGTCAACCCACTGAAGCCAGAAAACTGAACCATGTGGGTGGTTTCTGTAAGGAATCTGATGTGAGGGAAAAATGGTTGGGCAATGGTGAAGAGAGTTCCTTTGTTTTCATCATTGAATGGGCTTCTCTGCTTGTTCCCTTAGCTGAACAGTCCGCATGAAAAATTTCTCTTAATAGATGACTAGGACGACCCAACAGCGATCCGAATACGTAATTTCCCTTCGCAAGACCATAACCTGTAAGTCGATTACCGTTAAAAATGGGGCATGATCCGAACGATGCAACAGCATATTTTCAGACATGAATAAATTGTCACTACAGAGGCATATGTAACAATTTTCTGTGGAAACAAATCTTTGATAGACTGTTTTTTGTTAATTGAAATTTTATGTTTTAGCGTTTCTAGTTGCGTTTCCTTGAAGTTTATTTCTTATTCATTTTTTAATTCACGATCTCTGAACATGAGGAAATTTTCAATGTTTTAAAATTATTTCTATTCCAGTCAAATATTGCAATAATAACGGTAAATTGTATTCCAAGTCTATATTCGTTTTATAAGTCACGATCTCTGAAAATGAGGAAATTTTCAATGTTTTAAAATTAATTCTATTCCATTCAAATATTGCAATAATAAGGATAAACTGTATTCCAAAGTTATGTTTGGCTGCTGATTTGCATTTATTTTCTACTCATTAAAGCTATACTTCGAAATATACTTTTAATAAAAGAATTATTTTTTCCATATTTGCATTTATAATTTACGCTTTTATTTTTTCTCTATTATTAAGTTTTGTTGTTAATTTCTTACCCACCACTATTTTCATATTAAAAATTATGTACATATTTATGTTTATTGTTACTCGATATTATTTTATATAATATGTAACCGGTCTATTTTTAAAATAAGATTTGAACTTATAAAATATAAAGATGAACCCCAAATTTGCTGTACAATTAAGACTGTTATATCCAATCATATATGTTATAATTGACAAAGAATAACAAATAAAGATGAAAAAATTGTGTCATTAAAAAAGAAAATGGAAATAAAAAATTATAAATGAAATTATAATTGTGGTAGATAGAATTTTTTGTGTTGACACAAATTTTTTATAAAAGGCAAATGCCTGTTTGATAAATATTATTTATATTACTTATAAAATAACAGATAAAGAAAGGAAAGAATTTAAAATAGGAAAAATTAGTACAAATTAAAATTGAAATTAAAATTGAAGGAGATTATTGATCAAAAAATATAATAAATTAAAATTTAAACTCAATGTCCGTGTATATAATTAAAATAATAATAATCTTTATTTATAAATTTTATATTATTTATATAATTTATAAGATGATAAAAAAAGAAAAAATTGGAGAAATATAAAATATAAAATAAGTATAAATTTATAGAAGTAAATGAAATAAATAAAAATTTTAATTGTAGAGGGATACTTTCGTTGAATAAAATTGTAAGTTTATTCCTAACATATTAATAATATGTAAATCCATTGTGCTGAAATGGAATGGTGATCCCTGTACTATTGAGAATCGACGTTCCTTTAAAAATAACTATTCCAGTGGAAAAATTATATCAACCATGTGATTTGGAATAGAATGAGGAATGTTCATTCAATTTCCAACCCATTCCTGCATACCAACTAGACTATTTTCAAAATAAATTAATAAAGTATTTAATTAGACGATAAATTTTTTGGAAACTTGCAATTATAGTAAATAATAATTTTTTGGTCTAATATTAATAAAAATAAACTAAATATTATTATCATGATACAATTGAAGATATTTATGTCATTTTTAATGTGTGTGTGTGTGTATTTGTTTGTATAATAAAGTAACTTATAAGATAGTTAAAAATAAGTTAAACAAATCAACTTTTTTTAAAAAAATTTATAAATGTCAAAAATCTTATTTCAAGAGTTTTATAAGCTCATTTATTTAAAAAATTATCAAACATTTTTTTAAAAGATTATAAACTCCCAAAAGACAATTTGAGAAGCTTATGAAATCATTCAAACACAACTCTAAATTGCATGTGATAAATTTGTATAATTTAGTCCAACACAAAAAAATCTACCTAATTAACCTTTGCAATTGAACCTTATCATTGGATGTCTACCAAGGGATTGGAGAGAATGTAGAAGAATTGGTTTTTTCCCGTCTAACTACTATAAAAATTTATATTATTTATTTTTTGCATTACTTTTCATTTATATGTTTCCCATTTAAATATTTCAATATATCATAATCATGCAAGATTTGAAGCACAGTTGCAAAGAAGTTAAAATTCCTTTTTGCTGCTTAAAACTTTGAAGTTTTATTAATAATTTGTCAATTGGAAAATTTTCAACTAATTAATCTTTTTGTAATACATGTTTACAACGTAAGATGCATGGAAATGGCAGTATATGAAAAATGTCATGAATTGTATCAACTTTACTACAAATAAAATGAATGACATGAATATTTTTAAGTTTTTGTTATATGAACGTAAATCACACATAAATAAAGTGCACCAAAATTACTTGCTTGGTGTTCATAAAGTAATTGGAAGGCATCTATAGAAGCAAAAGTGTAATGGAGTAGAACTTAGCTTCTTTTTTTTTTTTTTTTTTCTTTTGCCCTATAATATTTTCCACTTCTTATTCTCATCGTTCATTTTCTAAATCTCTCAATAATCAAGATAATACAAAAAATTAGATCTAATTTGATATCTATGCAGAATAGGAAATAATATTTTATAGCTCATGAATGTTGAAGAAATTATATTTAATTATTTGTTGGACTCCCTCAACGCCTGTGCTAAATAAAAAGAGCATGCATACATACAAACACACATATACATAATATAATGATGAAATAAATATAAAAAAATAATTGTGATCGAATCTGATAAATATAAACTCAAACTAAAATAAAACAAGAAGTAAGGTTTTTCTTGCCGTTTTTGTATTAGGAGATAAGTTAAGAAACATTAAAAAAACAGTAAATTGTGGCTTTTTAAATAAGTTTACGAATTAATCCTCAGATTTTTATTTATATTAAAAGAACAATGTTACTTATTTAACACCACTTTTAACAAACAAGAAGGACCTTAACTTTAATAATATAGCATAAATGTTACAGATAAATAATATTTAATTAATTTTTAGAGGAGTCGAATTCACATCAAACTCACGTTTTGGGCTTGTTTTTTTGTTTTTCCTGGTTTTGCTTTTGGGCCTAAGGCTTCAGCCCGACCCAACATTTCAAGCATCCGTACAGTGGGGCCCAGAAATGCCCAAATTACCCCCTATGCCGATTTTAGGGTTTCTTTACGTTATCCACTTTCGCTCTCCTTTCACACTCGAAATCGTCGTCTTCTCTCTCGATTGGGCTCCGCGCCTATTCTACTCCACAGCTTGCAGCGGTAAAAGACATCATACTGTTTTTATCCTCCATTTTTTCTGATTGTGGTGTCTGATTTCTTTTCATGCCATAGATTTTTTTCTTGTTTTTTTTTTTTTCGGTTTTTTATTCATTTATGTCTGTAAGCCTGTATGTATAGAATGCGAAGCATCGTTGTTGAATTTGCTCGATTTTGGATGTGTCTGTGTGTTTTTTTTTTTAAAAAAAAATTTTGCTGCTTAATTTATTGTTTGAAATTAGGTTTTGAGCCATTTTATTATTTTGTACTTCGTATTTTGTCTCCCGACTTTATGATTAGGCACAGTACAAAATCTTGTAAAATTCTGCTTTGAAACATATATCTTTGAATACAAGTTCAGCTCCTACTGTTGTTCATTTACAGATGAATGTGGAAAAACTTATGAAGATGGCCGGTTCGGTGCGCACCGGTGGGAAGGGCACCGTGAGAAGGTTTGTCTTTTGGTTATGTGTGGCATTTTTTTTCCTTTGTTTGATATGTTGATTTTGCAAGTTGTTTTGCAGATGAAACGATGGACTGCTGAAGAGAAGTGCCTACTAGTTTTCATCATTCTCTAATCAAGTTAAAATATCTGAGACTTCGATTTTGCTTTGTAATTGAATTATCTTTTCCGGATCGCAGAAAGAAGAAGGCTGTACACAAGACAACCACCACAGATGACAAAAGGCTTCAAAGCACCCTGAAGAGAATAGGAGTGAATGCTATACCTGCAATTGAGGAAGTCAATATCTTCAAGGAGGACGTGGTTATCCAGTTCACCAACCCAAAAGGTATAGCTTTGCCACTGGAATTTCAACTCTTTCAAATGGACCACCTCCTTTATTCACTTCTTCTTATTTTTTTCTTTTTCTTTTTTCTTTTTCAGTGCAGGCATCTGTCGCAGCCAACACTTGGGTTGTTAGTGGTTCTCCTCAGAACAAGAGTATGTTCTGCATTCAACCTCAATAAATCTTTACCAAATAACACCTTCGAGTCAAAGATCAATGTCAATTTTGATAATGATTTTCGTCCATTCTTTTAGTTTACCTATTTTTTCCCTTCTATTTTGATATTTCAGGATGGTAGTTTATTTATGGGAAAAATAAAAAGATGGCCTTATGTACCTTCTTAATTTTTTATTTGGCCATCTATCCTTTTTCTTTTTCATCATCCTTCTCCGTTTCTGGTAGGAATGGAAGAGTTTATGTTTACTTAACCTTTGTTCTTTATAATGCTTTAATTTATGTGCATTTTTATTTAATTTGGCATTTCATTTTTGCTTTCTCAGAATTGCAAGATATTCTTCCTCAAATTATTCATCAACTGGGTAAGTGCAATTTTTCCTTGCTTTTTGGTATTGGCTTATTCTGATTCTACTAAAATCTTGAAAAGGTTTATTATAAAAACCTTTCAGGTCCAGATAACTTGGAGAATTTAAAGAAATTGGCGGAACAGTTCCAGAAGGAAGCACCTGCTGCTGGCAGCAGTACAGCACCTGGTGCAACCGGCGCTGCAGAAGACGACGAAGATGAGGTACCAGAGCTTGTACCTGGCGAGACATTTGAAGCTGCTGCTGAGGAGGGCAACGCCCGCACTTCTTAAGAGTAACGTTTTTCAAAATTTTCCTTTCAATGCTTTTGAAATCTGTTATACTACTTTATTTGAGTCCGTTGTGATCCACAACAGAAGTTGGCACCATGTTTTAGTGAGTGATGTAATACGTTCACCGTGCCTTGTTTGTTATGTATTCTACTGATCCCGGGCATCCCATCTGAAGCCAGAGGTCTTGAAATGACACTGTACGAAACTGATGGGAGTAGTTGGCAGTGATAAGAGGGTCCTTTTGTTTTCACTGTTAAGCATGCTTTTCTGGTTGTTTCCTGTTTGACCAATCCCACAAATTTCAGCGAGCAATATACTGTGTATCCGGCATGGAGCAAACCTTTTTACCCTGAATTTTTCTCTTTGATTCGTCTTGATTTGTTAATTGGGACATTGGAGTTGATGGCCGTATCGATTTCACGTATTCTTGCCTACAAGAGGGTGTATTTTTTTTACCCCGATAATGTTTGTTTGTTTTGATTTTTATGTGTGTTTTGGAGGTTTTTTTTTTTTTTTGAAAATTGTGTTAATTTATAGGAAAAAGAAGAAAATTTAAACAGTGTAACTATTCAAATATATTATTTTTTGGATAAAAGTAAAATATCACCACATAAGAATGTAGGTGTGATAAGCACTGTGGCATATCTTCTTGCACGCAAGAATTAAAGCTGATCGATTCAACTAGGAATCAACCGTTTCTTCGTGTGAATTTCGAAAAATTTTAGAATCGGTGTGGGTCAAAAATTAGTTAAAACTGATGAGAGTCAGTCAAAATTAATAAAAATTGGTTAAATTGATTTTGACCAAAAAAATTTAAAAAAATTTTTGTAATTTTTCAAAAAATTGAAGAATAATCACTTTTTTGAAAGAAGTTCTTACATTTATAGGTCTTTAATATTAATTAGAATATATAATTTTTTATTTTGACTTTCATCTTGAGTAATTTGAATCCATTTATTTTTCTAATCAAGTTTTTGAAAATTTATTTATTATATCTTAAAATTAAAGTGTTCATATTAATTGATGTGTTTTTATTTTGCAAAGCTAATTTAATAATTTTATACTTTCAATTATTTTAAATTTAATAATTTTTTTGAATTTGTTTAATAATTTTTTTATTTTAGTTTAATTATTAAATTTTTATTATTACATCTATAACACATCATTTAATATATTATTTAATTGAATTGCATTTATTTTTGTAAATTTAGTTTAATAGTGTGTGTGTGTAATATTATACAATTTCAAAAACTTTGACTTTTTTTTCAAATAGTTCAACGGTTGAACCACTAATCCACTTAATTCCCCGATTTGATTATCAATCCATTTTTAAAAACATTGCTCTTACCTTCTTTTTCATATAGTAAACAGTTAACCTGCACGACCTTATCTATTTTAGCAATCTTGACGCCCTATTTTTCATGCTTGGATCGATGAGGGCTGTCCTTTCATGTGGCATTCTTTGAACTCCCATCATATCACATAAGTCTCACTGCGTAGGATATGCTCTCTCCCATACCAAGGAGTTTACGTGGCTTCACCGATGATTGCTTATTTTAAGCTCAGGAGTGTTAGCCAATCAAGTCATTCGATATCAAATAATTTGGTCAATGACGAACTTGAGTCGGATATTTCATAAGGATATTCAAGTTCGATCAAGTAACTCGAGCTTGATTCTTTATTTTAATTTTTTTTATTTTTACCAAACACAACTTAAACTCTGTAATGTATTCTCGGATCGAGCTCGAGCTTGGGCTCAAACTCGATATGCTCAAACTCTATATTCGTACATTAAATCTAGTGAGCTCGAGTTTGAATTGTATAATTTTGTTTCAACTCGAGATCGACAACTCAACTTGAACTTAAACTGAAGTCGAGCTCGTCCAAAATCAATTCGAGTCAACCTCGGGTGGTACAGATCATGCTTGTCTAGTAGTCAGTGAGCACAGGAATTTCTGCCTCGGTCTACCAATCGACCTACGGCTTTATCCCATGTTTGCAGCAGGCTGTTGGATTCTTAGATAACGCAGTGACTTGGTATATAGATTCAAGGCGAACCCAACTGGCTCCACGGGGAATTCTACTCACTCGTTAGATATTCAGTAATCATTGTTAATCCATTGTGTAGGTCTCTATTTTGGTGCCTATTTGTCGACAAGCAGTTATATATATATTTTATGTAGATGACAGAGACTTTAGAGGTCAGCCCTTATTGCAAGATTTCTAGGAGGCAAATTGGGCAAACAGCAACCTTTTTTTTTCCTCATCCATAGATGATCCTTCTATGGCCTACTTTATCTTAGCATGTACAAGAGATCAGATCAGAACTTCTCACCAGAATGCTATGTCACGCTTGTTGATGTCCGTAACTATGTTGATTTCAAACCATTTAGGATGTATCTGGACGAGAGGATTTGAAGGAGTAGATTTCAAATTCACAGTAATAAATCTATCATAGTTGATTGGATGATTAAACATTTTAAATTCTTTAATTTTATTTTAAATTATATGTATTTTTTATAATTATGGTAAATTTTAAATTCCTTCTATTTGAAATTATTTTAAATTTTTTTCTTCAAGTTATTTCTTCAAATCCAAATACTTTAATCCAAACGTAACCTTAGAGAATTGATTCCCACCATTTTCAGGTAGAACCATTTGTGACTTGGGCACTGTTGTTGGCATTTTCTGTCTGGTCTTGTGGGATGGCTGCGTCCTGTGCTGTCCACCATGACATGGTCTGTTGCTTGAATATTAAAGAGTTCAACCCTGAGAACTGTTGGGATATGAACTGAACTGTTGGGATATGAACTGATCAAGTATTATTAATTAATCATGTAAAAATTGCAACGATTACACTTGCAACTTGATTACCCAATGCACTTGTCCAAGGTCTCATGAAATGAAGAATTTTCTGTTCGTATTTTTAGTTCAAAATTTAGTTACAAATTTTGATGAATCTTTATCTCAGAAAAAAAAAAAAGTAAATAAATATAAAGAGACATGGTGAGGGAAAGTTTATAAATGGAAATTGACGCAATTGGTTAGAAATAAAATTATAATTTGTTAGAAATAAAATTATAATTTTGTTTGACAAAATTACCTTTTTACAATATATTATAGTATAGTTGTACAATATTAGATTATTAAAATACCCTTATGAATTATATGTATGTTATAAAATTTATATTTAAAATTTATTATTATTTTATTTACATGCATGTCTTGAAATTTTAATTTATTATATTTTTTGGTTAATATTCTCATTCAATTTTAATTTATTCTAGTTTTTTCTATTTTAAATTTCATTCTTTATCTTTTATTTTGTAAATAATGTAAATAGTATTTGTACAATCATTTACACATTTAGTTTTTATTTTTATAAAACTTATATGGAATCAGAAAAAAAAACATATATAATACAATTACCGTCTCTTTTACAGTCTTTATTTTTTTCTATCTTTATTTGAACGATATGAGCTTTTTCGTCTTTGCTCTCTATTCTATATTAGTTTTTTTGTAAAAAGATGAAATTCTATGCCATAAACAATGCTTTCGGATTGATAAATAAATAATTTTTCTTGTGAAAATATTTTTTAATTGTTAGATTTTGTTTTTTTTTTTTTCACTAATTTAAGTGTTTATAAGTATTAATTAAGTTTTTAATGTACAATTGTATGAAAAATTATTATATAAGGATAATTTTATCATTATAAATAAGTTTATAGTATTTATATGCTTATTTTATTCATATGTACCAATCATGTCCTAAGAGTCAAATTTCCAAAAATTTCGTAACAATTATGTACGCACCGTGGAAGCTTGCTTCACTCCAAAGATCAAAATGCAAAACTGGTGGTATTTCAAGCAAATTCATGTGGGAGACAGGACTCAAGTTGGCAAGAGAGAATATCAGTTGAATTGCCAGTATCTAGCAAACACTCTGCTGCATTGTAATGAAATTTTAAAGCTAAAAGTCTAATATTAACTAAGGGCTACAAATTGCCTAAGGCTGTGCTTGGAAGGGGGGGTTTTGGTAGGAGATGATGTTTGATGAGAATTGTGTTGAAATAAGTAGTATGTTTAGTTGTATTTTTTTTTTTTTTTGTATTTTGAATATTTTAATTTATTTGAATATATGTTTAAAATATATAAGAATAATTATATAATGTGATAGTATATAAGAATAATTATTAGTTTTTAATATATAAATATATATAAATGTGAGTGCATGTATATATAGATATAAGTATTGATTTGATTGTAAGTAAATCTAACGATTGAAAAATAATTAGTTAATTATACATATGTAAGAATTAAAAAATTTAAATTTAAATTTTAAAAAAAGTTTTATTAGATTAGATATATTTCGAAGTGTGAAGTTGGATAAGACATTGAGAGTTGAAGAGTGACTTCCAAACGTAGTCTAAGTTTAAAGGTAAACATTGCTCAAGAGCTAAACATTACCTAAGTTAAAATTTAAACATTGCTTAGCGATGGTAATAAGGTAGAGGTGGGGTGAAAGATTGCTCCCCCATTCTCCTTTTGTCACCAAATTTTTTCCGGGTCTCACTACGGATGCTTGATTGGAGAAGAAAATTTTCTAATTTTGTTTTAGAAACTAAGTTTTAAAAAATACAAAAATTTAATCCTAATTATTTCTTTATAAACTAACAAAAATTTGTAATACTAGCTAATTTCACAAAAGTAATAAATGTGGAAAGCACCTTTTATGGTTGATCGTAAAAACATGGAGCAAATAATGTTTTTGTGTTATCATGATCAAGCTAGTAGTTCTAAGTGGCTAATTTTCAAATTAATCAAATATAAAATTATATACAAAATTAATTAGTAAATAATACACATAACCAAATGTTTGTTTGAAATTTATTTTAACTAATAAGAGTTGCATACTCTTTGCGTATGCAACGTTATTTACAAATTATAAAGTTATTGTATTTTAAATAATAGTAATAAAATTATTTTAAATAAGAGATATTGTGCGGTTAGTAGTTATTTCTTAACTAATTACAATCACCTAAATTCACACGTTTGATTGAAATAGTCTTAATAGAAAGTAAAGAATGCAGTGAATATTTACACAATTTGTGAAAGAAAACTCATTTGCATTGATTCTAGGGCTCAATCGTAATTGGCAATGGCCAAAGTAAAGGGCAATTCTAATGATTGCTTTTTTAGTACTCTTGAATAAACTCCTATCCTGTATAAATGGTTTGGTTAAAAAAGACTAATAACATTAATAGACATTAGAAATTTAAGAAATCATCCATAAATATAATTACAAAATATTTATAAATATTTATATGAAAAATATAAAATAAAAGACTTAGACCTAGTTGCACAAGGAAGGCTTGTTTGACTTTAATCATTGGGTGTATGCGGATAAGAGGCTACAATATCCATAATACAGTGCTTGTTGGGTAGCAGCCCTCCGCACTTAAGTTGGGCTAAATCCAAAGAACTCTCTCTTATATATATAAGGGCGTATAAGAGTAACTGAAAGGACAAAAAGATGAATCATCTTAAAATTTGAATAAGAGTAAATGGGTGCTTGTTTGATAAGCTCTTCTTGCTTGAGATCATTGTTTTGAAAATCAGATTGAATTGGCCGGTTTTTCAGTTCGATTAAAGTATAAAAATTAAAAATGAACAAAATTGATGTGAACGGATAGAAATTAGTAAAAAAAATCGGCTAAAAAAATAGTCCAATCGATTTTATTAAAAAAATTAAGGAAAAGAGAAAATTTTAGTAATGTTTTTGACAACAATTTCCAAAATAAATTTTTATTCTTTTTTCAAAATTTCTTACGTTTACAAATCCTCAATATCAATTAAATATATAATTTTCATTTTGATTTTTGCTTTTAGTAATTTTTATCTTTTTATTTTTCTAATCAATTTTTTGAAAATTTAATTATTCTATCTTAAAATTAAAATTGTTCATATTAATTAATTTGCTTATTTTTCAAAAATAATTTTTCAATTTCGTATTTTTAATTATTTTGAATTTAATATGCTTTTTTAACCTATGTAATAAATTTTTATTTTAGTTGAATTATTTAATTTTTAACATTACCTGTAAAATTCATTTTTTAATATATTATTAAATTAAATTATATTTATTTTATAAATTACTTTTATAATAATATATAATATTTTATAATTTAAAATAATCAATTTTTTCAACCTTTCAGTCCATCGAATCAGTGGTCCACTAATTTCATAAATGTTTCATTTGAGAAAGTCAATCAGACTAGGGGGACAAAAGTGATGTGGACTTCTTGCCTAATGTGGTTTACTTAACTAACCCAGGAGGCAGTGGACCATGCTTAATGTCATTATTATAATTTATTATTGTCCGCGAATATCGACTTTAGTAACCAGTATGGTTAGTAGGGTTTTCTGAAAAAAAAAAAAAAACCAGAAAGAATATATTATTTTGATGAAAATAAATTTTAAATAGCAATTAGTTATAAGCAATTTTATGTGATTAATTCTTAATATAATTCTACATTTGATTAATTTGACAGTCAGTCGAGTAAATTGGTAATTTGGTCACTTCAATAAAAGTTAGAAAATCCTATAAATTTTTTTTTGAATAAATGTACATTCAAATTATGATGAAATGTACATGTTATCACAAAATTAATATATTTTTTTTTCTCAAAATAAAAAATGCATCCTCATCTTTTACTCAATCAAGAATTTTTTGATTATCTTACACTTTACATCAGTGAATATATTATAAAATTTAAAATGCGACTTCAGTTGAGTGTGTGTGAAGGCTGAAAAATTATTTTATTACCTTTTTGGCTATATTTATTTTTCAGATTTATAACTATTTATTCGTCGTTTAAAAATATTACAAATCAAATATTTTATCATATAAATTTTATTTGAATTCATATTTAAATTTTTTCTATATTCAAGGAGGTGATCTTCCTAAAGTCCAAAGCTCAAAAGGGATTCTGCAATTTTTTAAAATCATTCAATGCCCTTTCTCTTTCGATTAACATCAACTATGAGGGTTCTAACATTCCAAACTCAAAACTAACTATTTGTCAACATTGAATATCTCGATAAGAATTTATTTTTTCAAAAAAAATATCTTGTCTTTTTATGTAATAAAATATACAACTAATATTTGTTTATCTTCATGTAAATAAACATTAATTGTTATTAGCACTGATATATGGCTCTCGACGTGGAAAAAGAGAATAGCCATGCATTGGTAAGGCGGGCGACCAGACCACATGCAACCGCTTTGTAATATATAAATAGGGTGGTGCTATTTTTCAATTTTTTTCTCTGTGGGGATAGGAGAATATCCACGTTCCAACTCCGTATTATTTGAATAATAAATAAATGTATTATTCTAATATATGAAATATTTTTTAGAAAATAAATGACACAATGTAAAATTACATAATTATACTTATTTTTCATTCTTTTATTCTTTTACGTTTTCTTTCTTCTTTTTCTTTAACTTACGTTAAGCAATGTTGTTAAATTCAAAGTCTTACTTTAAGCAATGTTTGTGTGGCTGGCGGGTTTGATTTTTTTTGTTTTTTATTTTCTATTTTTTTTATTTTTTGTTTTCTTTCTTTTCTCCAGCGAAGAAGAAGAAAAAAATGGAGGAAGAGGAGGAAGAGAAAAAGGAAGGGAAGGGAAAAAAAGAAAATAGAAGAGAGATAGAAAAAATAAAAATGAATAAATATTCGGTTCTATCTCCAATCTAGTTCTAAAATTCATTACAAAATACATACTGTTTATTCTTTCGATCTTTTTTTTTTCTATGTAGGACAACTCATATTTTTTCAAAAAAATTTTTCAGAACAATCTTGGTTCCTTGGACAAAGATTGCCACATTCTGGGAAGTGACTGAAACACAGGACACAAAAATTTGTAACCAGTAGTTGGATCTAATAATAGTGCATTTATTGACTGCTTCATCTTCCACACCTTACAACATATATATATATATATATTCGGTACGTAGCACATCCTATTCTATTGTATGAAATGCGTATGCCACAACAAGTTGCTCTGGTCTATTTATTTCACTCGACACTAATAAAACCCACAGAAAGAAGCAAACACATGGATGAAAAACGGGAAGGACTTAAGTTACGCAGAGCTCAGTGACCTAATTGTAAAGAGTAGGAGACAGTCTCGGGGTAATGAGAACATCAAGGGGTGTGACTTTGCTGTTTGTCAGTCCAGCGCTCTCTGTCATGTCCACCTTCTCATCACCCACAGTTGAGAAGTCAAACGCCTGCAGAAAGTGAGCCAAGCCCAGATGCAACATCTGGAGGCCAAAATTGGTTCCGGGGCAGATCCTTCTACCAGCACCAAATGGGATCAACTCAAAGTCTTGGCCCTTCACATCCAAATCCTTGTGTGTAGTCAGAAACCTCTCTGGCTTGAACTCCATGGGGTCGGTCCACACCTTCGGATCCCTTTGCAACTTCCACAAGTTCACTATCAGCCAGGTGCCCTTTGGGATGTGGTAGCCCCCTACGTTGCAATCCTTGGAGAACTCTCTTGCCCCACCCAACGGGCCTGCAGGGTATAATCTCAGGGTCTCTTTAGCTATGGCTTGGAGATAGACTAGTTTGCTGATATCTGATTCGTTCACTCGTCTCTCTCTCCCTATCTGCTGGTCCAATTCTTCTTGTGCCTTTTCTAGGATATGACGATTATTTAATAGAAGGGAGAGTGCCCATATAATCATGACTGACGTGGTGTCTGTCCCGCCAGCAATCAAAGCCTGCCCAAGTCAATAGGAACGGATTAGAGACGACGACTCGTAATTATGGTTAATATATATCCACTGTTTTTTCCACTTTCGGTAGGGAGAAAAAAAATTAAAAAAAGAAGAAATCTGTAGCTGCCAATCAAGGAGTTTTGGCCCAAAATAAACATGGGTAGAAGAATTCAACCACTTAGGAAAGCGTACCATGCACGTGGCTTTGATGATGGTATCGGCGTCGTATTCACCCTGAAAGTCTGCACCTCGCACGACCGACAGCATCACATCAATGAAATCCTGCGGCTTCTCCTTGCCGGAATCTTCCTTTTGGCGGTGCTCGTCCACCCATCCTCCAACCATTATGTCCAATACTTTTGCAAGTTCTTTCATTTTTTTCTCATGTCCCCCCAAATCCAACCATCCCAGATAAGGCAGGGCGTCGGCCGGCACGAACAGCCCCGACAGGTGGAATAAATCCCTCATCACCGTCCGGACCTGAGTTGCGTCCTCGGCATCGCCGTAGAATCTCTTCCCGGCCACCATCCTGAGGACAATGTTCAAATTCATGTCCCCGATGCACTGCCTCATTTCAAGCAACATCCGGCCGGAACTATCCTTTTTCTCCTCCCAGTGCTTGTAGAGCTCCTTAATGGTAAGTGTAAGTTCCGACACACGTACGTAGTTGAGCAGCTCGACTCTGCGGCTGGAGAGCAGCTCGACGTTGACGAGCTTGCGCATTTGGCGCCAGTACGCGCCGTACGGGGTGAAGCCGAACATGGCCAAGTTGTAGCCCAAGTGCTTGTTGGCTCTCACCGTCGGACGGGAAGAGATGGCGACGTCGCAGGTGGTGAACAGCTCTTTGGCCAATTCCCAACTGCTTACCACCAGGGCTCGGTGCACGCCCAGCCGGATGGTGAACGCTGGCCCGTATTTGTCGGCCAAGGCTGCTAAGTTGAAGTGAGGGAGTTTGGCGGGGCTGCCGTCGCCCAGCAGGTGGAGATGGCCTATAATCGGCCATGCACCCCCGGCTTTTGGCGGGGCTTTGTGTGCATGGGCTTTAGAGGACTTCGACCACTGCAGGTAAAAGGAGACGAGGAGAAAGAAGGCAATGGCTCCACCGATGGCAGGGCTGAATTCCATGGCTGTATTATTATTGATAGGAATTCGAAGGATGGTTGCATTCGTTAAGCCCCAGCCCAAACATATATATATATATAGACGATCAAGCGAGGAATTGAGCTGCCACTTTTGAAAAGGAATAGTTCAGTTACACGTTTTTGACCGTTATGTAGCGTAGACATTACGCAGGGAAACTTCTCAGCAATCAAACAATAACAGTTTGACGACACGGCCTCATTAAAATTGATGGATTTGAGAATCCTCAACCAGACCAAACAGAGAATTATGGATGAAAATTGGTAATATGCGTGCAATATTTTCTGCTAAGAAATCAAAAGGGTGGATGTAAGAATCAGCTCCACAGCTCCATCCTTCTGAAGGGAAAGAATTGTTCATCCAACAAGATTTTGTTCTTATCCTGTGTTCTTAAAATTTTAATTTATTCTATTTTTCCTAAAAAATTTTCTTCACATCTTATAAATGAAATAATTTTTATACTTAAAATATTGTTACTTCATTAATATGTACATGCACTGAATATGTTTTTATCATCACTAGTAATAATTTATATTTTTGTTCAAAAAAATCAAAGAAGTAAACCTGCTAAGGATGAAATGTTAAATAGAAAAACAACTATAATTAATTAAAAATAAAAAAATATTAAACAAATAATTTAGTATTCAATTTAATCTGATATTTGATCCTTGATATCAAAATTAAACCGAATATTGAATTTTTAGAAATATTATATCGAATTGATTCGACTAGGATGCATATCTCAGTTCAGGCGATGGCCGGTTGACCAAATCGCGATGACCCGTGCATGAGATAACAGTTAACAAACTGAATATTATAATAAATTGATTCCTAGCCTGCAACCTTGATCTCATTATCATCATTAATACTAATTCATATCAAAGTGGTTGATAAAACAAAAATATGCTTATTTTTTAGAGTGGCATAGATATATTAGCAGCGTGTTTGGGTTTGGGTGAACTTATAAGTTTCTCAAATATCTTATAAATAATTTTAATTTATATATTAAAAATAATATAAATATTCTTGAATTACATTTTATCAATAATATTTATGCTATTTTTATTATTATTACATAAAAAAAAATATAATCAATCGTAATTATTGATTTCAATAAAATCTTATAAGACGAACTTATTAAACATATTTTAATTTATTTTTAAAATAAGAGTGATGAGCTTATAAGTTATAAAAATATTTTATAGGTTAGATCATCTTATACGCTTTTGAAAATAAGCTTAGCCAAACACCTTCTATATGTCAAGTAAATAAGAAAAAAAAAAAAACAATGTGTAATTATTTAAATACCCTTAAATTTTTATATACTATCTTTACACTAAATGTTCAACTTTCATTTATTTCATTCACTTCTTAATTTTAATTTATTTTTATTTTTTTCTTATTTCTTTATTTATTATATATTCTATACTATATATTATTGTTAAAAACACACTTTTCATTGAACAATGCTACATTGCAATAATATCTTTATCTAAATATTTTTAGTTTTCTTCCATTATCCAATTTTTTAATTTTTAATTAATTCTATCTTTACTATAATTGTTTCGATGAATAAAATAATTTATCAAAATGATTTGCACACACATCAAGCATACTACTATTCTTGGAACAATCATTATGTTTGGAAACTAATTTTCAATTCTAAAACATCATAAACATTGAACTTCCAAACATATTACTCACCAAAATTTTCATACAAATTCAAATTCAATTTCTTTCTCCCTTATATATATAACTAACTAATTATTTTTCAATCATTATACCTTTTAATAATCAAATCAACATCTATATATCACATATATACTCACATTTATTTTTATTTATACTTTAAAATGTAATCATTATCCTTATATATTATTATCTCATTTAATCATTATTATATATTTTATAAATATATTCAAAAATATATTCAAATAAATCATATTATTATTACATCAAAATTTTCTTCCAAACATTGTAATCATCCCAATGTAACTCTACCAAACATCTTTTTAACAAAAACCCTTCTCCCAAACATATCCACTATAACCATATTCAACGACATAAATATAGCTTAATCAATATGACTTTTCTTAAATAATCAAGCCACGAAAAAAGATGCCACCGTCGAAACCTCATTATCATTTTTCGTTGCAATATTCCAAATAATTGTCAGAACAAAGGGGCTGATTAATTTTACCATTAGGCGTAGCATTGGCATTGGGTGAGTCTTCCTCTTCTTTGCTTTGAATATCATATAATCTATATTTATTTGACCTTCTCAAATTACCGTGCTTTTTTTTTTTTTTTTTTCCCCCTTCCGAAACTGATGAGTTAAGGTTAAAATACCAAAAGACTTTTACTTGCCGTTTTTTCTCGTGAACGAACTTTTACTTACCTAAGTGTGCAAATCAAAATTAGGATACAATAGTTTTTTATTATTTTGGACAAAATATGAAATTTGTTTGAAATCAAGCCATACTAAAAGAATTTGTCCCATTTCGAATCCGAGACTATGATACGACAGTACCCGCTGATATCCTCAGCAGATGCTAAAGCTAACATATATTATAGCATCTAAATCCATGCAATTTCATATAACATCAATAGAAAATAACGTAGCATCCAAACATAATAAAGGAACATTCTAAGTGATACTGTCAATACCATAACTTGGATGGAAAAATAAATCCTAACTACTAGTACATCATGATTTTTTTTCTTATTTGCTAATGAAAATAAAATAACTAAAGTAACAATATCCTACTTTTTAGGTCTACTAGTTTCAAGCTAGTTCTTCTGCATTGGCTTCCTCTACAAAATTAACATTTGGAAATTATGAGCAACAAGCCACTTAGTAAATGGTATTTCTTACTTTTTCGTTTTTCATGGAATGTGAGCAAAAAAGAAAACAACAATTTGTATAACCATAATTTAAAAATAGATATTACGTATTACATTTATACAATTTACAAAATCATAACATTTCACAACAATTCCAATATTTCACAATTATTTCAAAACTTTTTATCATTCATATAATTTACATATCCTTTTCCTCAGCTCATTTATGGTAATACATATTTTGTGTTTTATTTTTATTGATTAGAATTTTAGTCTACACTCTTAGTTAAGGAGGATCAAGTGAAATCGACTACGTGGTTATAGCTCCAATATTTCTACCCTAGTTGAGAGGTATCCTATCTATACTTTCAAAGGGTTAGTTTTGTCCATTGCTAGCCCCAATACTTCTACTCTAATTGGGTAGGTTACCTATTATCGGATGAGTGGGGCAGAACTCGTTTCATACCATGATTGGCATCACATGGGAGGTTTTTTTCACATTTTGTTACATGTATTTCCATGCTTGAGTATTCAATTTAAAATAATTTTTATTTCACAAATAACTTACATCGAAGTTTCAGGGAAATAGTATATAATTTCAGTTTCATGTATATATTTAACATGTCAACATCATACTTTTCCAAACAGAAATAATGCTCAAAAATAATTTTAACGATAGAAAAATTTAGTTCCAGTTCAACAGTAAATTGGAAAGCAGTTTACAAAATTTGGCAGGGTATAATCACTTATCTAATTTCTATTTCTATTAACTAACAAGTTTATCGGATACTAATTCTTAACTTCTTATTCAATCAGATAATTTCCCATTATAATGATTAATTCAATTGAAATTCCATTCTTTCAAGTGCTATACATGCATCTTATATGTCCCACATTATTATGCCTTGAGATCCTCATTATCCGTTGAGTTAGTTTTTCTATCAAATCTCCGACTCAACATTCCTTGTATCCAGTTAGGCTTTGATTCATTTAGTTAATCCTATTTTAACCTTAAAATCAGAAAATTTGACCTTTGGTATGCAAAAATAACATTCTGCCCAAGTTCGCACTTGGCTTGCGACTGTGGAATGTAGTCTTGTGACCACGAGAGCTCTGATCATGCTTGTGGTGATGACTCCATGGTGTTTTGTTTGGTTTAGCATCCAGGACTCGCGGCCATACACCAAGCTGACCATAGGGCATTACACATGGTTCAGTGCCTAGGTCCTGGGATTTGCTTTGCAAGTGTGACGTGATGCCTTGTACCTGCATCACAATAGCAATGTCTCGCAGTTGCGGCAGCAACCGCGACGCCAGGCTTGTGATTGTGCAGGGTCTGTTGGGTTGATTTTTCATGTTTTACACCATCGCATCACCAAAACTCGTTTTCACATGCATTTTAAAGGTTTCTAGGCTTATTTTCATGAATCTTAGCCATGGAAAACCTAACTTAATCACGTTGACCAAAGTTTGAATGATTTAGGACAAGTATCAAAACTTTATACACTTAATCCATACGTGCTTTCTACAAATTTTTACACATAAGTCACGATTTGAACAACATATACGTGCATTAATCCATGTGTAACCTTCTCCAAATTCATATTTCTTGTTCTTACAACATGTGTTTTAATATTCCTAAATGCATACATAATAAATATAAAAATCTGGCAAAGAATGTACCTCAGATTATCACATTTGGAAGTTGGGAAAAATCCCTCTAAGGTGCTGGACCATTGCTGCTATTTTGGGGTGGAGAAATTTTAATTTTCTCCGCAACTCTATATATATTAGGGCTTTATTTAAGAATTTGGGAGGGCTCAAAGTCTTGTATTTTAAAAGCTTTAAACCTCCAATGCATAAATATTATTATTATTAATGTTTCTGCATGAATTTTTTTTTTGGATTTAATGATCTAATTTAAGGTCTCCTTAAGGAGAGTAACCCCTTCCCCTGCTACCTAATTTATTTGGCAAGAGTTGGTTGCCAAAGATTATACATATTCTACTCCAAATATTCTCTACAATTTTTATTCTTATTTTATACGAAAATAAATAGAAAATAAGGAAAATAAATTCATTAACCATTCCAACTTAAAATTTAAGCTCTTAATAATTTTCGTTATTACAGAGTTGATCTTGGAAAGCATTCCCCCTGTTGTTGTTGTATTCATTTGATTTTTTAATAAATATATATATGGGCGCGCGCACACACACATTTGTATCTTGGAAGATTTCTATATTTTTATATTATGAATGATATGCCCTTACAGATTAATCTTAAACTAAATAGTAATAATAATTTTTATTATGAACATTTATTACTTAATTCATGCGCATATGCCAAATTATTTATAATTAATAAAAGTATTGCATTTTAAATGACATAAAATGAAATTATTTAAAATTAAAGTAAAAAATATTTAAAATAAGAAAACAAAAAAGGATAAAAAATTAAAAGCAAAAAAATTAGAGAAAGCATAGATAGTGATGAATTAAAATGAAAGGGAAAAAGGAAAGGATAATAATAATAAAAGAATTTAAAATAAGGTTAACTGCGTATTCTTAATAAAATAGTATATATAAAAGAGAAAGAGAGAAGATGTAAATAAAATAAAAGATATAGAGCATGTATTAGCCAAGAAAATATAGTTAAGAAAATACAAAGGAAAATATGGTTATTTTAGTAATTTAATTTTGTGATTGTAGTGTAAGGGTCTCATACTTAATAGTATAATATGGATGCTAATAATTGTAATGATAATAATAATGATGATATTGATAATGATGATGATGATAATAATAATAGTAATAGTAATAATAATAAGGTAATAATAACTAGTAATCATTCAAACTAACAAAACGGAATAGTCAAAAATAATTTAAATAAAAATAAAATTCAATATTAATCAACATATACTTAAAGAAGAAGTATATCATTCATTACAATGTATTTTGTTTTTTAAGGAAAATTATAAAAAAAAGTAGAAAAATAAGTCAATTTTTATATTTTAATTAAAATTATAAGCAAAATTTCATTCATGATTAATTATCTCAGTTTTGATTTGGTCAAGTAGTTTTTTAACTTTGCATTTTTTTTCTCTAGCGTATGTTGGCAGTTTTTCTTAATTCTATTTCCTAAAAATTAATAGTTTTATTTATGGTAGTTTTACATAATGTAGTCTTTTCATCCCAAATTTCCCTCCCACTTCACAATAGTTAATCCTAGAATTTCGTCCACTTAACAATAAGTTATGTTAATTTTATTTTTAAAATAAATGATTTAGAAAGCCATTTTACGAATTAACCTCTACTTTTTGAGCATTACATAGTTAAAAAGGCTAGCTTTGTAATCAACCAAAAATTTTCAGTTTAAAAGTCAGACATTTTGTATAAAAATTATAGAAGATGACGATGAAGATGATAATAATAATAATTCATGTGATTGATAAGATGAGCTTAGCTCTTCTTCATATTTGTTATAACAAAACAAGAAGTCAAATGCATCAAATTATTTAAGAAATAGTAAAATTGAATCATTACTACTATTTACTGCATTTTTAAGTCACCAAAACTGAGATCAACGTGATTTCAAATCATTAAAGTTAGGTTATTCAATCCCCCATAATCACAATCAATCTTGAAATTGCTAAAAATTAATTATTCTTTAGTGAAATAACACTGTTACCCTGAGAACTTTTACCAAATATTAATAAAAATTTATCAATAAATATTAGTTAATTCGTGGGTCAAATAATATTAATAATAATAAATTGAAGAGTTAATCTTTCTGCCTGTCTTGTTGTCTATAATAATAATAATAATAATAATAATTAATATCAACCGAGTTGAAAAGATTTATATTAATTAATTTTTACCACGCTTAAAAATTAGAATGGAATAATAGTAACCAATTGAAGAGCTACATGCGTACACACGCAGACACTGAACATTCTTGATATTTGTATCAGTTTGAAAACTACTAATTACACTTTCGAGGAAATTTAAAAATTAAAAAGTAAATATGTTAGGCAAAACAAGTATATTGAAAAGATAATTCCCAATACAAACTTTTTAGGACAATTATCTTTCAAAATTAAATTACGAATGATGAACAAATCAAGATTGCAAGAAATATGAAATGGTACTGTTTATAGTAAAAAAGCAGAATTTTGTGTAATACTGTGCTATTATTTACAAAACTAGTTACTTGAAGTTAGTAGTGTTGAAATAGTATCTTGATTGAGAGAGTAATTTTGAAAGTGAAACTTTTTGTTTAGAGAGTAGATATATAGAATCTTATTTGGATGAGATATTTTTCTGTTTCCCCCCCAAAAAAAGAACCTTATTTGGTGATGGACACCCAAAAAAGGTAAAAATTACAAATTTGGAACTTAAATAATAGGTTTGAAAAGTGAATCAAGTCATTTGAAATTTAATCCTAAATTGACGTATGAAGTCACCTTATTATATTATTATTGTTGTTGTTATTGTTATGTTACTTCAAATAGATGACCTATGGCGAAAAGGCCAGAAAATAATTACTTACATTTAAGACTAATTATTCAACAATAAAATCAAATAAATATGTTTGAAGTCAAATCAAAATAATAGCGTACTCATTTCGGTTTATTTTTTTGGCACGCTTAATTTGACATTTTCATTTACTTGGAAGAAAAAGTATCAAGTAAAATTAATTAATTCTTTATTACGTTTTGAATTATACGGCAAACAAACAAGGAATCAAAGGCAACCGACTAAGAAATCACCGGTACAGTAATCAAGAAAGCAGCAAGTAGCCTTACGAATACGTAATCTCATTAGTCATAACTCATAAGGCGGCGACAGATTAAGCAAGTTGTTTTTATTTCAAGGGAGCATGAGTCGAACGTGGAGACTAATCATGGGAGAATATATTTGACATATCCAGGCTACGCTTTGTTATTATGTCGATAAGAATATTAGATTCCACGACATGAATTTATACAACATCTTTATTTAATTTTCTATGCTTTATTTTTCTTGTTGGTGTGGTGGTGACATGTCAATAACATGATGTGGAGGGTGACGGGGTGACGATGGAGCAATGGCATAGAGCCAAGTATCAATATGTGTTAATAATGAAGTAGCACCAACACTAGAAAGGCTTCATGGGTGTACTCTTGTTAAATTTGGAATTTTTTATCTGAATTGGTATTTCATAAATGTAAGAAGTTGGCTCTGAACTACGTTAATAATTATGTTGTTCATTTAATTTATTTTTTATATGTGAGAATTGGTGTTCCAACATAACTGGTTCACAAACAAGAACATGTGTTGTTGTAACACTTAATCAGAACTAACAATTCTCCCTCTGTTTTTTTGCCTTTTTATTCTTTTATGTTTTCTCTCAATTCTCTCCTTCCAAATTTTTTCCACCTTTCTTCACTTTATTATCTTAAATATTTTATGTACAATGTAAATTATACAATTACTTTAACATAAATTCTTTTGTTTACTTTCTATATCTTTATTTTTTTCTTTGCTTATGACTTATTGTTATGAGTATTTGATTTCAAATTTTATCTTTTTTCAATTTTTGTTCACTCTTTATTTTCTTATTTTATTTATTCTTTATATTTTTATTTTCAATAATTTTATTTTATTATTTAAATACAAAATTTTTATAATTTATATTGAGTACTTTTACTAGTTTAAATATAATTTGGGTTATAGACTTGACAATTGTGACATTGACAAAATGACTAGTTTGAGTCAAAGGTGGAAGTTACATAGAAATGGCCAAATTTGTTTATTTGTGCAAAGTCCCTTTGAACTTTCAATAGCCTGCATTAGATTCTGTGATTGGTGGGGTATGTATGTCTGATTGTCAAGTACCTAACTACTGTATCATGGATTTCACTTATTTGCAAAGGAAAACAAAATAGTGTATCATGGATTTCACTTATTTGTAAAGGAAAACAAAATAGTTAAAGTCGAAATCTCTTGTCCTCTAAAGTTACCAGCTCCACGCTAGTTCCTCTACATTTCCTTTCTTTACAAGAATGATAGCCAAAAATTATGAATGATGAGTCACCTTGTAAATAATACCATTTATCTCTATGATCTTTCTAGAGATGTGAAGAGAAAACAATACTTTTACATAAAACTTAATTCTAGAAATAAGAAAAATATTCACATTTAAAGTAGTTCACAAAAATAACATTTCATAGTTATCCCATCTGTGTCATCATTCACACAGTTCATCTATTCTTGCTCTTTAGTCAGTTTATGGTGATATGTACCTTGTTTACTATTTTCATTCATCAGTATTTTACTCTATACCCTAATTAAGGAGGGTTACGTGAAATCGGTTTTGCTACCGAGGCTCCAATTCTTTAGCCCTATTAGGAGATATCCTAATCTATTTTGTGTCAATTGGTAGGATTATATATTAACTTCACTCGATGTGGTCCAAATACTTCTACCCTAGATTAGGCAAGTTCCAATTTATTACTCGATTGGTAGGATAAAACTCGTTCTATATTATAGTTGGCATCGCATAAGAGATTTTTCACATTTATCATATGTTTAGATTTCCAAAATATTCATTTTCATGTAACTCACTTTGTAAATAAACACATATTTGGGTTTACAAGAAATAATAAACATTTTGAATTTCACAAATACAATGTGTCAAAAATCATGCATTCATTAAACTGGAAAATATTTGAAGATGATTTTAGTCATGTAAAAAAATGCAATTGTAATAGAAAACAATTTCAAAAACATTTGTAAAACTTGGTAGGGTATATCCTCTTGCTTGTCACTTATTCTTGCTAATTAATAGGTTCTTCCGTTACTAATTCTTGATTTCCTATTCAACCACATAATTTTTCATTTAATACTTAATTCAATGGATACCTCATGCTTTTATATGTTTCATGTGTATCTTACTTGTCTAACTTTGTGATTGTTTGGTTTTTGATTTCTGGTTAAATGATTATTCTTATTTGAATTATTTCAATTACTATTTCTTAAGCTTTGTTGCCTCTTGGGTAGTGTGTTTGAGTTTATTCTAATTCCAAAATTGAAAAATTTGGTATTAATTCCTCAAAAATCACATTCTACTTAATACCCACGGGTCAATCCAAGACCACGAATCTTTTGACCACACCTACGCCAGATGACCGCAATGTGTTTTGTAAATTCCTCATTAGGCATTGTGACTGTGCGCTAGGGTGTCGTGCTTGCGACACTCACACGTGAGGCATTCTACTCAACTTAATATCCTGCTCCGCGTGTGCGAGGTTGGCCCTAACACTTGGGTCGCATGGCTTTGCGATTGTAGTTACAACTACAATGCGATTGTAGGCCACCAAAAATTCACGTGCCTAAGCATGCAACTTAATGTCTCCTAAGTATATGCATGATAAACGGAAGATTCGGTGTAGAAATTACCTCAAAGTACCTTGTTTGAAGGTTGGGAAAATTTCCTTTGTAACTTGGACGGCCGTTGGTGTTTCTAAGATGGAGAAATAAGTCTCTTTCTCTCTCTCTCAATTAAAGTTGGTTATATGCTAGTGTTTTAACGAAGAGTTTGAGAGACACCAAATTCTTATATTTTTAAGTACTCTAAAATTCTCTTATAAAATTTTTTATTATTTTGAAAATTTCTACACAAATTTTCTGGCCTTTTCCCCTTATTTCTAAGCTTCTAATATGAATTATTTTCCTTATAATAGTAGCTATGTTATTTGGCAAATTTTTGTTTGCCATGGAGTACCCGTGTCTCACTTACACACATATTATTGACTTTGGCTATTTTCCCTCACGAAAATTATAATAAATAATAGGAAAAATTTTATTGTCGGTCCAATATATCATGCACGTTAATAAGTATTTGCCATTTATACCCATAATTTTTGGGGCATTACATATACCACACTGTTAAGTCTATGACTTTTATAATAACTAATATATTGCAAACTGTTCCCTTATTTTCAATTAATCTCAACTATCTTATTAAACCCATATTCTATATAATAATTATTTTGTCTCTTAATGATTTTTTAAATACACCCCTATTATTAATTAAATAACTAATAATAAGAAAACCGTTATATTTTTTGCTTAAATATGAATTAATAGTCAATGATATTTATTCTTAACCTTTTGTTAATTAATTTTTAATTACCAAAACACAAAAATTATTGGCTACATTTGTTCTGCAATTTTAGAATCCAAAAATATACATCTAATCACTATACTTTTTAAATTTTATCTCTTTCTCTTCCTTATTTTTATACAATTTTCAAAATAAAAACATCTAAAAATACACGTTCAAATTTTAAAACAAACACTACCAGTTATTTTTCCAGGGTCATCTAAGTCAGAATAAATATGTTTTTAGACCACCTCTTAAAATTCAACGTGGATGTTCTTGTGAGAATCTTGCACTCATGCATCATATATAAGAAAAATATGGAAATCTAATTTATGGTGTAATTTTGTTTTCATATTTGTATTTGAACTAAAAATTATAATTTATACCTTTCGTGCATATATTAAATGTTGATAAAAAGTTCAATATTTGTATATTAACTATTTTAAATTGTTATGAAAATTTTATTGTTTTAATAAATTACGTTTATTCCATTTTTTCTCACTTGAAGGTGTGAAAGGTTACCAGTAATTAATAATGAGCCCTAAAACCTAATATTTTAAAATTTTAAGTTGAAATATTGTGTCCGACCGATGATTTACTTGCTCACTTGAACCATAGATGATTTTCTGTGCTTAACCCAGTAGGTTTAATTAAAACTTGTAGTCAACTTTGCCCGCTGTCAACTGGGGATATGTTGTACGGACCCATGATTTTAAAGAATATATTTGTGTGCATATATATTGTCTTAATTTATTAAAGAGGGATTAAATAAATTGACTTTATAGCATATTTCTCCTCTTTTAATTGGTTCATTCGATGTTGTTTTATTCTATTTTTCACGTGTGATAAGTGCTCAAATGTGTTTAAACTTTTCTTACCATCAAAATTGACCGGCACAAATTTTGAGACTACATTTAAAGACTAAATTTTTAGTATTTTACGTCAACTTGTAAATATTTAAAAACTAAACTATACTTTTTGAACCAAATAAATAAATTGAGATTTCTGGGCTGGCTCCCACAATATTGAGACTTAGTCAATTGTACTTGCACAGCTGGTATGTTTTCTTCAATATGTTCTTCGCCTTAGCTACTTAATTAATTGTTATGTTAATCAAGTACCTGATATTTAATCACATTCATATTTAATTTTTTTCTATATTTAAGGAGGTGATCTTCCTAATGTCCAAACCTCAAAAGGGATTCTGCAATTTTTTTTAATCATTTAATGTCCTTTCTCTTTTGATTAACATCAACTATTAGGGTTCTAACATTCCAATCTCAAAACTAACTATTTGTCAACATTGAATATTTCGAAGTTGTTGAACTAAAATATAAGTATTTATTTTTTCAAAAAAAAATATCTGGTCTTTTTGTGTAATAAACTATACAACTAATATTTGTTTACCTTCATGTAAATAAACATTAATTGTTATTAGCACTGATAAATGGCTCTCAACGTGGAAAAAGAGAATAGCCATGCATTGGGAAGGTGGGCGACCAGACCACGTGCAACCGCTTAGGGTGGTGCTATTTTTCAATTTTATTTTCTCTGTGGGGACAGGAGAGTATCGACATCCCAACTCCGTATTATTTGAATAATACATAAATGTATTATTCTAATATATGAAATATTTTTTAGAAAATAAATAATACAATGTAAAATTACATAATTATACTTATTTTTCATTCTTTTATTCTTTTATGTTTTCTTTCTTCTTTTTCTTTTAACTTACACCGTTAAGCAATGTTGTTATATAGAAAAAATAAAAATGAATAAATATTCGGTTCTATCTCCAATCTAGTTCTAAAATTCATTACAAAATACATACTGTTTACTCTTTCTATCTTTTTTTTTCTATGTAGGACAACTCATATTTTTTTAAAAAAAATTTTTCAGAACAATCTTGGTTCCTTGGACAAAGAATGCCACATTCTGGGAAGTGACTTAAACACAGGACACAAAAATTTGTAACCAGTAGTTGGGATCTAATAATAGTGCATTTATTGACTGCTTCATCTGAAACACCTTACAGCATATATATATTGGGTACGTAGCACATCCTATTCTCTTGTATGAAATGGTTGCCACTAAGCATGATTGCGTTCGTTAAGCCCCAGCCCAAACACACACATATATATATATATATATAGACGATCAAGTGAGGAATTGAGTGGCCACTTTTGAAAAGGAATAGTTCATTACAGGTCAATTTGAGCGTCATGTAGCGTAGAAATTACGCAGCTTACGATACTCCCAGCAATCAAACCAGAAAAGTTTGACGACATTAATACTAATTCATATCAAAGTGGTTGATAAAACCAAAAAAATGCTTATTTTTGAGAGTGGCATATCTATATGGCCAGCGGATTTGAGTGAGCTTATAAGTTTTTTAAATATTTTATAAATAATTTTAATTTATATATTAAAAATAATATAAATATTCTTGAATTACATTTTATTAATAGTATTTATATTATTTTCATTATTATCACATCAAAAAAATATAATCAATCGTAATTATTGATTTTAATAAAATCTTATAAGATGAACTTATTAAATATTTTTTAACTTATTTTTAAAATAAGAGTTATGAGCTTATAAGTTACAAAAATATTTTATAAATTATATCATCTTATATGCTTTTGAAAATAAGCTTAGCCAAACACCTTCTATATATCAAGTGAATAAGAAAAAAGAGTGTTTAATTGTTTAAATACCCTTAAATTTTTATATACTATCTTTACACTAAATGTTTAACTTTCATTTATTTCATTCACTTCTTAATTTTAATTTATTTTTATTTTTTTCTTATTTCTTTATTTATTATATATTCTATACTATATATTATTGTTAAAAACACACTTTTCATTGAACAATGCTACATTGCAATAATATCTTTATCTAAATATTTTTTGTTTTCTTCCATTATCCAATTTTTTAACTTTTAATTAATTCTATCTTTACTATAATTTGTTTCGATGAATAAAATAATTTATCAAAATGATTTGCACACACATCAATCATACTACAATTCTTGAAACAATCATTATGTTTGGAAACTAATTTTCAATTCTAAAACATCATATCAAACATTACACTACCAAACATATTACTCACCAAAATAATTTTCAATTCTAAAAAATTATATATATAGCTAACTAATTATTTTTCAATCATTATACTTATTAATAATCAAATCAACATTTATATATCACATATATACTCATATTTATTTTTATTTATACTTTAAAATGTAATCATTATCCTTATATATTATTATCTCACTCAATCATTATTATATATTTTATAAATATATTCAAAAATATATTCATATAAATCATATTATTATTACATCAAAATTTTCTTCCAAACATTCTAATCATCCCAACAAAACTCTACCAAACATCTTTTTAACAAAAACCCTTCTCCCAAACATATCCACTATAACCATATTCAACGACATAAATATAGCTTAATCAATATAACTTTCCTTAAATAATCAAGCCACGAAAAAAGATGCCACCGTCGAAACCTCATTATCATTTTTCGTTGCAATATTCCAAAAAATTGTCAGAACAATGGGGCTGATTAATTTGACCATTAGGCGTAGCATTGGCATTGGAGGAGTCTTCCTCTTCTTTGCTTTGAATATCATATAATCTATATTTATTTGACCTTCTCAAATTACCGTGCTTTTTGTTTTTTCCCCTTCCGAAACTGATGAGTTAGGTTAAAATACCAAAAGACTTTTACTTACCGTTTTTTCTCGTGAACGAACTTTTACTTACCTAAGTATGCAAATCAAAATTAGGATACAATAGTTTTTTATATTTTTGGACAAAATATGAAATTTGTTTGAAATCAAGCCATACTAAAAGAATTTGTCCCACTTCGAGTCCAAGATCATGATACGGCAATACCCGTGAATATCTTTAGCAGATACTAAAGCTAATAGAAATTATGGCATCTAAATCCATGCAATTTCATATAGCATCAATAGAAAAATAACGTAGCATCCAAACATAAAAAAGGAACATTCCAAGTGATACTGTCAATACCGTAACTTGGATGGAAAAAAAATCCTAACTATTATTACATCATGATTTTTTTTCTTATTTGCTAATGAAATAAAATAACTAAAGTGACAATATCCCACTTTTTAGGTCTACTAGTTCCAAGCTAATTCCTCTGCATTGACTTCCTCTACAAAATTAATATTTGGAAATTATGAGCAACAAGTCACTTAGTAAATGATATTTGTTACCTTTTCATTTTTCTTGGAACGTGAGCAAAAAAGACAACAACAATTTGTATAACCATAATTTGAAAATAGACATTCGTATTACATTTATACAATTTACAAAAACATAGCATTTCACAACAATTCCAACATTTCACAATTATTTTAAAACTTTTTATCATTCATATAATTTACATAACCTTTTCCTCAGCTCACTTATGGTAATACATATTTTGTATTTTATTTTCATTGATTAGAGCTTTAGTCTACATTCCTAATTAAAGAGGATCAAGTGAAATTGACTACGAGGCTACAGCTCCAATATTTCTATCCTAGTTGGAATGTATCCTATCTATACTCTCAATGGGTAGAGTCACCTATTAATTTTGCCTATTGCTAGTCTCAATACTTCTACTCTAATTAGGCAGGTTCCAATTTATTATCAGATGAGTAGAGCAGAACTCGTTTCATACTATGATCGGCATTACATGAGAGGCTTTTTTTCACATTTTGTTACATGTATTTCCGTGCTTGAGTATTCAATTTAAAATAATTTTATTTCACAAATAACTCACGTCTAAGTTTTAGAGAAATAGTAAATAATTTTAGTTTCTTGTATATATTTAACATGTCAACATCATACTTTCCCAAATAGAAATAATGTTCACAAATAATTTTAACAGTAGTAAAATTTAGTTCCAGTTCAACAGTAACTTGGAAAGTGGTTTAATTTTAACAGGGTGTAGCCACTTACCTAATTTCTATTTCTATTAACCAACGGGTTTATCGGATACTAATTCTTAACTTCCTATTCAATCAGATAATTTCCCATTTTAATACTTAATTCAATTGAAATTCCATTCTTTCAAATGCTTTAGGTGCATCTTATATGTCCCACATTATCATGCCTTTAGATCCTCGTTATCCGTTGAGTTAGTTTTTCTATCCAAACCTTCGACTCAACATTCCTTGTATCCAGTTTGGCTTTGATTCATTTAGTTAAGCCTATTTTAACCTTAAAATCAAAAAGTTTGACCTTTAGTATGCAAAAATAACATTTTGCCCAGGTTCTCACACGGCTTGCGACCATGGAATGTAGTCTTGCGACCACGAGAGCTCTGATCATGCTTGTGATGATGACTGCAAGGTGTTTTGTTTAGTTTAGCATCCACGACTCGTGGCCATACACCAAGCTCACCAGAGGGCATTCCACATGGTTCAACGCCTAGGTCCGGTGATTTGCTTTGCAAGTGTGACGTGATGCCTTGTACTTGCATCGCAACAACAATATGCCACTGTTACGGCAGCAACCGCGACGCGGGGCTTGTGATTGTGCAAGGTCTGTTGGGCTGATTTTTCATGTTTTATACCATTTGCATCACCAAAACTCATTTTCACATGCATTCTAAGGGTCTCTAGACTTATTTTCATGAATTTTAGCCATGAAAAACCTAACTTAATCATGTTTACCAAAGTTTGAATGATTTAGGACAAGTATCAAAATTTTATGCATTTAATTCATACGAGCTTCCTACAAATTTTTACACATAAGTCACAATTTGAACAACATATACATACATCAATCCACATATAACCTTCCCCATCCCCAAATTCATATTTCTTCTTCCTATGACATGTGTTCTAATGTTCATAATAAATATAAAAATCCGGCAAACAATGTACCTCAGATTATCACGTTTGTATGTTGGGAAAAATCCTTCTAAAGTGCTGGACGACTGCTGCTATTTTCGGCTGGAGAATTTTAATTTTCTCCATCTCGCAACTCTATTTATATTAGGGCTTTATTTAAGAATTTGGGAGGACACAAATACTTGTATTTTAAAAGCTTTAAACCTCCTATGCACAAATATTATTATTATTAATGTTTCTGCATGCTTTTTTGTTTTGATTTAATATTCTAATTTAAGGTCTCCCTAAGGAGAATAACCCCCTTCCCCTGCTATCTAATTTATTTGGCAAGAGTTGGTTGCCAAAGATTAAACATATTCTATTCCAAATATTCTCTACTATTTTTATTCTTATTTTGTAGGACAATAAATAGAAAATAAGGAAAGTAAATTCATTAACCATTCCAACTTAAAATTTAAGCTGTTAATAATTTTCGGTATTATAGAATTGATCTTGGAAAATATTCCCCCTGTCGTTGTCTTCATTTGATTTTTTAATAAATATATATATGGGCGCGCAGACACACACAAACACACACATATGTATCTTGGAAGATTTCTATATTTTTATATTATGAATGATATACCCTTACAGATTAATCTTAAACTAAATAGTAATAATAATTTTTATTATGAACATTTATTACTTAATTCATGCGCATATGCCAAATTATTTATAATTCATCAAAGTATTGCATTTTAAATGACATAAAAAGAAATTATTTAAAATTAAAGTAAAAAATATTTAAAATAAGAAAACGAAAAAGGATAAAAATTAAAAGCAAAAAATTAGAGAAAGCATAGATAGTGACGAATTAAAATGAAAGGGAAAAGGGAAAGGATAATAATAATAAAAGAATTTAAAATAAGGTTAAGTGTGTATTCTTAATAATATAGTATATATAAAAGAGAAAGAAAGAAGATGTAAAATATAGAGCATGTAAATTAGCCAAGAAAACATAGTTAAGAAAATACAAAGGAAAATATGGTTATTTTAGTAATTTAATTTTGTGATTGTAGTGTAAGGGTCTCATACTTAATAGTTTAATATGGATACTAATAATTATAATGATAATAATAATGATGATATTGATAATGATGATGATCATGATGTTGATGATGATGATAATAATAATATTAATAGTAATAATAATAAGGTAATAATAACTAGTAATCATTCAAACTAACAAAACGTAATAGTAAAAAACAATTTAAATAATAATAAAACTCAATATTAATCAACATATACTTAAAGAAGAAGTATATCATTCATTATAATGTATTTTGTTTTTTAAGGAAAATTATAAATAAAGGAGAAAAATAAATCGATTTTTATATTTTAATTAAAATTATAAGCAAAATTTCATTCATGATTAATTATCTCAGTTTTGATTTGGTCAAGTAGTTTTTTAACTTTGCATTTTTTTTCTAGCGTATGTTAGCAGTTTTTCTTAATTGTATTTCCTAAAAATTAATAGTTTTATTTATGGTAGTTTTACATAATGTCGTCTTTTCATCCAAAATTTCCCTCCCACTTCACAATAGTTAATCCAAGAATTTCGTCCACTTCACAATAAGTTATGTTAATTTTATTTTTAAAATAAATGATTTAGAAAGCCATTTTACTAATTAACCTCAACTTTTTTAGCATTACATAGTTAAAAAGGCTAGCTTTGTAATCAACCAAAAATTTTCAGGTTAGAAGTCAGACATTTGGTATAAAAATTATAGAAGATGATGATGATGATGATAATGATAATTCATGTGATTCATAAGATGAGCTTAGCTCTTCTTCATATTTGTTATAACAAAACAAGAAGTCAAATGCATCAACTTATTTAAGAAATAGTAAAATTGAATCATCACTACTATTTACTGCATTTTTAAGTCACCAAAACTGAGATCGTGATTTCAAATCATTGAAGTTAGGTTATTCAATCCCCGTAATCACAATCAATCTTAAAATTGCTAAAAATTAATTATTCTGTAGTGAAATCACACTGTTACCCTGAGAACTTTTACCAAATATTAATAAAAATTTATCAATAAATATTAGTTAGTTCGTGGGTCAAATAATATTAATAATAATAAATTGAAGAGTTAATCTTTCTGCCCGTCTTGTTGTCTATAATAATAATAATAATAATAATAATAATTAATATCAACCGAGTTGCAAAGATTTATATTAATTAATTTTTACCACGCTTAACAATTAGAATTGAATAATAGTAACCAATCGAATAGCTACATGCGTACACACGCAGACACTGAACATTCTTGATAATTGTATCAGTTTGAAAACTACTAATTACACTGTCGAGGAAATTTAAAAATTAAAAAGTAAAATGTTAGGCAAAACAAGTAAATTGAAAAGATAATTCCCAATACAAACTTTTTAGGACAATTATCTTTCAAAATTAAATTACGAATGATGAACAAATCAAGATTGAAAGAAATATGTAATGGTACTGTTTATAGTAAAAAAGCAGAATTTTGTGTAATACCGTGCTATTATTTACAAAACCAGTTACTTGAAGTTAGTAGTGTTGAAATAGTATTTTGAATGAGAGAGTAATTTTGAAAGTGAAACTTTTTGTTTCGAGAGTAGATATATAGAATCTCATTTAGATGAAATATTTTTTTGTTTTCCCAAAACAAAAAAAAAAAAAGAACCATATTTGGTGATGGACACCCAAAAAAGGTAAAAATTACAAATTTGGAACTTAAATAATAGGTTTGAAAGTGAATCAAGTGATTTGAAATTTAATCCTAAATTGACGTATGAAGTCGCCTTATTATATTATTATTGTTGTAGTTATTGTTATGTTACTTTCAAAATAGATGACTTATGGTGAAAAGGCCAGAAAATAATTACTTACATTTAAGACTAATTATTCAACAATAAAATCAAATAAATATGTTTGAAGTCAAATCAAAATAATAGCGTACTCATTTCGGTTTATTTCTTTGGCACGCTTAATTTGACATTTTCTTTTACTTGGAAGAAAAGTATCAAGTAAAATTAATTAATTCTTTATTACGTTCTGAATTATATGGCAAACAAACAAGGAATCAAAGGAAATCACCAGTACAGTAATCAAGAAGGCAGCAAGTGGCCTTACGAATACGTAATCAAACAAACAAGGAATATGAGTCTGAACGTGGAGACCAATCAAGGGAGAATATATTTGACATATCTAGGCTACGCTTTGTTATTATGTCGATAAGAATATTAGATTCCACAACATGAACTTATACAGCTTTATTTAATTTTCTATATTTTATTTTTCTTGTTGGCATGGTGCTAATATGGTGGTGACATGCCAATAACATGTCAGCTGATGGTTGATGTGGAGGATGACCTGGTGATGATGAAGCAATGGCATGGTGCCAAGTATCAATATGTGTTAATAATGAAGTGGCACTAACACTGGTGTTCCAACATAATTGGTTCACAACAACATGTGGTGTTACAATACTTAATCAGAACTAACAATTCTCCTCTCTTTTTTTGCCTTTCTATTCTTTTATGTTTTCTCTCAATTCTCTCCTTTTAAATTTTTTCGACCTTTCTTCACTTCATTATCTTAAATATTTTATGTACAATGTAAATTATACAATTACTTTAACATAAATTCTTTTATTTACTTTCTATATCTTTATTTTTTTCTTTGCTTATGACTTATTGTTATGAGTATTTGATTTCAAATTTTATCTTTTTTCAATTTTTGTTCTTTCTTTATTTTCTTTTTTTATTTATTCTTTATATTTTTATTTGAAATAATTTTATTTTGTTATTTAAATACAAAATTTTTATAATTTATATTGAGTACTTTTACTAGTTTAAATATAATTTGGGTTATAGACTTGACAATTGTGACATTGACAAAATGACTAGTTTGAGTTAAAGGTGGAAGATACATAGAAACGGCCAAATTTGTTTATTTGTGCGAAGTCCCTTTGAATGTTCAATAGCCTGCGTTCGATTATGTGATTGGTGGGGTATGTATGTCTAGTGGGGTATGTGTGTCTGATTGTCCAGTACCTAACTACTATATCATGGATTTTACTTATTTGCAAAGGAAAAAAAAAAATAGCTAAAGATGAAATCTCTTGTACTCTAAAGTCGCCAGTTCCTCTACATTTCCTTTCTATGCAAGAATGACAGCCAAAAGTTATAAGCGATGAGTCATCTCGTAAATAGTACCATTTATCTCTATGGTCTTTACAGGGATGTGAACAGAAAACAATACTTTTACATAAAACTCAATTTTAGAAATAAAGAAAATATTTATATTTAAAGTAGTTCACAAAAATAACATTTCATAGTTATCTCATCTGTGTCATCATTCACATAGTTCATCTGTTCCTGTTCTTTAGTCAGTTTATGGTGATATGTACTTTGTTTACTATTTTCATTCTTCAGGACTTTACTCTAAACTCTAATTAAGAAGGGTTACGTGAAATCGGCTTTGCTATCGGGCCCCAATTCTTCAACCCTATTAGGAGATATCCCAATCTATTTTGTGTCAATTGGTAGGATAATGTATTAGTTTCACTCAATGTGGTCTCAATACTTCAACCCTAGATTAGGCAGGTCTCAATTTATTACTCGATTGGCAGGACAAAACTTGTTCTATATTATATTTGGCATCGCATGAGAGATTTTTCACATTTATCATATGTTTAGATTTCCAAAGTACTCATTTTCATGTAACTCACTTTGTAAATAAACATGTATCTAGGTTTACAGAAAATAATAAACATTTTGAATTTCACAAATACAATGTGTCAAAAATCATGCTTTCATTAAATAGGAAAATATTTGAAGATGATTTTAGTCACATAAAAAAATGCAATTGTAATAGAAAACAATTTCAAAAACATTTGTAAAACTTGGTAGGATATATCCTCTTGCTTGTCTCTTATTGTAGCTAATTAATAGGTTCCTCGGTTACTGATTCTTGATTTCCTATTCAATCACATAATTTTTTATTTAATACTTAATTCAATCGATACCTTAGGCTTTTAGACGTTTCATGTGTATCCTATTTGTCTAGCTTCGGGATTGTTTGGTTTTTGATTTCTTGTTAAATGATTATTCCTATTTGAATTTTTTCAATTACTATTTCTTAGGCTTTGTTGCCTCTTGGGTAGTGTGTTTGAGCGTATTCTAATCTCAAAATTGAAAATTTTGATATTAATTCCTCAAAAATCACATTATACCTAATACCCACGGGTCTGTCCAAGACCACGAATCCTTTGACCACACTCGCGCCAAATGACGGCAAGGTGTTTTGTAAATTCCTCGTCAGGCACTGTGACTATGCATTAGGGTGTCGTGCTTGCGACACTCACAAATGAGGCATTCTACTCGACTCACTATCCTGCTCCACATGTACGAGGTTGGCCCTTACACCTGGGTCGCATGGCTTTGCAATTGAGGTTGCAACTACAATGCGGCCTTGTGTGTACCTTGGGTACTGTTTGATCGAATTGTTCCATTGTATATCATTTCAATCACTAAAATTCAATTCTACCAACACTCCAAAGATTCTTAGACATATTTTTATGAATCCTAATAATGCAGAACATGATTTTAGTAGGTTACCTAATTGCGTGGTATACTAATACGCGCTTTCTAAAATTTCCCATACATAAATACATGAACCAATGCTAACCGTATGAACTAACCATGTGTAGGCCACCAAAAATTCATGTGCCTAAGCATGCAACTTAATGTCTCCTAAGTATATGCATGATAAACGGAAGATTAGGTGTAGAAATTACCTCGAAGTACCTTGTTTGAAGGTTGGGAAAATTTTCTTTGTAACTTGGACGGCCGTTGGTGTTTCTAAGGTGGAGAAATAAGTCTCTTTCTCTCAATTAAAGTTGGTTATATGCTAGTGTTTCAATGAAGAGTTTGAGAGACACCAAATTCTTATATTTTTAAGTACTCTAAAATTCTCTTATAAAATTTTTTATTATTTTGACAATTTCTACACAAATTTTCTGGCCTTTTCCCCTTATTTCTAAGCTTCTAATATGAATTATTTTCTTTATAATAGTAGCTATGTTATTTGGCAAATTTTTGTTTGCCATGGAGTACCCGTGTCTCACTTACACACATATTATTGACTTTGGCTATTTTCCCTCACGAAAATTATAATAAATAATAGGAAAAATTTTATTGTCAGTCCAATATATCATGTACGTTAATAAGTATTTGCCATTTATACCCATAATTTTTGGGGCATTACATATACCACACTGTTAAGTCTATGACTTTTACAATAACTAATATATTGCAAACTGTACCCTTATTTTCAATTAATCTAAACTATCTTATTAAACCCATATTCTATATAATAATTATTTTGTCTCTTAATGATTTTTTAAATACACCCCTATTATTAATTAAATAACTAATAATAAGAAAACCGTTATATTTTTTGCTTAAATATGAATTAATAGTCAATGATATTTATTCTTAACCTTTTGTTAATTAATTTTTAATTACTAAAACACACAAATTATTGGCTACATTTGTTCTGCAATTTTGGAATCCAAAAATATACATCTAATCATTATACTTTTTAAATTTTATCTCTTTCTCTTTCTTATTTTATACAATTTTCAAAATAAAAACATCTAGAAATATACATTCAAATTTTAAAACAAACACTACCATTTATTTTTCCAGAGTCATCTAAGTCAGAATAAATATGTTTTTAGACCACCTCTTAAAATTCAACTTGGATGTTCTCGTGGGAATCTTGCTCTCATGCATCATATATAAGAAAAATATGGAAATCTAATTTATAGTGTAATTTTGTTTTCGTATTTGTATTTGAACTAAAAATTATAATTTATACCTTTCGTACATATATTAAATGTTGATAAAAAGTTCAATATTTGTATTTTAACTATTTTAAATTGTTATGAAAATTTTATTGTATTAATAAATTACGTTTATTCCATTTTTTCTCACTTATTGAAGGTGTGAAAGGTTACCAGTAATTAATAATGAGCCCTAAAACCAAATATTTTAAAATTTTAAGTTGCAATTTTGTGTCTCACTTGAACCATAGATGATTTTCTGTGCTTAACCCAGTAGGTTTAATTAAAACTCGTAGTCAACTTTGCCCGCTGTCAACTGGGGATATGTTGTAAGGACCCATGATTTTAACGAATATATTTGTGTGTATATATATTGTCTTAATTTATTAAAGAGGGATTAAAATAAATTGACTTTATAGCATATTTCTCCTCTTTTAATTGGTTCATTGGATGTTGTTTTACTCTATTTTTCACGTGTGATAAGTGCTCAAATGTGTTTAAACTTTTCTTACTATCAAAATTGACTGGCACAAATTTTGAGACTAAATTTAAAGACTAAATTTTGAGTATTTTACGTCGACTTGTAAAAATTTAAAGACTAAATTATACTTTTCGAACCAAATAAATAAATAAATAAATTGAGATTTCTGGGCTGGCTCCCCCAATTTGTGGACTTAGTCAATTTTACTTGCACAGCTGGTATGTCGTCTTCAATATGTTCTTCGCCTTAGCTACTTAATTAATTGTTGTGTTAATCAAGTACCTGATATTTAGTTGAGAATGTTGATATTAATTGCTTGTTTCAATAACATATGGAAATTTCAAAATTATTGGTTAAGTATTTAGCTATCTATTTAATTATTTATCCGATAACTAATTGTGATTTACCTCATGACCAACCTTCCTCCTGCGTAATTTTAGTTAAAATTAAATATTTCAAAATAATGGAATAAAAATTAATAGAAAAATAATTATACATTATCTTTTTTTCAAATATAATTACATAATAATTTATTATTAAAATCACTAAATAATTTTATATTTAACATTTATAGGTTTAAAGACAAGTTCATAATCTCAAAAGATTCAAAGTATACACCTTTTTTGTTGGCCTATACAATTTTAGAACTATTTCTTCAGATATTTAAAATTTTTTAAAGATGTCTTAAGTTGTTTAGTGCAAGTTTTAGAAGAAATGACTTAATAAGCTGTCACAAGGAAAAGTTAAGATCACAAAAATTATTTTGAAATTATACATAAATATCTATAAATTCATTTTTAAATTATTAACAAAGAATTATGATTATAATTATAATTATAATAATTAAAAATTTGTCAACATCTTATAAATTCTATTATCTTACTCTATTTAATGTAAAATTTCTTATTAATTTATAAAATTAATTCTTTAATCAAACAATTAATTTATATGAATCTTATAAAATAAAATGTATATTATGAAATTTTTAAAAATATTATAAAATAATTCTTTTAAAACTTAAAATAAAAGTTAACTTATGTTAAAAGTCGAATAAATTAATAAATGCAAGCTAGTTTATTAGATTCATTTAGGTTGGAAGATCATATTATTAATATATTGACTAATACGTTAAGATAAATTTTATCTGAAAAATGTTATGATGTTTTTGTCAATGAGGTTTTAATCTTCGTACAATATTTATAATTTTGTTATACACACACATATATAAGTATATGTTGATTAGTTTGCATGCATATATTGTAAGAAATGTTATAACATACATTAATATTTATTAATGTCTTGCTTTATGATCTTATTAAGTATACGTGGGCTGTAAACCTAAGACAACATGGATATCTTGTACTTATCATAGTCATTGTGTCATTAAGGCATTAAAAACTGAAATTTATTTGAATATGAGATAGGGTTACGAGCTCAACGTGCTATTACCTATATACGCATGAAAAAATATGTGCGATCAATAAGGGATTTGTTTTCTCGTAAGTAAATGAGGTGTTTACCCAATCCAATCCAGCTTCCATGAGAAGAAAATTTTAGATCAAGATAATGTGTGATTGGAAAGGGGTTTTGATAGGATATTAATCTCATGAGTGGTCATACGATTGAGTTAGTGAATTTGTGAAAATCCATGGCTCTTGATCAATTAGATAAAAAAAAGATAAAATTCTTATATCATATATTACTCATGATTAGAAGGGTTCATGTGATCTGATTATTTTATGTTAAATGATTTACAATATAGGTTATTTGGGAGGTGTTGTTTATATCATTCAAATTATACTTATTACTAGTTTAAGATGCACTTAGAATGTCACACACATAACAAGGAAAGGGCAAGATGTAATTGTGACATAGGGGGTTCGTACGAGGTTTAAGAAGTCTCGTAAGAAAATTAATTTGACTGCAATTGGTTTGGACCGAAAGGCATTATTTATTTCTTAAGATAGAATGAGTTTTAATTAATTTGAAGGTCCATATAAAAGCATATAGAGTCCATTCCATAGCCCTAATTGGATAATCATGGAATTAATAATCATACCATTTGTATTGATGGTGTCTATTTGAAATAAATAACTAGGAAGAGTTCCAAAAATATTATTTACACTTTTTGAGCCACCTGTTTTTCAAAAAAGGAGAGAAAAAAAATTTACTCGAAGGAGTTTTCAGAATTTCGTGAAGGAGCTCGTGAAAGTTCGTTAGAAAAGCCTTGCCTATGCCTAGTTCATGTAGACAATCTAGAGGTAATGCTTGAAGTTTTGAGAGTGAATTGTGTACAAAAATTGCTAGGAATTTGATCCTAGTTAATATTTTATACAACTTACTGCAGTTTAAATTTGTATGAGTTATGCAAAGAAAAATAAATTGGATTGGGAGATTGTTTTCCCACAACATTGTCTTTGATGTTTTGTGAATTCTGAATTGAATTTTTGTATCCCAAACCTAGTGACACTTAATATGCCTAATCTCTTTATTGGTTTCTTGTATTTTAGGTTTTTTTTGACTTCTTGAAATTCTTTCTAATGGCCTCCTTTTGACCTTATTATTGGGCATGTTATAACTTATCTTACTTCTCTTTGGACTTATCTTCATGCTTCTCATAATGATCATCCTAGTCACAACTATTTTATAGATGTTTATAGAGCCATTCCTTTCTCCTTTTTGTCGTGTAAAGTTTATTTTATAAGTTTGCAATGATATCATCAATTCATCTTGCCACAATGTTGCAACATCAATTGTCTCTACTATGCAACAACTATTGGAGCAAAGTGTTCAGCAAATGAATTGAGTGTTTTTCTTCACCAATTTAGCCTCTGAATACCTTTTGCCTACTGGTATGCCTGGTTGGTAATGTTTGTCCACTTGGTACAAAAAATAGCCGTAGCTTCACCTTCATCAATTTCAAAAATTTCAAACTAGGAAGCAAGCATCTAAAGTTTCAACTTGTGTAAAACATTTGTACCTTTAACTAAATTTTGTAAAATCTCCTAAGTTTCTTTTACTACTTCACATGCCTAAAAAAACTTAAACTGTCCTTTGTCAACCTTAGTAAAATTTATATTAATTGCATGTGAATCGCTAAGAGTAGCTCTTTCTTCATTTGTAGTCCACGACTTCTTGTCCTCAGGCATGACTTTTCTTTTCATTTCTTTGGTTCGCGGCTGCCACCCATCAATTATAGTACTTTAAGCCTTTTGATTTAATGAAAGTTCTTGTTCTAGCCTCTCAATATAGGCAATTTAATCCATCCAATAGGGGGAGGCATGATATGTACATTCTTTCTTTGGTGCTCATTATTTTTTAGAATCTAATCCACTTAAAAAACAAGCCTTTATAGATGATGATGCTCTGATGCTACTTATTAATTGGTTTTAGAGAATATAGGGTAAAAATTGTTGTAATATCTAATGAAAGATGCAGTGGAAAAGTAAAGAATGAGACATTAAATTGTTTATGTTGGTTGAAGCAATGTCTAGAAATGTTCACAAGTCACAAAAAACCTAGCTCCCTCATCTAAAATAAAACTCACATTAATCAATTTCCTTTGACCTCAACTTTATTAACTCGTTTCTATCTTAACTTCATAAGGCAGTAATATCCTCACACTTCTGCTTTGACTAAGAGTCTCTCTCTTGGTCTCAATTCAACTGTTGACTTGAGCATTCGTCACTAAGGAAATGAACAATCGATCAAACAAAGGTTGGATGGTATCTTATGGACGGACTCAATCCATGCACAGCCAATAAAGTTATTTTCTATCAAATGTTTCCCTTTTCGTAAACTTTTTTATATTTTTTCACTACTTCAACCCATTGTATTTCGTCCATATATAAAAGGCCATTGAATAAGGATGACAAATATCTTCAAGAAAATAGGATCTATTACTTTGTATGTTGGGACAAGTTCTCCTTATACAAAATAGTTCAAATATATAAGTGGACTCCATATCTTTATCCTTAATTACAATTAAAATTTCCCGTCAAACTAACATAAAACCTAAAATTTCTTGAGATTTAGAAGCAAGAATCCTTTGTTGATTGGTGATCTCGATAAGACAAGTTGACGTGCCAACATATGTTACAACATTTGACATAGAATCTCGTTTTTCATAGAGTTTCCATATCAACAATTTTGCCATTTCATTTGCCCGATACACATCCACGTAAACCAATTGGATTGTGTCAAAATAATGACAATCTTAATTGCATGGGACTAACAAAATATATAAATTTCTAAAATTTGTTAAAATCAATTGCCAAACTACGGATGGAATCCGGATAGTTTCTCATTATGGGTTTTCTATATTACACGAATTAATTTTTTAGTTTTTATACTAACAGTTTTTAGTTTGAGTTGACTTTTTATATAATTTTGTATTATGCGTTGATGATTTTGTCTTCAAAATTCACGAGAAATGGACCAAAATGATTAAGGTGGCAATTTAAATATTAAGTGTTGCGATCACTTACTGAACACTAGACATCAAATTATTACCAGGCTTAGAAATTAGGGATTATTAATAATATATACCCGAGAACTAAAATGGGCATCACATTTAAATGGAAAGGAAACCTTAGCCTTCTGTTTCAACTCATTGTTTTTCCATTATAGTGTGCATGAGAGTACTATATTTAACTATAGACAAATAGATTTAGATGTAATTAGGAATTAGTAATCTGACCAATTAAGCTGCAATTCCTCCCTTGGATATTCTTCAGACTTCATAATCCAGTTGGAGCAATTTACCAAGTGAACGTATTTTATGATGCTTTTTAAAAGTATTTTTCCTTTATCCTTTTGTCACGGCTGTAAAATTAAGGCTTTGTTTGTTTTCATTTTTTGACTTCCAAAACATACGTTATAATTATTATATTTTTTAAATTTTATCTTTTTATTCTCTTATTTTTACACAATTTTGAAAGAAACATACTTAAATTCTACATTTAAAATTAAAAAAACAAACACAATCTAAGCTTTGCTCTATTTGTTTAGGAGTTTAAATGACTTGCGCTCCACTTGAGAAGCCTAAATATTTTTTTTGCGAGTTAGAGCATGTGGCTCTTTTTATTTTTCAATTACGTTACTAACTCGTTGCCACTGTATTCTACTAACTTAAATCCTCTTAAATTTTAATAATATTTAATACATATATCTTTTTTAATATATTTATTATGTATATACTTTGTTTTATTATTGAACTACTAAAATAAAAAAATCTATATTTTTTTATAATGAGTAAAATTATATATATATATATATATATTTATAAACATACACACACCCAGGTGAAAATTTTACTAATTGTTTAAAAAGAATTAAGTCTTCAAAATGGGTATTTTTTTTCTTGAGATACTATTCTTATTTATTCTTGTTGGTATTCTTTTTTTAACCCACTCACATTCCTAACTCACACATCCACCTAAGGATTTGACCCTTAACCTCATTGTCAAGATAACATGAATCAAACTGTTGGAAAGCCATCTACGGGACTCCTGCAATGTTAGTGTTTTTAAAGAAGAAACATATGTTGATTAGTATACGGGGTAAAAGTATATGTATAGGTTTAGGCAGGTAAAAGTAAGAGAATTTCAAAATTTTTGAAAATTCTGGGTTATAGGTTTTAGTTGGTTTACCATATCCATACTATATTATTATTTTAATAATGATTCTTAATTACATAAAATGAAATGACACAACAATCTTTATAGTAAATACTTTTATTATTTCTATTATTTTCTTTTCTTATTTCATCAAACTTACAATTTATATTTATATGTTCTTTTAAATTTTATCCTTTTTAAATTCTTTTGATCTTTTCATTTTTTTTTATTTTAAATGTTTTACACAATGTAAAATCACATAATTTTCTTACTTTAAGTTTTAATTTTTTAATCTTTTTTTTCTTTTTAACTTTTTTTCTAATTTGCATTCATTCTCAAATTAAAGTGAGAAGTGAAGTCTCACATCTATACATTCTCAAATAATTATGCTAATTTTATTTTTAAAATAAATGATTTAGAAAGCCAGTCTACTAATTAAGGACATTTATACGTTTAAAATATATATATAGTGTTTTAATTCTTTTAGGAAACATTAAAGAAACATAGTTGAGAAAGGTTTTGGACAAGACAAGCTATTGTTTTTGACACCGCAAAATATATGCTATAATTATTACATTTTTTAAATTTTATTTCTATTTTTTTTTATTTTTACATAATTTTTTTTAAAATCCAAAAACGAAAAAAAAAACATAGCCAATGTTATTCCATTAATTTTGTAAGGATATCGTATAAATTGAAAGAAGCCCATCATTAGAGTATTTACATGAAAGAAATTTTATTCCTTTCCAAAAACATTGTTATCAATACAAAATTGCAACAAAAGTACACAATTAACATGCCTAAATACATTTAAACCCATCATTGTCTACAATATTTGGAAAACTCTTTTCTTCCTAATTCTCCTCTTGTTACCATCCCCTTGCATTCTTGACTATGTCAACATCATCTGCAAAGGGAGGTTTCAAAATCTTTGTGAGTGACAAAATACTTCGTAAGGGGTTTTTCTATTTTTTTAAGATGTGAGTATGAAAATAATTCTTTTATGAAAATAATTTATAAAAAATTTTCAATTCTACCGTAATCCTTTCATAGTGAAACAGTTAAAATATTTATTATCATGTGGGTTTACATTGCTCATAGGCTTCAGACATTTAGTGTATTATTTTTACTGATTAGAGTCTTAATCTATAATCTTGACTAAGGAGGATCACATGCAGCTTTTTCAGCTGTCATAATCTTTAATTTCAATTGAGAGAGTCATATACTCAATTTTTAACATCGATTGAGATGGTCACATGCATGCTATTAATTGTCTTAATTTTTAACCTTGATTAAGGGGGTCAGCTTAACTTCGGTTGAAGGGCCCAATACTTTAACCTCGATTCATAAGTTCAAACTTGTTTCTCTATACTAGTGTTCGCTACCATGGCATGAACAATCTTATCGAAATTCGTCATATGCAAAACATTCAATTGGGATTGTCCACAAAAATTTATGTTTACTCACCTCCATGATAAACGTTATGAAGTTTATGTTTAAAGCAAGTTGAGCAATTTTTGATAAAATAGTCAAAGTTTCTCAAATAATGGAGATTAAACATTTTATATCACTATAACATCATTGGTAAAAGCGTACTAGCTTGGTAAAATAATTTTGGTTAAGCAGTTGCAGAAATTTTCAAGGAACTCACTTGCATTGTAAAATTTTATTTATGCCGTAAGGGCAATTTAAAAACAATGTAGTTGTAAAATCAATAAGATAAATCCACTTATTTAGTAAAAGTTTTATTTGTGCAATAGAAATTAATTTAAAATAAGAGCAATTTAAAAACAATGTAGTTGTAAAATCAGTAAAATAAACCCACTTATTTAGTAAAAGTTTTATTTGTGCAATTGAAATTAATTTAAAATAAGACAGCTATAAAAACTGACAAGGCAGGTCTACTTACCTAGTAAAAGTTTCATTGGCATAGTAGAAGTCAATTTAAAAATAAGATAGGCGTAAAAACTAGCAAGGCATATCCACTTACTTGATCTTAGCACTTCTGATTTGGTTCTTCACTAGTTACAGGTCCTTGAATTCCTATTTAATCACAATAATTCTTATTTAATTCCTAGTTTAATGAAATTTACCACCTATACATTTCTTAAACGTGATCTAAGTCTTGGAATCATGAGGGTAATTCTTTCTTATGCGGATTTGCACCAACTCTTATTTAACCTAATTAATTTTTACCTATTTATTGGATTTTCTATCATCGGCTTGAGAAAATAGTAGTTGAAAACACTAAACAAGTAAAAACAAATTGTGAAAACTACGTTTTGGATAGATACATGGATTTATCTGGCCGAGTTTTGGATCAATTGGGTCACAACAGTTCAATTAGCCATTCACTAGAATTATCCTGATTGAATTTTGGAATTACATTCCAGACATATTGTGATCAATTGTTGTCGATCGTAACTTCCAAATCACATAGGATAGATTGCATCTTCTATAGATGGTTGATTTAGGAAACACTGGATTAACGATCGTTTAATTTGCAATCAATCTCGATTGATCACTCAACCCTTGGATCACCTATGATTGATCTCATGGGTTAATAGGTTGATTTGGAGGTCATTGTTTTCACAATCATGGTCTTTTGTGATCGTTCTTTATTGATTGCCCTGTTTGAATCAATAGGGATCAATCCGAATTCCATTTGGATCGACTCGAGCACCTAAAATTTTCTAGTTTTTTCGTTTTTTTGGTAATTTTTGGATCCAAAACCATGTTTAACGTCATTTTATGAATGAATCCATTTCTCATGTTTATACTTTTATCTAATGAGGCTCCATAAAAATTAACAAAGATTTTGAATGCCTAGTTGAAAGCATGAAATCCGTATTACTTTATTTCATATGTACATACATTTTAATAACTACTTGTACATCCATGAAAATTATCTTAGGAGAATGGAAAAATCTATGTATATGTACCTACAGATTAAAAATCCTAGTTTCTCTTCACAAACAAATTGACATATGGAGTTTCAGTTCAGGAATTTATCTAGATGCTTGGGTCGAAATAGTTCATCTCCTCTATCTTCCCTTTTAGCAGATTCGAGTTTAGGTTGGAAGTTCTTCTATTTTTCTAGTAGCCCTTTGGTGTTTTCTCTTAGTTTCTTATTGCTAAGGTGAGTTTGGATATGATTTGTCTTGCCTAATCCACATTAATTCCCCCATTATTCTCTAATGATCAGCCATCAATTACTACCCCTTCATTCAGTCATAATTCATTTAATCATCAGCACTATATCTCTCAACCTTAGTGACATGTTTTGAACATCCAAAGATTACCCCATCAGCCCTAACTTTACCCAATAATCAACCCCATTCATCCCTCAACAGCCTTAAAATCCACCCCAGATCAGCCCCAAAATCCCTCTTGTTTTGATGGCATGCTTTGACCGATAACTCAGCTCTATCATCAGCCTTAACTCATCTTTTAAGCAGCCAAATACTCTTCCATTAGTCAAAATTCACCCTAAATTGGTTTACCATCAGCCCCCCTTCAATCCTCCTTACAATTATGGTGTGGCTGGACTAGCCCAAATTTTCATCCATCACCATGCACCATGCAAGACCCATCAATATCCACCATTATTATCATTAAAAAAATCATCATTATCATTAAAATTTGCATTCAAATATTATAGCTTTGAAGCCGTCCATAAAAAATCCGTCACAAACATTTAGGGATAGTGTTTTAAAAGTCATCCCAAATTGTGGGACTGCTTTAGGACAGTCATAGTTTGGCATAAAATTGGGACGACTTCGAGTTAATTTTTTTGAGATGGTTTTAGAACGGACTTTTTGAGACGAATTTTTTTGTGATGATATTGGGACAGCTTTGGAATACGTTTTTTGGCAAAATTTTGCAAACCTTTCATTTATTATGCAAAGTAGGGCCAATGTTATCATATCAAAATTAGCAAGCAAAAATTAAATAAAATACATCACAAACATCACATTTTTCATTACACACTGAATAATAATGTCACAAGAAACATGTCATATTGTTTAGAATACACATAAATGGTGTGAATGAACTACAGGTTGATATCCAATTTTCCATCATTATCATCATCATTGTGGTCCGACTGCTGTGAAAGGCCAACAATGTCAAACAAGTTGAAGCCATGCAGCGATGCAAACCATCATAAGGGTCACGGCCCTAAGACCATGACACAGTAGTATTTATGAACTAATTTAGTGAATACTAAAGCCAACTAATTCAATAATGTAAATTAAAAACCATTCTAGAAATTACACAATATCCATGATAATAGTGTCTACTCTCAAGTACACAATGACTTATTTACTACATCTAAATGTCTCAAATAAATAACATCAATGATACTAAAGTTAGAGCTAAATTTATATCCTCATCCTCGATCTTGAACTACCATCCCTAGGTCTGTCTATTGTCATTTGTTTCTTCTATAAAACATTAGCTAATAGTGATAAGCGATAATTCACCTAGTAAATGGTCATCTACCTTTTTATCAGGATGTGAACATAATAAAACATTTTACCATATTCAAACATTTATATAAAATTTTATAGAAAGCTAATATTTAAGAATTTCCACATTGAGTACCACACATTCTTGCCATTAGCTTATTCCTTAGTACACTTTGGAGCACAAGTAATTTGAGCACTATTTTTTTGATCAGGACCTTAGTCCTTTATCCCAACTAAGGAGGGTTTTATCCCAACCTTCAATTCCGATTGAGTGGAACTTATATCAACCTTTAACTTTAGTTGAGTGAGGCTTATCCCAACCTTTAACCATGATTGAGTGCGACTTATCTCACCCATCATTTGGTGAGTGGGTGGAACTAGCTTCTTTCACCATTCCTACTAGTCCCTATTGTACTTCACAATGATCCACGTACACAATTAACATGCTTGAGACAATTTAAAATATAATTACATAACACGTGTTTACATCCACAAGCATTTTGGAATAAAACATTTAAACTAGATATACCAATGTACATCTATCGAACAAGAATAATTTTTGGGGAAAATAATTTGGAACGAGTTTAGAAATCATAAAGTTCTAGAGAATATTTCGAAGTAGGTTTCATTAGGAATACAAAATTTTCAAGAAGTACCATTCATTTGAAAAAAGCATTTATAAAATTCCACAAAGTAACCAATTACGTAGTAAAAGTCAAATTATGTACCAAAATCAGTTTTTTTAAGGCAGAAGCAAAAAAACGTTGCAGATAACCACTTGTTGCTTAATTTTGCTGGATGTCAGGATCCTCGTCTACCACCTTTTGGTTTCCTAATCAAGCATGTGCATAATTCTCATTTGACACTTGACTCAATTAGTATCCTGTGCTTGTCAATGCTCTATGTGTATTCTATGCATTCATACTTATTTGAATTCTTACCATTTATTTTCATTTTACCCCATTATGACTCATACAATAGATTTATGACCAAATTGGTTTTAAAATTGGAAAAATTCGGTCCAAATTACCCAAACATGTAATCTATTTAGAGTCTGCAATCAAACCTCACAACTATGGGCTCATGGTCTGCATTTGTGGCGTCTAACCACGATACATATTGTTTTTGCCGTACTTGGCTCCATGATCACGGTATGATGCTCCACGACCACGAGTTCTCCTACCGTGGCCATGCCCAAACTTGAGAGACGTTTTGTAATTCTCATGCTTGGGTTCGCGACTGCTGAACCTCCTTGCATGATAGCACCGTCTTACGATCGTGGTGTGATGCAGATTTTCATGCATGAACTGTTTGACGCGGATTTTAGGCTCTACTCAAATCCAATCTCTAAAACTTATTTATGTCTGTGTACCTATGGTCCTTAGGCCTTATTTCATGAATTAAGAGTTACGAAAAATTTTATTCTACATTATTCTAAATTTTTGAAACACTTGGTACACATTTTTGATTATTTGAGCGCTTACACAAACATGTGCTTCTATGGTGTTTACATATTATCACATGAATTAAAATTGCCCTCAAACATCAAACACATATAACTCTTTAAAATTTCATGTTTTCATGTGCCTATGCACGTCAAAACAACAGTTCTATGTGTATGCATGATAAACAACTAATTTGACTTAAAAAATTACCTTGTGTTTAGGTGTTTGGAAGTCAGAAAAATCACCCAAAACCTTTTGCTCACCATTAGCTCTCCATGGTCTCAAAAGTACGGTTTTGACCCTTTAAAACCACTATTTATACCTAGATTTAGCGAGTGTTTGCATAGAGTAGAATTCTTAATAGTTTAGGTCCTTAAAATCAATTTCTCACTTTTCAGATTTATGGCATATTTTCACCAGAATTTTGGTCCCCCTTTTCAGTTCTATTTCTTGCCTCTAAAGCATGGAAAATTTGTTCCTTAATTATTAAACGATAGGATAAAATTCTACTAGCCAAAAAAGCCTAAAATCCCCTTATTAGGATCTCTTACTCACTTTCCAATGTTTTCACTTGAAAATAAATAAAAACAGTGAATTAAAAATAATTTCCATCGTGATTCCATAAAATTCATTTAAAATAATGTACTATTAATACCCAAAGTTTCGGTAAGGAATTACTCGCCTAACAGTGTACATTGCCTTCTACGTGCTCTTAATATTATCCCAATAACTTCAAACAAAAATAGTTAAATAATTAGGGTGGTAATTTTTATAAATCATTCATCAAAATTATTTCTATAATCATTATTGTGTCCTAAAAGTTTAGGGTATTACAATAAGACTTGCTCTTACTTGGCCTTGTTAAGCTGCAACCTTGTCTTGTAATCATTATGCTCTACCTTGTTTTATTGCAACTTCTCATTTTGCTATAACTTTTTTTTTTTTTTTTGATGAGTTGCAAGCCCCATTTTACCATTTTAATATAATTTTAACATTTTTCAATAAACATATTTTTGAAACTGCAACCAAACAAGCGCATATATTCATAATAAAATAGTGTAGATAAAGATATAGACACATGAAAAAGCTCATCTTCAAATTCAAGAAAATTTAAATTGTGCAAATGTTGCATATGAAAGTTTTACTTGAACAAAAAGAATTTTAATGGTCTTCAAACTTCAGAAAACTTCGTCATTTACAAAGTTTCAATTGAATGATAAGATTTAACATATATTTAAGCGACCGTACCAATCTTAGAAATCAAGCAACAAAAAATCGAACCAATTTAGAAATTAAAGTAACCAGTTTAGGTAAAAAAATAAACACACTTATAAAACAAAAAAATATAGAAACCAAAAGTCAACGGCAGATAAAGATTTACAAAAATAACTAAAAAAGAAAATTTTTTTGTTAGGCATGGATAGGGCTACTAGGAGATTGTAACCGTACAATTCGTTGCATGTTTACATTGATATTCTTCTAAATATTCTTTTTTCCTTGAATCAAAATATATGACCGTTCAAAGTCTAACAGTCACTCTTATTTAAATTTTAGTCAATAAAAATAATTTGTACTCATATCCATCTCTTTCTTTATATTCCTGAATAATTAATACTCAATCAAACGCATTTTTCAATAAATTATATGCGATATTTATGTATACTACTCAATATTTAAAATAAAAACAAAGGAAGCTGACAGCCTTGCGTCCTCCTGCCCTATTGAGTTTGGTTTTATTTCAAAAATGCTGTATGTTAGCCCTGTTGGGTTCGGCAAATTACAATTTATCAGGGATTAATGTTGCTATTTTAGGTTATGTGATTACTATTATAAGAATTCATTTCGAAGATAATTTAGAAGTGCTATAGAAAAATTATAAAAAAGAAAATATTCAGAATACCCAGAAAAATATAAAAAGAGATTAACTTGTTTGTATTATAATTTGTGCACGTCCAGTGTGATTTCACGGGTTTTTTTTTCAAGTAGTTTTTGTTGTTAAGCTTTCTTTACTCTTGTGAGATTCAAAGATATTTATTATATAGTTGAAAATCCTGTTCCAACTAGGTATACTGGGAAGTCTATTGACAACATTAATTTCATGTCATAAAAATTTATTAAATAAAATTTATAAATACATATGTATAGATATGGATTTCACAATTCAAAAACATTAGCCAAATATATCTCCCACAGAAGACAAAGCTGATCCACTGCAATATTTATCACATTTATATGTGTGTGTGTATGTGTGCCTGTTTGTGTTAAACACTAACAGAAATAATTAATAATTTATTAAGAAATCGTGCTACATATATCTATATATATATATATATAGAGAGAGAGAGAGAGAGAGAGAGAGAGAGAGAGAGAGATTGTAATTAATTTTTAGAATATAAATTTAGATATAAAAATGCATATGTAAATGATTATATGATTTTAAATAAAAATAATTATCACATTTGAATTTTTTGGCCGTACGTAAAAGAGAAAGGAAAAAATATTTTTGAAATGTATGGAGTTGTATTTCCCGTGAGTATATTCAGAAGAAAGAGTGTGAAAAAAAGCTTACTAACGCTTCTTAAATGGTCTTCAACGTTAGATTTTTTTAACAATCTCTTTAAATTCTTTTAAATTTCCATTATTATCATTGTTATCCATTGAAATTCTCATATTCAGTTATTGAAACGTGAGAACCATCTTGATGATAGACGTTATCTTATGTTTATTAAAAAAATGGTGTCTGGTCCGTCTAGTCATCTAGTTAGGGGGGAAAATGTTTCAAACAACACTTAACACATAAACCGGCGAGCTGCGATTCCTCTTTGTAAAACAGAGTGAGTCCTAAAACACAAAACTTCAAGATTTTGTAGACTTCCACTACCCAAAACTGGGCGAATTGAGACGACAAATCTAGGATGGCTAAAATCCGTCTCAAATTAAGCACGGTATATTTCAGTCCGTACTAAATCCATTCTTAAAATGATTAATTTTAAAAAATAGCACTGCTGTTACAAAGCCATCTTAAATTTAACATGGATTTTTAAGTGGTCCCAAAGTCTACCAAATTGGGATAGTTTTAGAATGGGTTCACCTTGAAATCTCAAAATCCGTCCTAGATAAATTTTGGGTGCAATCATCCCAAAACCATCCTAATTTTGGGACGGCTCTGATATGATTTTTTCCAATGGATTGATCTAGCCGTCCCAGAACATGGCCGTCCTAAAGCTGTTTCAAATTCTGGGATTTGTTTGGCACAGCTTTGAGCTTAGCTATCAAAATCTGTTTCAAAGTCATCCTCAAATTATTTGAAATTAGGTGCAATATAGTCATACCAAAGCCGTACCAAGTAGGAATGACTTTGGCACACCATGGGCATTTGGTTGTGAAAAATTGTTCGAAAGCCATCCTGAAAGGCGGCATATAACCAAATAATACATGTTATTTCTTCATTCTAATGAAGTTGAAATTAGGAATTTATTCACCCTTTAAGTGTAGGGAAGACATCAATTCTACATGAGCTAGTGGATTTATAGTACAATCCTATGGATTATTGATTTCATTAACATTTTACAAGAGTTATACCATGTACATATATATGTCTATGTTATTTTTTTTGTAGATTTATACCTTTTTTAAGTAATTTTTGTCATTGGGTTGAATGTGGTGGATGGGAAAAATATTATTTTTAAGCAAAAAGTATTAGTGTTGATTACAAATCCCTACTTCATAATTTCTAGAAAATAATATTAATAGTTTTCATATTTTGTTGTATTGTTGGTGTGTGTGTGTGTGTGTGTATTGTTTGGCGGTAAGCTAAAATGAATTGTGCTTTTAATACAATTGCAAACTTATAGTGAATGGAAAATCTAAAATCAATATGTTATCTCTATAGTGAGAATGAAATTTGTTAGATGACTTCTGTTTCTAATTAAGGTGTAGTTAGGGGTATTATGCATCAAAGTGGACTTGTTACGGAAATTTAAATTTATTGTTTTTATTTTTTAATAAGATGTTACGCAATATCAGATCATGAATATATAACAACAACTTGCCCGAGTGTGGAGATTTGACACCAAAATTTGAAAATGGGGTTAATGAATTTGTTGAATGGGCAATATAGCAGCATGAGGATATGGACTGGGCTAAAATTAGATGCTTATGCTCTCATTGTAAGAATACAAAATTTCTCGACCTTAATGAAGTTAAAGTTCACTCATTCAAGAAAGGATTTGTTTAAAATTATTATAATTGGATCAGTCACAGTGAAGCTCAATATTGCGATGCAATGCTAAATGTAGAGGGATGATCCATACGAACCTCTTCGATGTCAGAGTACTTTCGAACAATGCAAAACTTTGGTTGGGAGCACCATATGGTATATAATGCAGTTAGGGTTTTTAGTGGCCCCCAAATTAGGGCTGGTTGGGCCTTCCTTAGGGGTAGGTGAGCAGTAGAGTTATTCTAAGTTGTCAACTACTCAATGTCATGAAGGTACTAAATTCAACGCAGAGGATGTCAATGGGGTGGATTGTAAATTTTTTGATGTACTGTATCTGGCAAACCAATTGCTGTACAGTGATTGTGAAAATTTCTTACAATTGTCTGCAATTGTCCGAATAATGAATATTAAAGTAGACCACAATATGTCACAAAGTTGTTACGTGATATTTGTAAAATGATTGATGAGATGCTATCAAGTGATCATTGAATGCCTCCTAATTTTTATAATAATAAAAGGCTAATATGAGAGTCAGGTCTTTTAGTAGTGAGAATTGATTGTTGCAAATTTGACTATATGTTGTATTAGAAAGGGGATGATTAGTTGGAGCATTGCAAATTCTGTATAGAAGAAAAATTTAAAGCGAGAAAGACACCCCTGTCGGTTGAAAAGTGCATTTCATACAGGCATTTGATCTACTTTCCTCTTACTCTAAGGCTACAAAAGTTGTATATATTACAAATAAATGCTGAGCATATGACTTGGTATACTGCTCACAAGACGTCGAGTGGTTGCATATGTCATCTCTCAGACGTTGAGGTATGGAAGCACTTTGACAAGACCCATCTTGATTTCGCAACAAATCTTTGTAACATACGATTGGGTTTATGTGCTAATGGATTTCTCTAGATGGGTTATATTGGAAGGCATATTTGTGCTGGCCTATTGTTGTGACACCATGTAACCTGCCATCAAGAATGTGCATAAAGTATCTATATATATTTTTAACAATGGTGATTTCAGGTTCGTTTAATCTAAAGAAACCTATAGATGTATATATGCAACCACTTATATACGAATTACTATAACTGTGGATGGTGGATATAGTTTCATTCAATGCGCATAAAAAAGAATATTTTAACATGTGGACTGCTCTTATTTGGATAATTAATGACTTGCCTGCTTATTCCATATTGTTTGGGAGGAGTGCAGTCGGAGTCATGGAATGTCCAATTTGTCTTAATTTGAGCATAACTTTTTACCTATGTCATGGTATGAAGCTTGTTACTTCAACTGTCATTGCTAATTCTTACTGCCCAATCACCTCTACCGGAGGAATAGGAAGCATTTCACTAAAGATCAAGTTAAAATGCTAGGGAGAGAAAAGTGTGACTAGATATGAGAGAGTGTCAGGAACCTATCACAAGTGGTGGATGATCCACACAGTAGGAGCCCAAGATTCAGGACTAATCACAAGTAGACCAAACAAAGCATATTTTGAAATTTACCATATTGGCAGACAAATATACTACCATATAATTTGGATGTTATGCATGTAGAGAAAAATATTTTTGATAATATTATTAATACAGTTATAGATGTTAGAGGCAAATTTAAGCACAATCTTAATACTTGGAAGGATATAGGTATCATATGTGACCATCTTGAGATTTTAGTCATTGTGGACAATGTGGGTCTAAAGTCAAAAGCTGCGTACACCCTTTCCCAAGAGCAAAAAATAAAGTTTTTTCATTGGTTGAGAGTCTAAAATTTCCAAAATGGTATGTTGCCAACATTGGGCGATCTGCCGACATGACTAAGTTGAAATTACACAGCCTTAAATCTCATGACTGTCATACTTTTAGGGAGAGGTTGATACCCATAGCATTTAAGAATTTATTATCCGAGTTTGTGTGGAGTGTCTCGATGGAGGTCAACTTACTTTTTCAACAGTTTTGTATGTCAGTCGTTCATATAGAATGGGTAATAGAAATAGAGTCAACTTACTTTTTCAACAGTTTTGTATGTTAGTCCTTCATATAGAGTGAGTAATAGAAATAGAGGGTAAAGTAGCACGTATAATGTGTAATTTGAAAAAGATATTTTTTCCATCATTCTTTGATTCCATAGAACACCTGATAGTGTATTTACTACACGAGGCAAAGGTTGGAGGCCTAGTTTAATACAGATGAATCTATTTAAGAGGTATGTTAATTCTACACTTTATTTGAATAGTGCTATTGATGGGTCAATGTCTTAGCTAATTGATATTTGTATAGGTTTCTACATAGTTTGAAGAAAAATGTGAAGGATAAGGTCCATGTCGAGGCTTCAATTGTGGAGGCTTATATAATTGAGGAGATAATCACTTTTGTACCACACTATTTCAACACAGAGGTCTTTTCAAGGCAGACTAGGCCACTGAGAAATGACATGAGACCCACTTCGGTGGATAGACCTCCTTTTTCCATATTTAACCATCCTAGGCATGCATCAAGAGGACAATTCTTGAGATATCTTACTACAGAAGAAAGACATGCTATTATGACCTATGTGCTTCTAAATTATCCAGAGGTAGAGCTACTATACAAGTAAGACGATTGTAAATGTTGTTTCTTTTATTGAGATCCTACTTAAGTTGTATTACTTATTGGTACGAGTAGATGCATTATTTTTAGGATAGACTATTTTTGCAACACTTTAGAGGCGATCATGTTGATGTTGATACCGTAGTTGCAGATTTATTTGCAAAATGGTTCAAAAATTATGTGAGTCTTCTTTCCTATCTCTTTTTTCAACTTTATTTGCATTTACACCAATTTAGTTTTTATCAAAAAATGATGAACAAGTTGTCAACCCATCTGTCAATATATTAGACCCATTGTTACATTGCTTAGCTTATGGGCCTTGCAACCACGTTACCATTTACTTAGGCTACTTCATCAATGGTTTTAAGTTTCACACCATACATTATGGGCGATGAAAATAAATGCATAATAATGGGATATGTGTCTGTAGTATGTGTTATGACCACTTAGAGTATGATTTTTATGGAGTTCTTGAGGATATAATTCGCCTTGATTACATGCTCATACCAAATATGCATGTAGCGTTGTTTAAGTGTCAGTAAATGGTTCTTGTTAAAGGGCAGAAGGTGTACCTAAAGTACAAGCTAGTGGAGGTGAACCATTCATGAGTTTACAAAAAGAACAAGCCATTCATCTTGTCCCAACAGTATGAGCAGGTATATTAGACTGATATTCCTAGCATGAGGAGGGACATGAGTGATTGTTTAGCAGTATGCAAGATGAAAGCCAGATCAACTATTGAGAAGCGATAGGAGGATGTGGCATATCAACCAGATGAGGATTTGAGTTACCCTTACTTAGGCAGTATGTTTGACATGCCTGATGATAGGACAGACTCTAGGGGTGAAGATATGTTTTTAGTATCTTGACATGCTCACTATTATTTTAATGTATATTGGGAGATGGGGAATGTGACACCTAATATTTTTGTAAATGTTGATAAATAATATTATCTAACATAACGATCATACATCCTTTCCCAAAATAAAACATAGCATGAACACCTCATTGCTTACACAGCATATTAGGTACGTGTACAAGGTCGGTTATAAAATGTTCACATTTCACCATAAAAAAAAAACAAAAGCATGAAAAATTAGCAACTTCTTCATCTGCAATTGCCACTCTACAGTTCTAAGCTTGCTTATCATCCTGTCTATTGTGCTACATGGTGTCTTCCTCACCAAATGCGCCTATATGATCAAATGGGATATTATTGAGAAATAAAGTAGGAGTTCAGCTCAGTGGACCAATGGGTGCCCACCAGAGGTAGATGGTTCGATTGATGGTAGTAAGTGTGTAGACATGAATCCCATGAAATCATGTAATTGGCCTGTAGCATGTGTCATGTAGACTGAAAGGTTGTTGGACCAGTCGTTGCATCGTTGGGAGCACGTCCAAACTACAATGCATGTCATGGTAGAAGTCGTGATGCCAAGCACAATGTGCAGTCCAATATGTACTATATGGAATTTTGGGACAGCTTTGTATTATCGTCCTAAAGCCGTCCTAAAATGAAAATTTAAATCCCCTTCTTCCCCAATCTTTCATTTCCCTGTCAAAAATTCTGTTTTCCTTTTCACACGCTTGCTCGTCCGCTCACACTCAACACCACTCTTTTCGTTCAAAATACCACAAATTTCAACTCCATATTTTAGTTATACTCCAACAAAGTAAGTATTAAAGAATTTATTTCTTAGTTATGCAAACTGGTGGAAGTTAAATGTCTATGTAAATTTGGGGTTTTTGTAAAAATTTCATTTGGGTGAAATTTAGGGTTCTTGAGCAACATGTTTGGATTTCTTGTAGATGTTAGTGAAAAATATAAAACTGCTTTTGGAATTTCTATATTTTGAACATTTTGGTGAAATTTATTGAATGATTAAGGTGAAATTTGTTAGTGAAATTCATGTAACGTATTTTAATGCTTGGTGTTACTTATTGGGTGGATTGAAGCCCTTTTATTTAGATAGTACTTGATTAAAAAAACTTGCACATCTAGTGTTTGATGAAATGCCACTTAATCTCATTTTGGCTAACTTTTGGTTGACAACCTAGATGATAGCCTTATATATGTGCAAATTATTTAATGGTGAAATTTGTTAGTATATTAACTCAGAATAAGGTGATCATAATTGGTTTCATTTGTTTAGTGGATTTTTGGACATCAAATTAGACAATTTAACTATCTATATTCATGTACATGACTTATTTGATGAAATGCCATTAAAAAATGTTATTCCAAATAGTTTGCTTATGTATATATTACCCATCCCAAACTTTATTTCATATTCACCTTCCACAGTTATGACGTAAAGGATTATATTTACTTACATGTATCCTTTATTTGTTTCTAACTTTCTTTCATATTTAGTCAACAAAATTGACACCATAAATTGAACAAGTTCGAATGAATTTGCTAGAAGCTCTTTTTGTTCTATATGATCTAATGGGTGCTCTATTCATTCTATATGATTTAGGCTACTAATGAGTTAAACTTGCACATCAAGTGTTTGATGATGTAGCATTCTTTAGTACTTACACAAGTTATTAATGTTATGTTGTTACTTATGTTTGTTCCAAATTGCATGGTTGGCTTTTAGTTTAGTTGATGACAATGAATTGAATTGAATTAGGTAAGGCATACATCTAGGTGTCATTGAGTTATTATGGGTAATATCTTAGATGTTGGGTGCTTGTCTTAAATGGGGGGACAAAAAAAAGGCCTATTCTATGTGAAGATAAATAGCTAACTAATTTGGGAACATTTATCCACCCAATTTGATTAATATTTAATTAATAGTACTTTCTAGGGGTAGAGTATGATGTGGCGTTAACAACCTACGTGGCAGGACAGGCGGACAAAATAAGAACACGCCATGCTTTATGCTTATGTCATCTTCTCCCTTCATTGACGATAATGAGACCCAACCCCCAAGTCAAATACAAGGTGATATACCTTCTACATTAACACACAACTCTAACGAACCATCACAATTATGCAGGGAGAGGGAATTTTATATTGTACCTATTACAGCCCAAACGACTACTGCAGGTGGACTGTTCTAACCCCAGGTGGGTGGGCTAAAACATGTGACAAGCATCTGTTTTAGGAAGTATAAATTTAATTCGACATATATATAATTAATCATGTGCACCCACATACATAAAAAAAAAAATTAATTCACTACACCTATATTTTAACTTATCATTGCAGTGCATGAAAAAAAGTAACAGATTCAATTAAGTCCAATGTGTTTGAACATTATAATGGATCGTGAATCCATTACATTGACGTTACATTAGAACAAAAGTAAGAATGGTTTCGGATTTTCAATGTATGAAATCTCCACTATATAAAAAGGAGTGATTTGACACTTTTCTGAACTTTTTCCATTATACAAATTCTAATTAAAACCATAAACGCTAATTTAGTTTTCTACTATAACTTGAACTTATTCCACACGTGTTCATAGTTCTTGTACTTTTATGTTGTCACGTTTTTCCACAAATGAATTTTGTTGGGACTCAACAGATAATACGGTAATACAACATGCCTTTAAGAAAAAGGCTCACTGAGTTAATATGGAAACAATTGCACTGGGTAAGAGTTTCTAAAACAAAAGCTGATTGGATCTTACAAGAAAAGTGGGATGAGATGTTGGGCAAGTGGGTAGATGATACAAATTGAGTAGTATGTGAAAAAAATCGTGCCAACTGGACAACTAACACATCTGAATCTACTATCTATCGTGAGAGCTTAATTTCAATGACCGCACACTGTAAAAGAATGGTAAGCGAGCGAGAATATTTGTATTACTCTCCATATTCATTTCATTACCTTATAATTATCCTATACAATACAGGAAGCACAACTAGGACGGTCGCCGACTCCTCTTGAAGTTTACTCTAAAGTTTGGAAAAGCGCAGCTGGAGAATGGGTAGGCCCTTGTGTACAGTTTCAGGGAATAAGTACAATTACTTAAATATGTCCATATTAAATATCTTGTCTTGCAACTACTAATTGATTTTTTTATGTCTAAAGGAAATGATGCAAAAATTACAACCTGACTAAGACGCTGCTGAAGTCCTAGAGGCATAAGAGTTAGAGGGCTATGTGACTTCAACTAACTCAACCAATAGCAACATGATTGTCCTCAATGCGCTTAGTGGTTTTAAAAAAGGCTACTTGCCAGGGATGGGTTCCAAGGATCAGTCTTACAAACAATTGTTTTATGGATTGACTAGCTCCACAACTTTCTCACTAAACCTTGAGTTACAAGTAATGCAAGCTATATTGGAACATACACAAAGTAGCTACGGGAGGGTGATGCAGAAATAGATGACTACAACGCTAGATTGGCTCAAACAGAGGCAAGATTAAACAAATTTATGTGACTTGCTTCTAAAAAGCTCGACCTCTACTCTTTCGATGACAATAAAGGTGACAAATATTATGAGGACCTCGATAGCAATGAGGAACTCGATAGCTAGATGTAGATGTTGTTTACCCAACATTTCCCATTTTGTATGCTTCCTTTTTCATTTAAAAGATGGGATTGCATAACACTTGTAATGTGACTTTATTGTGTGTAAATAATTTTACCCCTTTGAAATTATTACATTACATATTTGTATATTTTTCCCAGAATATCATGTATAAAATTTAGTAATTAATTGTACAAGAATAGCAGGAATTTAACATAAGTTTGATTGAAAATTTCCTCAAATTTAATGCAAAAGCCGTCCCAGATCCGTCCTAGATCCATCTCAATTTCTATGGAAAGTTGTTCTAAAAAAAATCATCCCAAAACCATCCAAAAAACAGACTCACAGCCTTCACAAATCAAACCATCCCAAACTTGTCTCAAAAATACCATCCCAAGTACAACCATGCCAAAGCCGTTCTAAAGCCATACCAAAATTATTTCGAAAAAGTTATCCTAAAATCGTCTCAAAAGAAACCATCCCAAATTTGAGATAGCTCTGTTATAGCTGTCCCATATTTTAGCAAAGAGGTAAATAAGATCGGATTATAAGCCATTCCAAACAAAATTTGAGATGGATTCTTATTCCAAATGTATCTCAAAATCTGAATTTTCTGGTAGGGTTTTTTAACTCAAGCACTGCAACAGCGAGAGCTACAGTTTTATATTTGGTTCATTGTGCTTTCAGAAAGGTACTGCTTCCAGAAAGCCTAATCTTTAGCACGTATCAAACTTGGGTTAGTTGTTTTATTCTCCAAAATAGTCTCAATTGCTACAATACTTTTAATATATACGACATTTTGAAGTTGATTCTTTGGATTTCATTTTTCTGATTTGACCAATCAGGCCTGAGGCGTAATGGACAAGATTCAATATCTCAAGGATGGTGGACGAAAAGGCCTGTATTTTTTTTATGTTAATATAAATAAATAAATATATGTTTGTTTTTCATAATGTAAAATATGATAATTTTAATTAGCACTAATACACGTCTCTCACATCACCATTGTGGAAAAAGATGATAGCCCTATCAACACATCAATCTACTAGTGGACATTTTACACGCATTATCTTCAACTTTTTAGGAAGCAATAAATTTACCCTAATTCATATAGGTAATGATCATCAGTTTCACATTCTCCAATAGTAAGCTTGGTTCTTATCACAAAATGAAGACCACATTATTTTATGAGGTAATTAAGTAAAATATATTTTAAAGAAATATTCATTCAACAGCACAACTATGTGTGTTTATTTCACTTCATATTCTCAAAAGTTTCAACAAGACAAAGCACACCCATAGTTGAAACTTGAAAGCAAATTAAAGTAGTGAGATTTAATCCTGATCATGGTTAAATCCTAATAAAGACTGGGAGACAATCTTGGGGCAACAAGGACATCGAGTGGTGTGGCTTTGAGGTTTGTCAATCCAGCACTCTCAGTCATGTCCACCCCTTCATCACGCACTGTCGAGATCTCGAAAGCCTGAAGCAAGTTAGCCAAGCCCAGATGCAACATCTGCAGGCCAAGATTGGTCCCAGGGCAAATCCTCCGACCACCACCAAATGGGATCAACTCGAAATCTTGGCCCTTAACGTCTAAATTTTTGTGTGTTGTAAGAAACCTCTCCGGCCTGAACTCCAACGGGCTGTCCGGCCATACCTCTGGATCACGGTGCAACTTCCACAGGTTCACCATCAGCCACGTACCTTTGGGAACATGATACCCTCCTACAGTGCAATCTTTGGTGAATTCTCTAGTGCCGCCTAAAGGGCCAGCAGGGTATAGTCTTAGAGTCTCTTTAACTAAGGCCTGGAGGTAGACTAGGTTGCCGATGTCTGACTGGTTTACTCGTCTTTGCCTTCCAACGTGCTTGTCCAATTCTTCTTGAGCCTTCTTCAGGACATGACGATTGTTCAAGAGGAGGGAGAGTGCCCATATTGACATGACTGTAGTGGTGTCTGCCCCACCGAGAATCATAACCTGCTTCATTCGAATGGCCTTGTTCAAGTGAATATGTGAATAATTGAATAAGTGTTTATTTGATTTGATTATTTGTTAGACTAACAAATATGTATTTGATGATCCAATATTCATTCTTTTTTATAGTATAAAAGTATGTTAACTGTGAGTATACATTAAGAGTCTATATATAAATATTAATTTGATTTTGAAAATAGAAAATGATTAAAATTTTTGAATTATTCTATGTTTTGAGGGACTGTAATTTTGAGAGGTAAAAAATAGCTTAATATCGCTTCCATACAATATTGCCGCAGATGAAATCCTGCTTACTCAAAATTCAAGAAGAGTAATTATTCATCATCAACGTCGAGAAAAGGGTAAAAAGTTCGATAAGATTCTTCCATGATGTTCACCCGTAATTTACTAGTTCTAACTAACGATAACCCATATGTTATTTTTTATCATATATGTATTTTTCATCGATATTTATTACCACGGCAAATTAAAGGAACATTGGTCTAGACAACGATAACTTACCCCGCAGGTGGCTTTGATGATAGTTTCGGAATTAAATTGACCCTGAAAGTCCGCACCTCGCACCGCCGACAGCATCACATCCATGAAATCCTGCGGCTTATCCTCGCCGGAAAATTTCTTCTCACGATGCTCGTCCAACCACCCTCCGATCATCCTGTCCAGTTCTTTTGCAGTTTTCTTCATTCTCTTCTCGTGTCCACCCAAATCCAACCACCCAAGACAAGGCAGGGCGTCGGCCTTCACGAACAGACCCGCCAGGTGGAAGAAATCCCTCATAACCTCCCGGCACTGCCTTGTCTCCTTCTCATCAGCTCCTCCGCCACAAAATCTCTTCCCTGCCACCATCCTCAGGATAACGTTGAAATTCAAGTCCCCAAACCACCGCTTCATGTCCACCAACACCCACCCCGACTGGTCCTTCTTCTCCTCCCAAAGCTTATAAAGCTCCCCAACGGACTGCGCAAGTTCCGACGCACACACATGGCTCAGCAGCTCCACTCTACGGATCGAGAGAAGCTCAGATGATACAAGTTTGCGCAGCCCGCGCCAGTATGCGCCGTATGGGGAGAAGCCGAACATGGCAAAGTTGTAGCTCAAGTGCTTGTTGGCTCGCAACGCAGGACGAGACGAGACGGCCACGTCGCAGGTGGTGAACAGTTCTTTGGTCAATTTCCAGCTGCTCACCACCAGAGCCCGGCGCACGCCGAGCCGGATGGTGAATAGTGGCCCGTATTTGTCTGCCAAGGCTGCTAAGTTGATGTGGGGAAGTCGAGCGGAGGAGCCGCCGCCCATGAGATGGAGATGGCCCGTGAGGGGCCATGCGCCGTCCGCTTGAGTTGGCAGTCTGTGTGCACGGTTCTTGGGCTTAGGGTAATTTGACCGTATCAGGTAATAGCAAAGAAGAAGAAAGAAGGCAACGGCTACTGCGATGGCAGAGTCGAATTCCATGGCCGGGATTAGTGATTGGAAAGGTGGTGGTGTTATGTGTTTCTGGGCGTGGGTATATATAACTGTACGTTTTGAATTAATATGATATATTTTTGGATAATCATGTGACAAAGTAAGTTGCAATTTCTAGGCTGACATTCTCCACACATTATTACCAGTTGTCATTATTTTGTTGGTGCAATTTTTTCCAGGGTTCTGTCGTCTCGGATAGTGCTTCGCATTGTGCCTTTTAACTATTTGATTTTTTATGCTCTGGCGTCAAATATGAGTTAATTAAGGTTAAAAGATATTTTTAAGAAGTTTACAGGAAATATTTGTGTTTGGTTGGTTTTAGGGTTATGTTGTAAGTCAGTTAGTTCCACAAAATCACACATACAGTGAAAAATAAAAAAAACCTCAAAAGTTTGTTTACTCAGTTTGTTTAATAGTAGAGAAGAAAGAATGCAATGGCTACAGAGATGACAGAGTTGAGTTCCATGGCGGGATTAGTGATTGGAAGGGTGCTGTCATGCGTTTAATGTAATAAACTATTACTTATTTAATTACAATTAATAATAATAATTTAATAATTAATAAATTAAAGAAATTTTAATAAACATATATATTATTTTATATTTTTATTATAATTAATATTAGTTGGAATAATTAAAAAGAAAAAGAAGAATTATGAATTGAGCTATTTGATTAACAATAATTGATAAAAAATTAAAAATAAAAAATGAATAAATGCATAAAAACAAAATAGAATTAAAACTTACAAATACATAAAAAATTATGATAAAATATAAAATATTACAAATGTACATTAAGATTCTGCTTGTTTATTATTTTCAAATTGTTATTAATTATAATTAGTGATATCTATTATTTAAGGTTTAGAACAAGTTTCAATTTTCTTTAACAATCTTATAATTTAACAAATAATAGGTATAATTAATATAAAACCGAAATATAATTTTGAATTAATTTTTTAACTATAATTAATAACAAATTAAAATATAAATTCATAAATAAATACAAATAATTTATAATAAAATGGTTTAAATACATAAAAATAAAGTATAATAAAATATAAAAATTATTCAAAATTTCGTTTATTTTATTATTTTTAAATTATTATTAAGTGTATTAAATTAATTAAAAATGTGGTATAATTAATTAATAGTGTAATTTAGATAAAAATCATTGAGATGGCACCACATGCCGTGTTACGGGAGGTGCATGCACAAAACCGGGACAAAGTCGCAATTGCCACGTTGATAGTCTTTAAACATCATTGTCAATTGTCATTATCTAATTGGTGCAAAATTTTCCAAGCTTTTGTCTCATGTAATATTTGTCACGGTGCGTTTAAATTGTCTAGTTTTTCTTACATTATGCTGTCCAATCATCCTAAAATTGTTTATCGAAAATTTTTATATCATTGTGATTTGGTGTTCAATTATAACAAGCTTTGCTATATTATTAAGTGTTTTAGTTTGTTTGTATTGTAAAATATAAAATTACAAATTTACTCTATTTTTTACAGTATGAAAACACACATTTACCATTATCTTATGTTCTTTTGTTTTCACTATAGGAACTTTTTTGGATTGAAACGACTTTTTGGAAGGGAATTTTCTTGAAAATAGTCCCAAATCAATTTGGAATGACATTTTTTATATTAATTAAAATGTAATAGTTTTATAATTTATAAATAAATTATATAATGTACAAATTTTACTGTTGTGCATAATTTTCAAGACCACAATTTTACCTTTACCCTTGAGGTGCACATGCTCGTAGGTGCTTAATTGCGTCAACGTACGAAAACAGGGGGTAAGTCTAGTTCATGGGTTCCAAAAACTGGTATTAGCCAATTTGGATCATCCACAGTGCAGTCTCCAAGCAACCTCCGCAATTTCACAAAATTGGCCAATTTGAGGGGCTTTACAAGGATATCAGCAAGTTGATCTTCACTTTTGCAAAATACAAGCTCAATAACTCCACCTTTTGAAAGTTCACGTGAGAAGTGATGTCTCACATCTATCCGTTTTCACCTTGTATGAAAAATAAGGTTCTTTGATAGCTTGATTGTTGAACTGTAGTTTGGCCGTAATTTTGACGGGAGTAGATTTATATTTTTATGTTGTATATGGATGCTATTTTGCTCATCAGCGGAGATGTAGAACTTCGTTGAAAAACTCTTTGGAATCATTTTAAAATGGATGATCTCGGTGAAGCATCTTGAGTATTAAGAATCCATTTTTAAATTATCATAGAAGGGCTACGTCGATAAAGGTATGTAGAGATTTGGCATACAAAATTATAAGTCACATCACATGCCCGTGTCAAAAGGAGATAAGTTTAACTTCAAATAGTATCCAAGTAATAAAGTTTATTTTAAACTTGAGTGACATCCCTATGTATTGACAGTTGGGAGTCTCATGTATATGCAAATTTGTATTTGCCTATACTTTGGTTTTAAGGTGGAAATGTTGGGCAAACATCACAATAATTTGGGGAGAGAACATGGGGTAGAGTTGAAAGGATTTTCTAATATTTGCGAAGGACAAAGGGGGTAGATGTTCATGTACAAGAGGTTGGATTAGCCTGAGATCATTGGGTTTTTTGATCTGACTTCACTGGACGTCTGGTATAAGGTATCCAATTAGGTTAGTTGGCGATAGCACTTCCTCTTTAGGTTGCATATTGTTGATGACACGTGGATGTCAATAAGGATATAATGTGATAAGATGGTAATAGTATGGTATTGGGTTTTAAGTGGTTCAATTAAAGTATTAAAATTATAAGAACAAACTATAAGATTGCAGATCCATTTACTAAGACATCGATAGCAATGGATTTCATGAGCATGTAACTTGTATGGGTGTCATTAGTTTAGATGTTTTATCAATAGGAGTTTATCATTTAGATTAGCTCAATATAGTCTTGATGTTGTGATTATTCAGTTATGGATGTTATGATTCGGTTTTACAATTGTTTTATAACTCTGAACTCTAATTTCATACAGTTAACTAAAGTTGAACCAATTGGAAATAAGCATGCAAGATCACCAAAGCATGTAATTTCCATACCACACACACTGACACCATGCCATTTAGTAGAGTTGATACTTGTGATCAATAGGTTTTGTTGGTCGAATAAATGTAATCACAACTCCTTGACTCCTTGCATTGATGAGATTGATAGGTGAGATGATATAGATGATGAAAAAAATTGTTTGCACACGTTCAGAAATTTATAATGATTCATGTGCAATCAAAGATTGGTTTGCCTCACATATGGCTATGTAGCTCCAGTGAAAGATTGTTGAATGTGGACTTTATAACATGTATGCATGCATGTTTGATTGATGCATTTGGACATGTGGATGCATACGTAAAGTTTTGTGGATTGCACGTATATTCATTTAACAAGGTTTTGAGTTCATTTGAAAGTGATCAAATAAGATAATAAAAAATGGATGGAGTGATTTAAAATAAAGTGTAAGAGAATTAATTATTTTGCATAGAATCTCAGGGCCTAATTGTCAATTATTGATGAACCCAGTGGGCTCTTAGGCCCATCAAATTTTTGATAGAAATAAAAGAATTTCGTTGATCTTGATTGACGTACAATATTTAAAAAACATCAGAAGCAAGTTTTTTAAAGGCAAGGACTCTCATCTCCCCAAAAAACTGTACGATCAATGAAAATACCATCAATCCCGAATTCATGCAGTGCAGCTAATTGATTCAAGTAAGAGTTCGTATACTTTTAATACTCGTATAATCTAAGAAAAAGTTTGGATTTGAAGTGTTCATTGAATAAATCCCAACACTAAAAACAATGGAAAGGGAAAACGTTGATTGCTCCTTTTATGTCTTTCCCTATTGAGTTTTCTTAAAGAAACACTGATATGCAGACTTATTACATGGTTGAAAATCCTGTTACAACTGGTAACTATCATATCCATTAACATTAATACATGTTATAAATAATTTAATTATACATATATGTGTGTGCGTGCGCGCACATGCATTTACGTATGTATAATTAAATTATAAATATATATGTGTGTGTGTGTGTAGAGAGAGAGAGAGAGAGAGCATTAATAGATTTTGTAGTAGTATTATCAATCATACTGGAAAAGTTAAATATTTCGTAGGAAAATTAGGACAAATAATTCAAGAATATATGTAGAAATTTGAAACTACTTGTTATTTAATTTTGCCATTTAATGATTAAAATAAGAAATTTTTTCTAAATTTTAACTGAGCCGTGAAAATTTTTATTACATGAAGTATCATATGATAACTTGTAAGATTGAGGAAGCCTTTTCTTAATTTTTAATATTTAGTTTGGTTGATTGTTTTTGTTTTGGTCACGGAGGAAGACTTTATCTGAAGTAATGGACTAGTGGAAAATTTGGGCTGGAAGACCACAATCCCAAAACAATATTGGCAATCAACGGCTTAAAAACTCTACATGGCAGCTATAAAAAATATTATCCAAATCCAATTTTTCCCACAAAAGACAAACTAGGTGTGTCAGTAAGATATCAAAGCGACATGTACACTATGTTTGGATACCATTTTTCTACCCTTCACGTCTCTTTGAAATACATATACTCTAAATAAATTACCTATTAAAATATGTTGTTTTCATTCCTTCTTACTCTTACACGATTATTTAATTTTTACATCTAACAAGCACATCTTTCATCCTCATCAAAAATTGTGTCCAAACATAGCCTAGAGATAATTTTTATAAATATAAATTGAAGCCTCTGCAAAACAATCAAACTAAGTTTGATTGAGATTTTGTGGTACTTTGATTACTCAAAAATATACATGCTCCAACATAATACCACCCCCCCCCCCAAAAAAAAAAACAAAAACAAAAACAATTTTGTTTCTTTATTTTTTCTTTAATGTCATTTTAAAAATTTTTTCACCTATAATAACCTACCAAAATTTCAACCAAACATATATATAGTGTTTTAATTCTTTTAGGAAACATTAAAGCAACATAGTTGAGAAAGGTTTTGGACAAGACAAGCAATTGTTTTTGACACCATAAAATATATGATATAACTATTATACTTTTTAAATTTTATTTCTATCTCTTTCTTATTTTTATACAATTTTTTTAAAAAAAATCCAAAAAAGAAAAACAAACATAGCCAATATTGTTCCATTAATTCTGTAAGAATATGGCATAAATTGAAAGAAGAATGAACACAGAAGCTACTTGAGTGGACACATTATATACTATAAGAAATTATGTAATCTAGGATGACTCTTGGGATGGTGTATATCAACAAAAGTCATCTCAAACTAAATAGGGATGGCTTTAGTCTCCCTCTTATCTTTGGGATATAACATGGCAATATTCTTGAGATAATTACCCCAAGAATGTCAAAGCCCATCATTAGAGTATTTACATGAAAGAAATTTTATTCCTTTTCAAAAACATTGTCATCAATACAAAATTGCAACAGAAGTACATAATTCACATTCCTAAATACATTTAAACCCATCATTGTCTACAATATTTGAAAAACTCTTTTCTTCCTAATTCTCCTCCTTTTACCATCCCCATGCATTCTTGACCACGTCAACATCATCTGCAAAGAGAGGTTTCAAAATCTTTGTGAGTGATAAATTATTTCGTAAGGGGTTTACCTAATTTTTTTAAGATGTGAGTATGAAAATAATTCTTTCACGAAAGTAATTTGTAGAAAATTTTCAATTCCATAGTAATCCTTTCATAGTGAAATAGTTAAAATATTTATTATCACGTGGGTTTACATAGCTCATGAGCTTCAGACATTTAGTATACTATTTTGACTAATTAGGATCTTAGTTTATAATCTTGATTAAAGAGGGTCACATGCAGCTTTTTCTGCTTTCTTAATCTTTAATTTCGATTGAGAGAGTCATGTACTTAATTTTTAACCTCAATTGAGAGGGTCACAGGCATGTTATTAGTTATCTTATTTTTTAACTTTGATTGAGAGGATCAGCTTAACCTCGGTTGAAGGACTCAATACTTTAACCTCGATTGAGAAGTTTGCATTTGCTTCTTTATACTAGTGTTCACTACCATGGTATGAGCAATCTTATCGAAATTCATCTTATGCAAAACATTCAATTGGGATTGTCCATGTAAAACAAAAATTTATGTTTACTCACCTCCATGATAAAAGTTACAAAATTTGCGTTTAAAGCAAGTTGAGCAATTTTTATAAAATAGTCAAATTTTCTCAAATAATAGAGATAAAACATTTTATATCACTATAACATCATTGGTAAAAGCATACTAGCTTGGTAAAATAATTTTGGTAAAGTAATTGCAGAAATTTTCAAGGAACTCACTTACATAGTAAAATTCTATTTATGCGGTAAGAGCAATTTAAAAACAAGATAGTTGTAAAATCAGTAAGATAAACCCACTTATTTAGTAAAAGTTTTATTTGTGCAATAGAAATTAATTTAAAATAAGACAGCTATAAAAACTGACAAGGCAGATCGACTTACCTAGTAAAGTTTCATTGGCATAGTAGTAAAAGTCAATTTAAAAATAAGACGTGTAAAAACTGGCAAGGTAGGTCCACTTACTTGGTCTTAGCACTTCTGATTTGGTTCTTCACTAGTTACAGGTCCTTGAATTCCTATTTAATTATAATAATTCTTATATAATTCCTAATTTAATAAAATTCACCACCTATACATTTTTTAAATGTAACTTAAGTCTTAGAATCATGAGAGTAATTCTTTCTTATGTGGATTTGCACTAACTCTTATTTAATCTAATTAATTTTTATCTATTTATTGAGTTTTTTTTAAGAAAATAGTAGTTGAAAACACTAAAAAAAATTGTGAAAACTATGTTTTGGATAGAGACATGGATTAATGTGGCCTAGTTTTGGATCAATTGGGTTACAACAAATCGATTAGCCATTCACTAGGATCAACCTGATTGAGTTCTGGAATTACATTCCAAACATTTTATGATCAATTGTTGTTGATCATGGCTTCCAAATCGCATAGGATAGATCACATCTTGTGTAGATGATTGATTTAGGAAACACCAGATTAACGATCGTCTAATTTGCAATCAATCTCGGTTGATCACTCAATCCGTGGATCACCTATGATTGATCTCATGGGTTAACAGGTTGATCTCGAGGTCGTTGTTTTCACAATCATGGTCTTTTGTGATTGTTCTTTGTTGATTGACCTATCTGGATCAATAGGGATCAATCCGAATTCCATTTGGATCGACTTGAGCACCTAAAATTTTCTAGTTTTTTCGTTTTCTTGGTAATTTTTGGGTCCAAAACCATGTTTAACGTCATTTTATGAAGGAATCCATTTCTTATGTTTATACCTTTATCTAATGAGGCTCTATAAAAATTAACTGGGATTTTGATTGCCTAGTTGAAAGCATGAAATCCGTATTACTTTCCTTCATATGTATATACATTTTAATAACTACTTGTACATTCATGAAAATTATTGTAGGAGAATGGTAAAATCTATGTATATGTTCCTACGGATTAAAAATACTAGTTTCTCTTCACAAGCAAATTGATATAAGGAGTGTCAGTTCAGGAATTTACCTTGATGTTTGGGTCGAAACACTTCCTCTCCTCTATCTTCCTTTTAGGTAGATTCGAGTTTAGGTTGGAAGTTCTGTTTTTCTAGTAGCTCTTTGGTCTTTTCTCTTAGTTTCTTATTGCTAAAGTGAGTTTAGATATGATTTGTCTTGCCTAATCCACATTAATTCCCCCATTATTCTCTAATGATCAGCCATCAATTACCCCTTCATTCGGTCATAATTCACTTAATCATCAGCACTATATCTCTCAACCTTAGTGACATGTTTTGAACATCCAAAGATTACCCCATCAGCCTTAACTTTACCCAATAATCAACCCCTTTTATCCCTCAATCAGCCTTAAAATCCACCCCAGATCAGCCCCAAAATCCCTCTTGTTTTGATGGCATGCTTTGACCGGATAACTCAGCTCTATCATCAGCCTTGGGTTCAACTGGAATGTGGCACATACTCTAACATGTAACATATATCAGGACAGCTTGTGATTAGGTTTAGAAGGCTTTCAATCATGCTATGATATAGACTCGCATCCACTGGTGTTCTAACATCATCCTTGGTAAGCTTTGTGTTGACTAACATTAGTGTTGCAATATGTTGGGATAACTTAAGACTAAAACACTTCGCCATATTCTTGGTGTGCTTACTCTATGAGACAAATGTTCTATCACCAACCTATTTTACCTATAAGCCCAAGAAATAGGTTAGTTACCCCACTATGCTTATTTCTAATTCCTTCCTCATGAACTCCACAAAGCAATCAACAAGCTAGCTTAAATTATATCTGAGGATGATATCATCCACATAGATTAGTGCAATGAGTATGCTGGTGTTGCAATGATGGATCAATTGAGTTTGATCAACTCTCCTTCTCATATATCCTTCTTTCAAAAAGTGTTTCGCAAGCTTCTTGTACCAAGCTCTAGGTACCTGTTTTAAACCATAAAGAATTTTATTGAGTTTATAAGCATGGTTTGAATATGTAGAGTCCTTGAACTCTTTAGATTGCTCTACTTTGACTTCTTCTTCCAACACTCCATTTAAATGCACTCTTGACATCCATCTTGATCTTGAACAATAGACAACTAATATGAGCAATCTAAGTGCTTCATGATGTGCCGCAAGTATGAAGACTTCGTTAAAATCAACTCCTTTTACAGACATGTAACCTTGTGTGACTACTCTAGCATTGTTGTACGTAACAGAACCAAGCTTGTCTATCTTATTCTTGAACACTCACTTAGTGCTTATCAAGTTCACATTCTGTAGTTGTTCCACTAGTGTCTAAACATCATTTTAAGTGAACTAGCTAAACTCTTCTTACATCACAATAATCTAAAACTCATTCTTCAAGGCCTCATCCACATAATTTGGTTTAGAGTTGGACAAAAACCAAGGGTACGTTGCAAGATCTTAGCAGTTGATGCTCCCTTGGTTCTTAGTTCACCTTTGGTCTTCTAAGCCTCTAATGATTCCTTTTAGAGGGGGGTTCTTCTTCATCCTTGAGGAAAGTTACTTCGAATACTGCAGTGGGGTTTCATTTTAGCACTACGGGTACTATCTGGTGATGAAACATCTACTAGTTGATTTCCTTCTTCTTTAATCCCTTTAGGAACATCAGAATCACCATCATTGGTGTCATCAATAACTTTCACAAGCTCTCTTTTCTTGATTCTCTTTCCTTCGTCAATAAAAATAACATTAATAGATTCTAGTTCAAGTCCAATATTATATACCCGTTAGACCTTGCTCGTAGTTAAAATCTTCAATGATCACACTCATGAAAGTATATGATCTTGTAACGTTTCCTTTTCCAGAGTTCAAAAATCTTCATTCTCAAACTATCTTCTATGATCACACTGGATTTCACAACCTTAGAATATCCCATTCCTTTTTTAAGTTAAGCATTGCATGTACAACTTCTTGAAAGCAATAAAGGCATCACCTTCTTTTTGAGAAATTCCTCCTATCTATATCTCGAGTTGTCATAGGCATAGACATAGATGTAGCATTTTCCACCTACACTTATGACATTAGTTGGTTCTACAATGTCTATGTGTAATAACTATATGATTCTAGATGTGGTAGGTGTTACAACACTAGGTGACTTTTCCTTTGAGATTTTCCATATTGATATGCTTCATATGATGTGAATTTTCTATGTGTGGCAATTCTTTAATTGCTTTAGACCTTAAGAGCTAAGTAGGGTTGCGATAGTTTATATGCCCAAGATGCATTTGCCAAATCTCATTATCACTAACTCTTATCTTAAGACTTGTTGCAACATCATCCGATAATGACTTGGTCCCTATCAGCGTAAGTTTGTCCTAATCATTGTAGGCACCACACTATCCATTATGAAGCTGACAATGAGATTCTAGTCATATAGTTGACTGATGCTAATTAGATTGGTCTTTAATCCTTCAATAAGAAGTACATTTTTCAAAAGTGGGAAACTTTCTACACTTAGTGTACCTTTTCCAATCACTTTTCACTTTTAATTGTCTCCAAAGGCGACCAATCCACCTTCGTAATCCCTTCAATTAAGTATATTTACTTTATCTCTTGTTATGTGCCTGGAACATCTATTGTCAAAGTACCTTTTGATATTGGAATAGGTCTTTAGTGATGTATAGGAAGCATAGCACCTTAAATTAGCTTCTTTACCAAGATTCTTCTTATACTTTTACTTCTTTTTAACTTGCTTAGAAACTTATTGTAGTCCTGTCTTCCATTCATGAGATTTCCAAAGAAAGTAAAATAAGGGAAAAGGAAATGTTTGAGTCTTAGACAGTACTCACTGATGTTAGTTTTCTTAGTAGGCCTTCTCTTCCTCAATGTTATGACGTTACCTAAGCAAGCAGTGTATTCTGATGTATTGCAGTAGGAATGCAACATGGTATGATTTCTTTAGCACTCTATTTAGGAGAGATCATGTTGAAGGGGTGTTCCAAATTAAGTTTCTCTCGTCTTCTTAGCTGTATTTTGATCATTAGATGTAGATGTGCTAGCACATGATCTTTCTCTTGCGAAGGTTTTGCTTATTAAACTGGTGCTACAACATTAGCTAATAATTCTTTTACAAAATTGATTTTCAAACACATCTCCATGCTGTTTTCTAAGGTATTGGAGAAGCCAACTCCATGGTAGATTTTTGGTATCTTTTTAATGTTGAGATTATCTTTTAGCTTGGCCTTCTCTGAATTCAAACTTTTTTAGCGCCACTTTAGCTACCTTTACTCTAAAAATGGTCATGGCATGATCTTTTCTAATTTCTCACATTTTTGCTCCAGCTCCTCGTTGTCCTTTTCTACCCCTGCATTATTTTATATAAATAATTATAGGTCAACATTAGTTGTCCTTGTGTAAGCTCACAATCACTATCACTGTCACTCTTTGATTTAGTTGGTATTGATGCACGGGCTATAGAATCAAGATTCCTCCTCTCTATGGTGTTAAACGCCACATTTGTAAATACAAGTTTCTCTTCCTTAGACTAGTCAAGATCATCCTCGTTCCATATAGTAGCCATTGACTTATTTTGTTTCTTTATGATATTTCCAGATTTAGCAAGGATGTGCCCAAACTTAACTTGTGGCACTGGATCCCCTTCCACTTAGTTCTCATTTCGCCAAGGTTTTTTCTTAAATGATTATCTCTCGATTTCCTCACGTTGTTGATAGCCTTGCTTTGAGTTCCCTTATTTCTTTCTTAATTAAATTTCTGAGTTTTGTGGGACAAGGTTGACTCCTTCTGTGTTGCAACACACACCACCTTGATAGCTTTGCTCACTCCTGAGATTTATTCCCCTTTCTCTTATATCTTGAAGTAACTTCATCTCATACGTTTGTAGAGAGTCCATCAACTTGTTCAGCCTTAAGTTGTCTACACCTCTCACTTCTTCAATGGTAGCCGTTGTAGCTAAAAAAATTTCTAGTAAAGACGTTAAGGTTTTGCATACCTACTTCGCTTCTTAATATCACTTCTCTAGTTGACATACTTGATTGATGATCACCCTCAATTTACCATTAAATGCACTAATATTTTCTTCTTCTCCCATTCTCAAGCTCTTGAATTAGGAGGCAAGCATTTGAAGCTTTGACATATGTACATTGGTTATTCCTTTGTGAATGTTTTGTAGTATGTCCCTCGTCTCTTAACTAATTCATGGGTGGTTGATATTAATTTAAATAGCTCTTTATCTACTCCTGTAAAATGATGTTTATGACTTTTGAATATCCCAAGACAACTATTTCTTCACCAGCGATCTAGACCTTTACATTCTCGATAAGAATTTTTCCATCAATAGTTTAGGTGGATGGATTCCATCCATTGGCAATGGAATACTAGGCCTTTTATCAACATATTTGATAAATGCCATCATATAGGCTTTTCAATACGAATAGTTAGACCCTTCAAGGAACGGTGGACAAGTAAGTGAGGCTCTCTTCTTTGTACTCATGACTTGATCAGAAATTTCAATATCTCACTTACTTAAAAACCAAATCACAAAAAGGTGACATGGCTCAAAATCCATTTGATAGTTCTGATTAAATACCGCAACACCACGCATTACTGAAAATAATTATGTTGGAACACCACATAATAAACACAGAAAGTAAAAAGAAGTGAACAAGAAGGAGGCGACCTCCTACATTTACAGGTCATCAGCTTAGATAAAAGATTCTATTGTGTTAAATTTGCCAAGTGTACAATCAAATTTTAAGAGAAATACTCCACACGGTCAATCCTCATTGATCTCAACCTTTCAAGCACTTTAAGCAATCCACAATGTGTAAGTGCACACTCAAACCAACTAGCTCCCATTGGTCATATCTAGATTGTACATGATATGTTTCACTCTTCTTTTACTTGATCACTCTTTTCCCTACTCAATTTAACATAGATACCATTTCTAACCACAAGAGACAAAGTAATAATTCAAGTACACTCAATCTGTGAAATTTGAAAGGTCCAAGATGCACTCTAAAGTCTCCAACCATAATAATCTTCCAAGGTCAGTAACTTCTACTTGTTTTGGACATAAGATCGTTGAAAAATTCGTGACAATATAAACAACGCTTTCCTACCCTTCTTTGCATCGAGTGTTTTAACACCAATTCGACTTTCCATCCCGAGCTAGATATTTTCCAACTTATGCAAATTTTGTTATCAATTAACATGACATGGACAAAATCATGCAATCCTCATAAATTAAGTAAACACTCCTAATTTGCATCCATACATGAACATTTAACCAATTTGCAACTAAATCCACAAATAAGGAAATAGATTATACAAAATCTTTCCTACATGACATGAGAGATTTTAATAAAATCTTTCCAATCTTTTTTGGGTCACAACACTACCCACTCGTGTATATGCTAGCACCATGCCATTGCTACATTAGCTATCACGTCACCATCATGCCAGCTTTCACACACCAAAAATTTAGAAAAATTCAAAAGAGAGTTAAAGAAAGACAAAAAGAGAAAAGGACATAGAAATAAGTTAGTGAGAGAAAAAATATTAGAAAAATGAAAAGAAGATATGCAAGTAAGAATAATAATTAATACTAGTTATTAATATAAGATATTTCAGTCAATTGTTATCTTAATGGGAAAATAGCATTTTAGGCAAACTCTTTGCCAAGTTAAAAAAATATTTTCCACATAAATTTATATAAATAAAATATATCTTTATATTGATTTATGTAGTTTACATATATTGAATTATAAATTTAAAAGTTCTACAAAAAATTTTTAGTAATGAAATCAAAATAATCTAAAACATAAAAGTTGAAAGCAAAGAGAGAGAGAAATAAGCGTGGATGATAGAAGAAAAAATTAATGAAAAGAATGAAATTATATTACAAGTAGCAGAAAAATAACTAAAAGGTGGGGGGGGAGGGGGTAAGACCAATTTTGTAATTATATTTTTAGTGCTCTTCAATAATCATATTTTGATACCAATTATTTGGAGCAGCCGAGTAGGTCAGGCTGAGTCGCACATCAGTTTCATTTTCCCCCAACCAGGTGCATGCATTTACTGACGCCGGGCACACACGGAAAACCACGCTTGCCGCCGCCGGCCCGCCCCCCTCCCCCCCACGACACTGCCTATTGCCTATACAATAATATAATATATCCATATTTATCTATATCTTGGAATGGAAAACGATGGCCACGTCAGGAAGCGGGTTTGATCCAACCACCGCGCGCCTGCCGTCGCCCACCCAACTGGCTTAGCTGTCCATCATTCTGGCCTTTTCCATCGCGATTTCCCTTGGCTCGTTGACCCCGCTCTCCCTCGTTTCTTTTTTGCCAGAATAGAAAGCAAAAGTTTAATACTACACGCCCTCTTCCTCTCGTAATAACTTTAGAAGTAAACGGATTATTATTATACATTCGAATACATTGACGATGCGTACATGTATGTATGTATGTATTATATATCTACAAAAAGTAACACTGGGATCTTTCATTTTGTCAGCTCTTACCCATCTTCTTCCCCATGTAAATTCACCCCCATTTTCAGTCATTCCCTTCTCTTTTCTTTGTCTTTCATTGTTTCTGATATATGTATGTATGTATATGTAGACACGAGCATACGCATACACGCGCATATAGTTGCACACACATAGACATATATGTAATTAACACACATAGAATAATTTGCTCTGTCTTTTTATAATTAGATTGAGAAAAAAAATGCCAGCTTGGTGGGGTAAAAAATCTGGGAGGAGAAAAGATTCAGAAAATTTTGCTAAGGGTTCGTCGGCGAAGCACGAAAAGAAGGGAGGGAAAGATGACGATAAGAAAGTCAAAAGCTTTGACGAGGTTTTACTGCAGCCCCAATCAAGAAATTCGCCCAGTAACAGCAGGGATTTCTCAGCTGCAGGAAAAGAATTGGGGGGACGAAATTCGTCTGGGTTTTCCGGGTTTGATTCAGCTTCATCGTCGGACAGAGGGCACCCCTTACCCAGGCCTTTGGAGTCATCAAGTGATCATGTTCATGGAGTCGGGTTCGGATCTGGGTCCGGTTCTGTTTCAAGTGTCAGCTCATCTGGGTCGTCCGACGATCATGCCCATGTTGCGGTCGATCATACTGGTTTTAGGTGAGTTTGATTGCCGGATACCACACCACACCGCCCCCCCCCCCCCCCCCGCCCCCCCGGTTTTGGTGGATGAAGGTTAAGTTTTCTCTTTTCAGTTTGTATGTTACAATTTGCGTATTTTGTTTTCCTGATATTTATGATTTTTAATCTGATAGACGTATAAATTTAATTAATTAGTTACTTAATTTAGTCTTTTAAGCTTTGATTTTTAAGTTGATAGGTCACTTGATTGAATTTAGGAGGTGAACTATAAAATTCGTGATGCTTGGCAATGTACATGAGGGGAATTTTTTAGCCCAGACCTGGTTTTGCGATTGTTTTATACTTAAATTGATTTTTTCTGATTCTCTATCATTAGTTGGATGTGAAAAGGGGAAACAAGAAGTCACTGATATTGGTTTAAGCTGTAACTTAAAGCTGCCACTGCAGCTAATGTTGTGGATATCAAATTTATGTTCTTTGGCAGAGGACATGGGGAGAATAAATTAAGTCCATTGTCGCGAAGCCCTGGTGGTGGATGCAGGTATACTACAACTGCCACATCGCCTCTTCATGCACGACTTAGTGGCGTTAATTTGGACTCTCAATCTGCAAGACCAGAAGATGGAAAGAGTGAGTTTCATAGATTGCCACTTCCACCTGGCTCTCCTCCTAGTCCTTCTGCGATGCCAACACCAAGAAGTCCTGGGATGATACAGAGCCCAAGCAATCATTCTTCAAAATGGAGGAAAGGGAGGCTTCTAGGAAGAGGCACTTTTGGTCATGTTTACCTTGGTTTTAATAGGTAACGGGAACTTAATGCAAGAAATTGGAATCCTTTATCAAAAAGATTTGGCAACATTTGGCTTCGTAGTGTCTATTTGTTTAGTAATATCATATTGTATTAATGACAGTGAGAATGGGCAAATGTGCGCAATAAAAGAAGTTAAGGTTGTTCCAGATGATCAATCATCGAAAGAAAGTCTCAGGCAACTGAACCAGGTACTCCCCCAAACTTGCTCTATTGATTTACAAGAGTAACTATTTGACAAATAATTGTAAAATTTCTATCTTTGTGTAGATTCAGGCCCTTGTTTTCATCTATTGTCCTTGTAACATACTTGCTCATTTTAATCAGGAGATAGCCTTGCTAAGTCAGCTTTCACATGCGAACATTGTTCAATACTATGGGAGTGATCTGGTAGGAGTTAATTTCATCTTAATTTAATCTATTGTTGTAGAGACCTTATTGCATTTCATTCTTGTGTAATGTCAATTAAATCTACTTTACCTTCTGCTTCTTTTGAATCAACCATAAGCATGGCTATTCAAGATCAAGCATATTGTAACCTAGCTTTCCTTTTTTCAGACTGAGGAAAGGCTATCTGTTTATCTGGAATATGTTTCTGGAGGCTCCATCCACAAACTACTGCAAGAATATGGACCCTTTGGGGAGCCTGTCATACAAAATTACACCCGGCAGATTCTCTGTGGCCTAGCTTATTTACATGGACGCAATACAGTGCACAGGTACCACTTATCTCTCAAATGCTGATCATAACATTATCTGAAGATAAATCTTTTTGCGAGATCATCATGTTTTCAAAATTTCTTGTCTGCAGGGATATCAAAGGAGCAAATATATTAGTGGATCCTAATGGTGATATAAAACTTGCTGACTTTGGTATGGCAAAACATGTATGTATCATCTCACACACATTTTGCTAATTATTTATTAGAGAAATTTTAAAACATGGATCTGACTCTGTCACATAACGGAAATTTCCCCATATTGCTTGAAACATGATTGTACAATTAACTTGATTCTCCAAAGTTATCTGTAATCATTGGAAATACTTCAGTTACAACTGGACTAAGTAAAGCACTATCCAGACTGCCTTTGGTCATGTTCAACCAATCACATAGCAAATGTAATTGCACTTGCCTGGTGAATCACCGTTCTCATTGGAGGGTGAAGTTGAGCTTGTGTAAATAACTGTCTTACATACCTCAGTTTAAGTAGATTTCTATTTCTAAATAGGTTATGTCAATGTCAGGAAATCTACAGAAATTATGAGGATGGTAAAATGGGAAAAAACATGTGCAAGAATGAAATTATCTTGGTTTATATATATACATGTGTGTGTGTGTGTGGGAATATATTGGTGGAGTTCAGATACTGTTGTATGGAAACCGACTTTCTGACATAATGCTTTGTATTTGACAGACAGCTTCCTGTTCTTCAATGCTATCCTTCAAAGGAAGCCCTTATTGGATGGCACCTGAGGTCTCTCTCTCTCTCTCATGAAGATACAAACAGCATTAAAGACAGTTCATCCTGAACATTTCTAATTACTCTTATGGTAGTTTCTTCCCAGGTTGTTATGAATACAAATGGTTACAGTCTTCCGGTGGATATCTGGAGCTTAGGTTGCACAGTTATTGAAATGGCGACATCAAAACCTCCTTGGAGCCAATATGAAGGGGTTAGACATTTAATTTTCGCATTTGATGTCTGTCAAGTTTGTTGATTCTTGTCAGTGAAGGGGGGTGTCGTATTTATTTTTTATTCATTTGGTTTAAAAGGTTGCTGCTATATTTAAAATTGGGAACAGCAAAGATCCTCCAGAGATTCCTGATCACCTATCTGCTGATGCAAAAAGTTTTATAAGGCTTTGTTTACAGCGCAAACCATCTGAAAGGCCCACAGCATCCCGCCTACTCAATCACTGTTTTGTTAGAAACCAGACTACTGCACGGACAACCAATGTCAATATAACACGAGAAGCATTTCCTCGTGCCTTTGATGGAAGCCGCACACCGGTAATCTTATGTGAACTGCTTGGATTCTAAGCACCTTTGTTGGTTCTTGCAAAAGAAATATTAAGAATAGTGTAACTTTTTGCTATTTCTGTTAATATCACTTTTTTTTACCTGAAAAGTGTTTTAGAGGTGTGCTTTTTAGAAGGGTGATGTGTGATAAAATTTTGTGGTTTGTATGTTACTTTGTTTGGTGTTGTGTCTTTTAGAGTGTTCATCTTTTTAGGATTTTAATATACCGTGTAGCTGTTTTGTTTGGTGAATAGGCATTAATTTTCCTGTTGATGTCAAATTGATGTTTTGATTTGAATTTGAATATTTTATCTTTTTCGGGCAACAGATTTATCAATCAAATACAAGCAGTATCGAAAATTTGTCTAGGTTGAACAAGAATTCAATTCATTAAATGCTGAAATGGACTTGTTGAACAAGAATTTGATTAATCAAACGCAAATTGAAACCACAGGTATTTTGTGCAACCATTTTTAAGGTGACAGTTCTTTGGGATTTCAAGTGTTTGGCTACAATCTTTTGAGGCCTTCTTAAGAGTTTTTAGCCAAACATTCTGGCCTCCTAAATTTTTTTTGGGCTGCTCAAACAAATCATCCAAACATAGGCGGCCTTAAAGTTTTGACAGTCCATCGTTGTGGGGGTGGGGAGTGGGTATGTCATGTAAGCTTTTAATTCCTGTTTTTGGTTTTGTTATGTTTTTGTAGTTGTTATTGTTTGTTTTTGGGTAACGCGGGGTACGGTTGAATTTTTACTCCTTTATGGTTTTTAGGATTTCTTGCCTTCTGGTCAATGACTTTTATTCCCTTTGCAAGTTTTTTTCGTTAGAGTAACGATGCATTGCGTGTATTTATGAACACTGGCAAAATATATGTAACTGAAACAAGACGTGTAAAGAACAGAATGCAAAGTACCCCAAGCATTCCTAACCAGATGCTTTGTGGTGTCTTGCCTTAACCTTTTCATTTCCATATTTTCACGGCAGACTGCTTTGGAGATGCGCTCATGCAGAATGAAGGAGATTTCTTTCGACAGAGATGACACCTCGAGGCTAACCTTACCGAGGACCATGGTAAGCCCCAGGTAAAAACAAGCTGCCCAAATATCCTTCTCATGCATTCCCTTTGCATATTTTGTTGCTCTTTCTTATTCTGTCTGTCTGTCTGTCTGCAGGGACAATACAAGAAGAATAATTTCCTTGCCTGTATCTCCCTCCTCAAGTCCCTTGCGACGTGATGGGGCATCGTCCAGAAATATGTTTCTTTCTCCACCACATCCCTCTCACACTCCTGTTGCTCAGAGCAGTCACACTTACACTGATCTCGCCTTATTTCCTTTAAGGCCCGACTCAAGAAGCTCCCTCGATCCATGGCTTGAAATCCCACAATCTAGAGCTCAAGCTCCTGCTATGTCCCCGACAAGAACCATCCTATAAACCCTCCAAAAATTTGCAGAAAACTTTGAATCCCTTTGAGGCTTTATTAATTTTCTGGAAATTCTTCACTGGGAATGACCGACTAGAAATTGTAGGAGTTGCTTCCTGGAACCATCTGGCCGAGGTCGACTAGAAAGATCCTCCGATGGTACCATAGGCTTCACATGAACGTATGGCAAAACAGAATTGAATGTGGTACCACTCTGTAATTAGCCGTTTTTTATTTCTTGATGGGCCATGTAAGAAACTTGAAAAAGAGATTGCCACACCAGAGATCTTCTGTTGTATGCTGGTGGAAATATTGATCAATAATGGTTATTTTCGAGTTATTTGTAGTTGTCATCTTCGCTTGGTCTGATCCATTTGTTGGTGATTAAGGTAAGGATGCATTAGGCAGCCGGGTTGCTGCAAAAATATGCTTCAGTTTTTTTATACGTAAGTCGTCTTCAAATCTGTATGATAAATTCGTCAGAAAGAAATCGAAGTGCCAAATGTTGTTGACTAAATGGTCTTTTTTATTCACGTGGTTAATCCCAAAGGAGTCATTTTCGTTGTTTGAGCATTCAATCTTGTTTAATTCGTTGTATAATCTGTATTATGGTATCAAAATATGTTCCAGTTTTCTACATTTAAGTCACCAAATCTTGATAATAATTTGTCAGAAAGAAATCAAAAGTGCCAAATATGGGCGATCAAATGGGTCTTTCTTGGCTAAAAATTCCAGGTGGCCAAGTACTTGTTTAAGTCATTGTACTATCTATATTGTATTATCAATTGTGACTGATTTTTTGTCTATAACATTAGATAATTAAATGTTCCTTATTTATTTTATTTTTCTCTTTTTCAATCTTATTTTTTTAACTTTTATTGAATTTTATAACAAAATTTTAATTTATAAATAACGTTATTTTTATTCTAAAATTTTTAAATATTTAATAATTTTATATATTATTACAATTAATAAAATTAATAATTCTTAATAAACATGCACGCGCGCTATTTAAAATGATCATGCGGGCGTTCTCGGCGTCCTTGGTGGATCCAAGTCGGTTGTCCGAATGATCCAGAAACCGACTCCTATCCAATGTCAGTTTGAGGTGCACCGTAAATATATGCATCGTGGAGCACCGAATTTTTTCCCAATCTGACGCAGAAATTTCCCCCGCATCCCCAAAGAAAATTTTCCCACTTCAAACTGAAACTATCGGCTCATAATTTCATCTGCGCAATAGCATATTCTAGCCTCATCTCTCGCTTGCTCGTCTCTGATTACTCTCGCACGATACTCTCAGAGGGTAGGGAGGATTGAAGATGCCGATAGAGATGCCGAAGGGGCTGCCTTTTTCGGTGGATACTTGGACGCCTTGTTCCAGGAGGAAGAGGCACCACTTCTTAACCCACGCTCACAAGGACCACACTCAGGGGATTGCCGCCCACGCTTCTTATCCTATCTACTCTACTCTCCTTACCAGAACTCTTCTCCTGCAATACTATCCTCAGGTGTGTGTAATTTTTATTCGATTTTTTTAAAAAAATTTCATTTGTTGTTTTGTTTTAATTTGTAATTTTGTAATTGGATTTCGTTTTCGTTTCGCAGCTCGACGAATCGATGTTTGTTGTTATTGAGGTTGGGCAATCGTTGATCGTTGAGGATCAGGATGGCGATTTTGTCGTAACTGCTTTTGATGCCAATCATTGTCCAGGCATGGATCCATTTTGCTTCGTATGCTTGCACATAACATACTCCACTGATTTTCAAAAATTTACCAATTCAACTTAAAGTATACACACTGAGTGGGGGAAAATGGATGTCTATTAATCTTTATAAGGACCTAGTCAGAGTATACTTTTGCTCGTTATGGCTGAAGTTTATCATTCCATTATTTTTTTGTACTTTCTGTTGTTACCCTTTGCTTAACTACCTTGCTTTCGAATTTCCTGTAATTATTGCAAAACTAACTCTAACTCAGTACCTTCCCGTTACATTTTTTAGCCCTGATTTAGTACTATCAAGGGGAATTGTGTTGACCCTTTTTTCCCTTGCTTTAAGGTTATCTTTCCCACAAACAGTTTGCTTTTATTTGGACACCGGACTTGTGAATTATTTGAAGGCTCTGCTGTTAAAATTTTTGCAGGAGCCGTGATGTTTATATTTGAAGGAAATTTCGGTAACATTTTGCACACAGGAGATTGTAGATTGACTCCTGCGTGTTTACAAAGCTTACCAGATAAGTACATTGGCAAGAAAGGAAAAGAACCAGGGTGTCCACTTGATTGCATCTTTTTAGATTGCACTTTTGGTCAATTTCCTTTGGAAATGCCCAGCAGGCACATGGCTATCCAACAGGTATGCTTATGCAACCCTTCTCGAGAATAGGTTGATTGTCTTGTACTTAGTTGAATAGTTGTAATACGCCAGACAACAAACGAGATTTTATGATGTTTTTTGAATAGTGGTTATATTGAGTCTTGTGCATTGTGTTTGGTCATGGGAAATGATATCAAGAGATCAGGCTTACCAAATTATTGGATGTTTTACCATTTTCATTACCATCTGAAAGCATAGTTGTATTCAATGTCCTTTAACCTTACAATTTAAAATTACACACTATAAAATAACACTAAGTTACCTGTTTAATCTTCTTCCCTCATTGAGCTGCATTGCATTTCATTTTATATTGCTTCATATGAGGACATTTAGTATTAGAATCTTCAGGCATTCACAAGGTGGGTTGCCTAATAAATTACATTACTGAGTAGTGGTAACTGTTCTGATATGTTGACTTATCAATTAATACCTCTATGGATGATTTATTTTGATATAAATTAGAGTCTGAGAACATCTAGTGCTTTGAGATGAGAAACAAACAGTATGCCACTGCTATTTAAGATGTCAGAAATTTTAACCTTCTGGCTGGCTGTGGCTTAACATGGTGATATAGTTAAGATCAAAGGGAATTCCTACATGTGTCATGAAATGAAGCTGCTAAACCATTAAACTATAGAAGAAGCTTGTATTGAGGCCAAATAACTATTCACTGAATACTGTGGATTGGCCCAGAGGGGTGATTCTGATTACGTGATGTATTGTGCGTGTGTGTGTGTGTGTGTGCTCACGCGCATGCACACGTATATTTATTTTTAATGCTTGGGCCTTGGATTAGTGAATATAGACTGTGTACACTGTTTGATTGCATGATATCTTGTGTGTGTGTGTGTGCTCGGGCACATGCACACTTATATTTATTTTTTAATGCTTGGGCCTTGGATTAGTGAATATAAACTATGTACACTGTTTCATCTACAAGCTCATGTTGGATTATGAATTCAAATATTTGCAAACCAGGTTGTCAATTGTATATGGAAACACCCTGATGCCCACAAAGTATATTTGACATGCAATCTTCTAGGTCAAGAAGAGATTCTTGTAGAGGTAGCCCGAACGTTTGGCGAGAAGATGTATGTTGATAAAGCCAAAAATTTAGAATGTTTTAATTCTCTTGAACTTATAGTCCCAGATATCATATCACAAGACCCGTCTTCCCGATTCCAGCTACTTGACGGATTCCCCAGACTATATGAAAGAGCTGAAGCAATGATATCCAAAACACGTGCCAATTTTCAGCATGAGCCTCTCATTATACGCCCTTCTTCACAGTGGTATGCTTGTGATGAACGGGTTTCCGAGATGGAAAAGAGAAGAAAAGAAAGATTTGATCAAGCTGTCAGAGATCTTTATGGTGTGTGGCATGTCTGCTACTCAATACACTCAACCAGAGACGAATTGGATTGTGCATTGCAACTTCTTGCTCCCAAATGGGTGGTGTCAACAACACCAAGCTGCAGGGCTATGGAGCTGAGTTATGTTAAGAAGCTTTGTTTCAATAATGGACAAGTTCTTAGAAACTCTCTTCGAAAACTTCTAGACATCAGTACAATAGCATCTATAGGTCCAGGAGAATCAGCAAAAAGTTTCAGCTGCTCAGATGTGGTGGAGAACATTCAGAATAGCTGTATAGAAACCCAATCTGAACCACTTGTCATATCCACACACCAGAGAAAAAGGTTGAGTTTATCTCCCCCAAACAAAAGACCCATGATCACCTTATTTGGAAGAGCAAGGCTTGGTCTCCTTGATTCTACTATTCAACATGGACTGAAAGAGGTGCTCACGAGTAGTGATTCGATGGAGAAAGCATCAACTGAAACAAATGTATCTTCTCTAAAGGAAGTTGTCACTGAAGTGAAATTTGAAGAGTTTACCAGAGCAGAGAGGAAGGTTGATTTTGCAGAAACAGAATGCACTTCTACGAATACAGATACAGGGACACACAAACTAGCTGCTATTACACCTATTAGCATGCCTATTAGGTATAATGAAAATTTAAGGAGTTTTTACAGGTCTATGAATGTGCCAGTACCTCAGCGTCTTCCCTCCCTTGTGGAGCTTATGGATGCCAGAAGATCTGTGAAAAAAAGGGCATAAATAATGATCCCCTCATGGATCAAGATTCTTGTTCTGGCTATTTATAGTTGTGCTGTATAACCAGCTTTTCGGTCATTGAAACAGATTTGGCTGCAGGTATAGATGAAGTTTTGGACAGATGCATATCTTCAGGTTTTTAGTTTCTGTCATTATTGGCCAATACAGGTTGGTGATTCTTTTTTCTATAAAATTAGTTCATTGCACAATATTTTCTGTTTGTCAATAATACCCATATATGTATTCGTGTGACAGATATATCATATTTTTAAGCAATTAGAAGTTCAATGGTGTTTCCCTATAAGTTGAAAGTCCCAATGTTCAATTTATAGAGTGAGATTAGAGGAACGGTGGTAGACTAAAACTGTAGCAAAGTTAATCTAGAATCTTAATTAAACTAATCTAGAAATCAAGTAGTAGAAACCTATCTATTCTAGATAATTCTAATCTTGATACAAATCGTAACTCAATCTAGCTCTTCTAGCATTCCCCTTCATGGAGATCTTCTTTGAAGTTTAGCTTGGATTATTTGAGAAATTTTATGTGGTGCATATAGACAGGTATTGAAATCATGCCTTTTTTAGTTATTATAGGCGTGATAGCTATGGTAAGCAGAGACCATATGCAATTTATGACAGGCTGATACCCTTAATTTCCAAAAGATAAGTAGTCAGCAGCTCGAAGGTAGATCAGAGGTTGCTCATAGCTGATCATGATTGCTACCAATCATTTTTCTTACCTTTAGTTTTCATGAGAAGACTTGACAGTCAGAGGTATGCAAATCGACAACATTATTAGCCATAGACAGCCTTGTCACTTGAAGAAATTTATACACCCCTTTATTTTTAAAAGTGACTCATCATTCAAGATGACTAAATAGGTGTAACAGCAGTTAGTACCGACAAAAAGACAAGCATTCTGCTTCAATCATAGATGCTGTGATAATAGACAGCCAGCCAAACAATCATAGTTATTAAACTAGTAGGCAACCAACCTTGTATTATCATCTAAAAGTGACATATTATTCATATTTATTATCATAGATTTAACAACTCAATAGCATTAAAATAGTAGAATTATAGGTTTAGTTAGTTTGATATCAAAGAGAACAGAGGCTCAATCTCTCTCCCTCACTCTCTCTTAACTGAACTTTCCCTTTTTTTAACCAAGAATTTTAGATTAGGGTTTGGGGAAGTTTGATAGATTATTTTTGCTGTGGAGGTGGTAGTTGCGTGATGGTGCATTACTGCTTTGATACTGCATTAATAAATTGGAAGTTCAAAATGCATTTCCCCATTAATTGAAAAACTAAAGCACTCAGACTAAAAATAAAGTTAATATAGAATTCTAACTAGACTAATGTAGACACCAAGTTGTAGAAACCTACCAAAAAACATAAAAACCTAATTATATATAAATATAATCTAAACAGTGATACTGACCTAAGTCTTCTAACAGATATAATTGGGCATCAACAGTGGAATCACTCTGCCTTTGTAAATTGCTGTTTGCTATATGATTAACATCTCATTTCCAGAAACAAAATTTTTGACTTCTGTTTTTCTTCCGGCTTGAAGAACTTTGTTGGATTTGATCTGCACAGGCTGCCCCTTCAGATTTTTGGCTATTTTCAATGATTATTAGTAGTAATTTTTTCAACAATGGGTTTATAGAATTATCGAGGCTTTGTGGTTTTTTTTACTGATTGAAGGAATTTTAGTGGGTGGAAAAGTTGCTTTGAATTTTCTAGCGACCACCAAATAAATTGCAAAACTGTTTGTTGGAAAATTAAATTATCTAAGTTGATTAGTGTGTAGTTTTTGTTGTCTAAGAAATAATAATCGTCCTAAATGCCAAATGTTCTTGTCAAATCTTTTTTTCTTTTTTCAGAATTACTGACATCAATGGGCATTTTATGCTAAATTTCCCAAATTTTTCTAAACATTTTTAACTTCAAAATTTGTAGATGACATTTTATTTGTTTCTTTATAGGCATTCTTTTTGTTATCATCGTAAGCTATTTGTAACACTAGCAACATTGTTGATGAGTGATTAATATTTTGGAACTTATGCTATGTTAACTGGGGGGTGGCCTTTTAATTTTCTGCTAGAGGTTCTTCTATTTTCTTTAATTGTAACCATTGAGGTTAGAGTGATGGAGAAATTTTGGAGAAATTCTTGTACTCTTGGTCTATGGCTGCCACTTGGAGTGCACTCGATGAGAATGCTGGCTGTGAATTCAATGAGCCTTGTACTGCTTCGCCCAACTGCTAGCAACTTAGAGATAGATTTTACGCTATATTTTTTGGTTAAGATGAAACAAAATTTGATTTCAATTTTAATTTTCAAAATATCTGACATATTATTTTCTCTTGTGGATTTAATTTTTTCAGAGCTGTGATTGGAGTTCTTTTAAACTTAAGACTGTCGTTAGTTTTTTACAGTGCATATGTGGAGTGAAAATTAAAAAATAAAAAATTGTTTGGTTGATTGCTGACTGACAAGCAAGCTATGAGGTATTTGAAATATTTTTTACGAGGTTGGTTTCTTCCATGACACTACAATGCCTTTGTTCTAAAACCTATTTATTTTATTCTAATTTCTGAACCCACGGATTGACTTGGTGAATAAGAAATAATAGGTAAACTTGTTAATAAAAATTTAAATGAAGTTCCTTAAGATTTTCTGAAAGATGTAGTTCCCAGAACTGATGTTGGAGGTTAGTTAAATGGCCCTCTTGTTATAGCATGAGGAGATAAATAACTGGGCGCTGAAATCTGCTTATATTATAAACTGGGCTGGAACAATCTATTTTACATTGTTCCCTGTTTCTGTTGGACTTCCATCATATTCTCTTATACTTTATATTTGAGCTTATCTGACTGCAAAAATAGTGAAGATTCTGCTATCAACTTTACCAGGATGTTAATGAATGGCAAAAAGATATGCTATAGATGAAAGTCCACAATAAAATCCATAAGTGTAATTGTCTTGATGAGCATGTCTATTGAAAGCCAAGCTGGTGCAATTGATATTCCAACCCATTCAGTCTGCATGCGGCAACAAGATTCTGTGAAGTATTGGCGTTGTTTTAGTAGAAGAAGAAACTGTTTTGTGTGCATATTATACTAGGTTGTGCTACAGTATGTTCTTGTCCATAAGGGTTCAACTTGCTCTTTCTTTCTTTTTTTTTTCTGTTTTTTTTTTTCCGGGTAGGTTTATCTGATTTGCTCCTTGGATTGGGAGGGCTTTATGCACCTGTTACTGAGATTTTGCTTAAAAATTTAGTTCTGGTTATTTTTCCTTCATTTATTTCTTTTTTCAGTAAAAAGGAAGGGAAATATGCTTATAGTTGTGAAGTGAGACTACCTTGAATTTCTTTGCAATACTAACCTTCTTTTCTCTTGATTGCTCCATGTTGGTCTTTACTGAGATGTTATTGTCGTAATTCCTCTAACTTAAAAATAGCAGGAGTAACAATTTTGTGTTTGAAACATATGAACCATGATGTGTAAATCATGCATGTAATATCTTGTGCTAGGTCCTTGGATTTTGCATGGCCCTGGAATTAAATATTTTAAGCACGGCTAGCGGTCAGCAGATGCTGCTAGGCAAATTGAACTGGTATGATCATCACGAACTTACAAGTGCATATTGGCCTGTCTCAAATATGCGCACGTCCAGCACCTAAGACAAGAATGTGTGAGGCATTACAAATTATCAGCCGAGATAACATTTTTTTTTTAATGTAATTTTATTCATGTGCTGTGCATGGCAGAATTACATTTGCTTCGTATATACTTTGTCGAAACTGAGATGTTTCTTTCCATACCTATGGCCTATCAACACTGGCAAGTGTGGTATGCATGTTATCTTGCTTGAGAAATGTTTGTCTGGAGTAGCACAGACAGACTCTTTTATCCTTTTTTTTTTTATTTTTTTTATTTTTTAAAAAAGTTGCTTGGTGATTATACATTCGGAAAAATATCAGTCAATTAGTCAATGAAAATTTACAGTACATGATGAACAGACTAATTTGATTTACTTCAACTTATCTTAAACTAAAGGCACATACATTTTGGTAGTTTATTGCTTCCAATATACTGAAATACATGATGAATTTTGCATAATAGCAATTTGATACAAAAGAGAAGGCACGGAATAAAATAAGAAGTGAAGACCATGCATTTTGAGTTTTTGTACTGACCCATGTGCTCATATTGGCAAATCCGATTTCCATGGGATAATGGATATTCAACATGCAAAAATAATCGGTGAGATTAACATGATTAGTATCTGTATTTAAAGTGAGTATTAAAATAAAACCTAAAGGCTTTGTTTGAAATGCAATTATGCATCCTCTAAAGAATGTTTTAATTTTTTATTTCTCTTATTTTTATATAATTTTTAAAATAAAAATATTTAAAAATATATATTAAAATTTAAAAACAAACAAAGCTGAAACAATTAGAGGCAAAGCCCCCTTCCCCTTTCTCCAAGTGGCCAAATTAAAATTGGGCCTGCAAAGACACGTCGGTAACTAAATCTCCCACAAGGTGCAAGGTTGGGCTAGTATAATAATGTTGAACTTTGAACTCCAATTCATTACTTTATTAATGTTAAAGATTAGAAGTATTAACTCGTGTGATAAGAGACAGTAAAGAACAAGAATAGGGCGTGCTTCAACTATTAGGTCTATATTTAATTTTCTAAATATTACAACCATCGATATACAGGTGTGTATGTGATAAAGAATGATATCACTAAAATCACATGGAATAAATGTACCTAATTATTTTTCATTCTAAACAACTTGTTATAATGAACCCAGATTAATTAGAACATGAGAATTATATAATTTTATTATGGTGATCTTGTAATTATGATAAGAAATTAATCTTTCATTTAGATCACGAAATTGAGACAAATAGATAGCCTGCCCACTAGAAAGATTAATTTCCAAAAGTGTACACAGCCATACGGGCAATCAAATGTCACAATTATATGTAACAAGTAACAAATAGACGGCCTTACATGTAGACATCCAAAAAATTTGGTTATCCAATATAAGTGTAAAAGAAATGTATGATTAAATATGTACCATGTGAAGATTGAAAGAATCAAATTATACGTAAAGAGAGACATTGAAGTACAAGAATATCATGCAGCCTTTAAGTTTATATCTACGAACAAATGTCAAAATGACCTAATCACATATTACTTTTCTCTTGATTTAAGAGTACAATAATCACTTATATACTGGTGAGTACATGTGATAAATAAGGAATGATTTTTCAAGTCTTACTCATACAATGTCTTTTAACTATGAGTAATCTAGACATCTAGTACAACGAATTGGGAAATTAGCAGATGAAAATATAATTTTATTATTTTAACCTTGTATTTATGATAAGGAATTAATCTTTGATTTCCAACAGCTTGTGCTACTTTATTTATTTCTTGTTTGTACTTGCAGTTTATCAATCTTTCTAAGGTGGGACAATTGAATGGCGTTGGGCCGCCGGCCACTTTATAGAAATGAATCTACTTTCATAAATGAAAAGCGAATATATATATATCGGATAATTTCATGATTCTCTATTTGGATATTACTTGCTTAATTATTTCCAAGAAACTAGCAATAGAAGAAAAAAAATCAAATTACAAAAAGAGGATGTGAAAGAGGTGCCTAATTGGACTTCATATCTGGTACCAAGATTGTGCAATGTAAAGCCTGTGCATTTGTGGAGATGCTGCTGGAAAGCAACAAGTCATTTAATATCAATATTGTGCGCTAGTTAAAAAGAATTCAAACCCGTTCCGGTTTTGTAGAACTTTTTGTTCCTTTGTTCGTGTTTTCGTCTGTTAAATTTTCTCTTTGCTGTTAAAAAATATTTAAAAGCATTTCAAATTCCACATACTTGCTACAGAGAATAATGTTCCACTTTGTGGAGTTGTTAACAAACTCTTACCACATAAAAGTGATGCACGGTTTTTCCATTTGATTTCGTTGTTAGAATCCTGCATTATAAGGAAATAAAACAGTGCGTACTTAAAAAGAAACTGACTGTTCACATTGATTAAATTCCTATTAGGATTTCCGGATAAAGCCCTGATATGGCATTCAATCCAAAGCCGTAACACACTTCTTTGCATTGGTTTGTGGAATTGCTTTGTCCAAAAATTCCTTTGGACACATCTCAATATAAGGGAATGTGAACTAAATCCGTACTTAAATGATTCTTGACACGTGGAAGAGAGTGATAGAGGATGTTAGAGTACTTTATTGTTCCGTTTCATGTTTGACTTGAGGCGGGATTCGGCAGATGTTAGGAGTTGAGTTTATGTAATCCGAACAACATCGACAAAATCGGCTTCAGATTTTACTGTTTTTCCAGCTATGCATCATTCACGAAGATGTCATTTTTATCTCCGTCCTCTATATATTGGGTGCGACCTTCTCAAGGGGGATGCCATAGAATCAACAGTGGAACTTTTCTGCAATGGCGGCCTTTGAAACAAATACTGGAGCAAACGGGAAAAGGAAGCATCGCAACAAATGGCACTGGAATCGTGAGGAAGACGCCCTATTAACTACACTTGTTCAAAGATATGGTCCTGGAAATTGGGATCACATTGCAAATCATATCCCAGGAAGAACAGGTATTGAACATCTGCAACTTCGTTGAATATACAGTAGGGTTTTGTGCGGCAATCATATATTTTTTTTAATGCTAAAATTGAGGTTTTAGATTTTGTTTTCTTCACAGGGAAGAGTTGTAGATTAAGATGGATTAATCAGTTGAATCCCAAGATTGACAAGAGTCCATTTACAGAAGAAGAGCAACAAAGACTCCTCCAACTTCATAAAAAATATGGTAACAGGTGGTCCACCATTGTGAATTTCTTCCCTGGACGAACGGATAATCAATTGAAGAATCAGTACCACGTGCTAGTGGGGAGTAGATACGCGAAATCATCGTCGGTCCCTTCTTCCGGTTCAGATCCTCATAGTTCACTCAGGACGAGACCTATAGGTGTGTCCAACTATGGTGGCCTATCAACTGTTGCTGTTGGTTCACAGTTTTCCAATGTATTGTCTCCGGGAAATTACTACTCTGGCTTTGCTCCCTTCTTCACCGCCGTGGCTGGTGGTGAACAAATGACACCCTCATTCCATGGTGGTTCCTCGACCACCTGTGGCGGCGGTGAAACTCCTGCAGCAAGCTCTTCCTACCCAAGCTGGCTTTGTCCTCGTGCTTTTGATAATGCTAATCTGGAAAATATCTTTCCCCTTCATACAACAAGCACTGGAGATGTCACCATGTCTAGCACAAATTCTGCTGCCTTCTCAAATGTCTGTCCGCTTGCTCAGCCCCAACGAGGAGTGGAGATCAAAAATTATAAATTCATTAACTTCATGGATGTTCAGACTTCAGAGTGACAGTTGGCCGCTTCGCTTCCCGGCTTGCTGGTTCTGTTGTCGCGTACTTGCATGCACCTTGTCTAGTCGATTATGGAGTTCCAAGTCGAAGCATCGTTGGGATTTGTTCCTTGAGGAGTTTTTTTGTCGCTAGAGTCGTGACGATATTTCCTGTCTGTGGTTATGTTGTCCACTTGTGTGCATTTTGTCTTGTTGATTAAGGAGTTCAAATTGTCTTCTCTTGTTGGGACTTGTTCCTTGAGTGAGTCTGTCATTGTTCATGTTTGTGGAGGCATTCTGCATTGGTCTTGTTTTCAATTAGTAAGTCGTCATTCGAATGTTGTATGGTTTCTTTGATACGCAAGATGTGTTCATTTTAACCCTCTTGTTCTGTAATCCACAGTCTATTTTTCATTGTTGGATGACAAAATATCAACGATTCTCACTATGCATCATTCTCTATCAACCCGCTATGGTTGAATCTGATGCAACTCAACAGACTGCTTGTCATTAATAAGAACGACTTAACAAAATGAATTTTTTTTCCGGTGAGTATAATGAGTGGATGGCTCAAGACTCAAGGGACATTTGCTTCTTATTATGCTTGTGTGTTCATCTTTTGCGATATGTTTTTAGTGTTATATTTTATTAATGCTAACAGAAATCATTGTTTTGATGAAATTTTCAGTGTTTAACATTAGTTTGGCTACATTTGTTTTTATTTAAATTTAAATTATTTCTTCTTTTACATATATTTCAAATATTCAAAATTCAATTATTACAATTCTTAAAAATCAAATCAATATATATGTACACTCATATATATATATATATATATCTCTCTCTCTCTCTTAAAATTTAATCATTATTTTTATATAATATCACATCATTCCATCATTATAAAATTACATATAAATATACAAATTCAAATAAATTCAATTTGTCATCTTTTCATCCATTAAAATTTTACAATCAAATATATTTTTTATATCCAACAAAATCTCCATTATTTTCATCCACCAACAAAATTACCAATCAAACCTAAGCTTTGAGTGTTTTTAAGAATTTATGAATAATACAAAATTAATAAATATGGATATTATATTTTATGGGATATATGTACATACATACATATACATATCTATATCTATATCTATATATATATATATATATATATAGATTAGCATGTGCGTGTAGGGTTTGAGTAATGTAATTTTGAATAGAGGTAATTATTGGAAATAATGGTTATGTTTGTTAGAGATTTTGTTGGACAATGAAAATGAAGGGAATTTTGTTGAAGATGATCATTAAGTTTGTTTATATTTGATTTATTTAAATTTATATATTTATATATGTGTGTATAAAATATATAATAAAGATTAATTAATGAAATAGTATACAGAAATAAAGACAAGTTTTTATGGTATAAACTTATATATAAATGTGTGTGTATTGATTTAATTGAAAGTTGATACAATGAATGAATTTTAAATATTTATTATATATGTGTGTGTATAAAAGGGAGAGTAATTTGAATATGAATTTAAATAAAAATTTGTTAAGTAATATATTTGAATCGTAGAAATTTTGACGAGAAGTGATACAAATTGTAAAGTAAACATAGCCAAATGTTTTTAAAGTATTATATGTTAGATTTGTACTTGTTTTCAAGGGTTCAAAATTTTGCCAAAAAAAATTATGATGAAGGCCTGTGATTTGAATATATAATTTGATTCTAAAATTATTGGAGAAAGAATCAAAGTTAAAATATATGATCAAATAAGGTTGTTACTTGTTATGGTTACTTTATGTATCATTGACAGGATTGTTTTGTTTTATCAAATTACTTTTAGTGGAATTATTTTGATTTTAATTTTTTAAATAAAGTTACAGTTGAAAAAAACGTATATAATCATCTTTAAAAATTGACTTTCTTATGTATAATTATAAAAGGCTAATTACTCTCCACAATTGTCTTCATTCTTTCAAATAGACACTTAAGTTTTAATCTCAGCAAATAAAGTGAAACATAATTTATTAATAGCATCCAAAAGGATAGGAAATTTCAGAGCGATTGTTTTGCATATTGTCTGATTTTAAGGAGGAAAAGTAAGACCCAAATAACTTTACGTAAGAGGATTAGAATCTTGAGTATGTAATTAGAAAGAAAAAACTGTATTAAAGATAATGGACGTGAAATGTCAAAAGTACCAAGTAAGAAGTGAAATTCAATTATCACAGCTGACATGATATATATTTTTTATATAGTTTGATGTGTTTCAAAAAGTACCTCTCTCTCTCACTCTCTCTCTCTCACACACACACACATTGATACACTAGCATTTTGACAAATTCATTTTGTATATATACAACAATAAAAATTATAAACAGATAGCATACAATTTTATATTATTGGTATAATTTATGATGTTAATACAAGTTTTTTTAAAAAATAAAAATAAAAATTGCCTCAACTACTAGATATATGTTTAACATAATAATTAATTTATGAAAGATCATTGCTCAATTTTATCAATAAATTTTCTATTTTATTTTATTTTTAAATGAAAAGTAGAGGAAAATTGTTGTAATTTAATTTATTAAAGAAGGCATTTTAAAAATATTATTAAATGATCAAAAGTAGTTACAACATAATATAATCATTGTTAATTGTTAATGAATGAGAAACTATGTTTTTATCAATAAGTGCAAGCATGAAGAGGGGAGGGGACTAGGCAGGGTGTTCAAATCGAATTTTGAGTTATTAAATGATAATATTATAATAATATTACGAAATAAATACAGCATCACTTTTTTTTTATAATAATCTAGCTTTTCACTGCCCATTTAATTGTTACCCACTTTGAGGTTGAGACTAGAGAAATAGTATGACAGCCAATGTTACAACTGATATAAACCAAAGAAATTATGCACACGCATTGTGTAATTAAAAATATATTTCGTAAATAAAATTATAACAATAAGATTATTCTATATTGATTAGCATAACTTAATTATAGTGCTTATTGAAAATTTAAATTAAATTCGAGAAAATATTTAATAGTTAATAACTTATACAAAATACTTTTATATTCATAATGAAAATAAAATTATTTAAAATCAAAATTATATGGAACAACCGAGATAAAGAAATGCCAACTAGATGTTACAGATCAAATGACAGAAAAAAAGTTTAGAACACACTAACAGATAGAAGATAGATAGTAAAAAGTTCAAAAATACAAAAAAGGAAAATTAATTTAAAATAAAATTAAAAGAAGTAATAAAATAAATTAAGTTGATGGGGAAAAGTGCAAGAAAATACAATAAATAAAAGTTTGGGAACGAGATATTAAAATGAAAAAAAAAAACAAAAACAAAGAATTGGGATATAATAAAAGTTTAAGGTGGGGATTATAAAAATTATGATAAATGAAATCTTAAACAGTAAAATTAAAATAATAAATGAGAATAAAAATGAAATAAATGTTAAAGATTTAATCTTTATACTTAGAGAATAGAAAATATTACTCTAATATAAAAGTAAAAATCAGGGGGTGCAATGACTTTGATTTACCTTTGTGGAGTTATGTGATAAAATGGTTAAATCTTGGGATGAGGTGCAGGTCAACCTTTTCCCAATATAAATGATAATCTATATGCATATTACAGAAATAAAATTTTTTTTGTTATAAAATATAAAATTATATAACTATTTTCATTTTTTAATCATTATATTTTGTTCTTTTATTTGATTTATTGTTTTTATTTGTATTTTCTCTCAAATTTGCTTACTTCTCAAATTCATTTGATCTTTTCTATTTTCTTATTTTATATATTTTTATGCTTTTATATTTAAATTTTTATTATTTCAAATGCAACATGTTTATAATTTATAGCTGAATTTGTGCACACAAAAATTATGCAATTTTTACTGATAAAAACACTTGGTGGTGCATTTTTTTCTTTTTTTTTAAATGAATTCTTATAATCCAATTTAAAATAACATTTGAAAAGTCTATTCATGCGTGTAACATATTTCAATGTGAAACACCAAAAGGCATATTATGTAAACTGGATGAAGATTGAAAACACTTTATGGTAATTGGTAAAAATGGTACACTAAATGTTTATGCAAATTAATTTATAAATTATAAAATTATTGTATTTTAAATAATTTAAAATATTAATATTAAAAAATAAATAAGATTTGAAATAAGAAAAAATAAAAATAACTTTAAAAGAGAAAAAGTTTAAGAATAACAAAAAAATAATAATTTAAAATAAAAGAGAAAAAATATAAAAATAAAAAAAATATAATTTTATAATATGCACCCAAAAGTCTTCCTACGTTTATAATAATAAAGTGTGTGCATATATATATATATAGAGAGAGAGAGAGAGAGAGATTAAAAGTATAAAGGATATTTAAAATAAGAGAAAAAAAGATAAAAAGAACTTGAAATGAAAGAAAATATGAGACAAAAACAAATAAAAATAATAAGTTAAAAAAATGAGAAAAAGAAAATGATAGAAAAATAAACAATTAATTAAAGATGATAGTTTAATTTTGCAATGCTCAAGTGAAAAGTATTGGTTATGTTTGTTTAAATTTTATAGTATATTTTTTTTGAAAAATGTGTAAAAAAAATATATATATATTGAAATAAAATTTTAAAAATATAATACTTAAATGTGTTTAAATGAAAATGAAAACAAACGTATCCAAAACTTTCATCAAGTATATATATAGAGAGAGAGAGAGAGAGACACGTGACAATGATATATTAATAATTACATAAGCAAGTAATTGTGTTAATCTACTAATTAAATATAATATTGTTAATTTACACCATGCAATCAAATTAGATCTAATCAGTAAAAGTTGCACACTTTATCTGTGTGTAAATTTATTTATGATTTACAAATTGTTGTGTTTCAATTAATAAAAATAAAATTATAAAATTGTTTAAAATAACAAAATAAAGAAATATATAAAGAATTGTATAAAAAAGAGAAAATTTGAGGGAAATCACAAATAAAAATAATAATTTTAAAAAAGGAAACATAGAAAATAAAAAATAAAATAAGAAAATTGTGTAATTTTATATTATGCAAAAAATATTAACAATAAGAAAATGGAAAAAAAATGGATCAGACGAATTTTAAAAACAAAAAATTTTGAGAGAAACAATTAATAAATTATAAATCTGATAAAAAATTTTTTTTAAAAAAAAAAAAACAATAGAAGGATATGAGATAGTGTGAAAATTCACTTGGCCCAACTAAAAATTCTTACCTCCTTATTGAATGTTAAACAAATTAGGGTTTTCAACAAATCTCAAAATTACACAAATCAGCATCTTGAAAGTTCAGAGACCTTATTATCTTTGACATTTGGTGGTCCGCAGCCAACTTGGTAGCATATTAGGAACATCTGAATTAAAATAAAAAATAATAATAAAATAAAAAACGACTGCTGCTTCAGCAAGATTTTCTGTCCCTTGAAAAACCCTTCTGCCATTTCTCTTGCTATCGGCTGTTCTGAGTAGTTGTCTGGAACTGTAAGGTCTCTGTCGTCTCCCAGATAGAAACCCATTTGAAGATTTCTTTTTAATTATAATTTACGGGGGCGTTTCTTTGAACAGTTTACGTGTTTATTACCTGCTGTGCCGATAATTATTTCTCTCTGTTTCTGGTGACTCTGATTTTACATGTTCGTTTCTGTGCGTTCTGTGTTTGATGATTTTGTGTGCTAGGGGACCGCCTTTGCTTCATTATATTACAACCCTTGTTGTAGAAAAGTGAATATTTAGATTTTCTTAGGTTGCCCCCTGTTTCTGGTTATTCTGATTTTGCATACAGCATGCTTTGTATTGTTTCTGTACAGAATTTTATTAATCCTTTTTTGATAGCTAATTTATTTATGTGCAAAGGAACCTTCTGTGTGTTGCTTCACCGCAACCCTTGTCCTTCAAATTGAACATTTACCTTTTTCATTTTCCCCCGAATTACTGGTGATTTTGATTTTTGTATAGGGCGTGCTTTATTTTGTTTCTGTACATGTTAATTCTTTCTTGACGTTTAAGTTATTAATCGAAGAACCTTCATTGCTTTATTCTACTATAGCTCTTCCAGTAGAAACTGGGTTTGGATTCTATTGAAGCGTGTAAATTAAGAGAATGTCAACGGGAGTTGTGATAGGATGATAGGGGATACAACATGGTGATAAAGATTCCAACTGTGTGTTATTTTCTATTCTAATTTTTGACTTGCTGCAGTTATGTGCTGTGAGCTCCAAGCAGTTTGGTTGGGGTTGAAAGTCAAAGCCGATGGAACTAGTTGAGTCCATTGATGATCTTCCGGTGCAAGACCCCCCTGGGGAAGACTTCTCTTCAGCTGATTTGGAATGGGTCAAGCTTGGAAGTGCAGATCGCTGTGATGATGTAGCACTTATCCCTTATGATCGCGTTGATGCCTTTATCATTGGAGAATGTTCTAATGTTGAGTGCCCGACTAGGTTCCACATCGAGAGGGGTAGAAAACGAGCCAAAGGAAGCTTAAAACAATACAAAAATGATGAGTATTTGGAGTATAGGATGTAAGTTGTGAATTTCAGTTTGCTTTTTTTACCCACTTTGATGAGTTATGATATCAAGATATGGAATATGCATGAGTCTCATTGCAACTGTAATTTTGTTTGATCTAATTGTGGGATGATGACAGCTTCAAACATTTGGAATTAATGCTTTATGAGTTTAAATTTCTTATTGGCTACAAATCTTAAAAGCTTTTGTATGTTCTGTAATTTAGTTGTATAAAGTGTATGCACTTGCCATGGAGATGAATGTTCAGAAGCTCAGTATTTGATTTGATGAATATATTGCAAAAGTTGAATAATTCCGTCACAGTGACACTTGAATTGTAGGGCATCCGATGGAGTCAATGCATTTGCATTTACCTTGGCACTGCATTGAATATAGAATTGTAGATTTTACTATTTAGTCATTATAACCTGGCTGTCACATTTAGATTTTATTTTATTTTATAATTTTGATCAGTGACTTTTTTGTTGGGATTGGCTTATCTTCTAATGCTGTTAAAGGCTTAGTTGTGTCCAGAAAGCTAATATTCAGATACTGAACCTGCACATGATAGAGCACATAACAGAGATCATGTACCATACAGTTTGTTTAAATATCATTTTGTTACCAATGCTACTGCTTTAGAAGACATTTTTGTGGTTGTGGGGCAAGTATTACGACTTAACAAATGGAACAGTGAACCTTTTTATTTTATGTTGTCATCCTAAATTTGTTTCTTGGAAATGTCTACCTTCCTTAATTTGCTTAACTTCGTCTGATATTCCCCATTGCAATCCTAGGTTCTTGTTTGGAAACTAAAACAATCATTATTTATAGTTTTTCTGTCTACAAGGCACAAGGTTTTTAGGATTTTACAACTGGACTGTCCAATTTCCGTGCCGTCTTCCCAGAACACTTAATATTTTCTTCTCTCTTGAAGGTATTGGTGTTCTTTTGGACCTGAAAACTATGGAGAAGGGGGAGGTATATTGCCAAGTAGAAGATATCGGCTGAACACTCGAAATCGTGCAGCAAGGCCTCAATCTATGCGGGGTTGTACATGCCATTTTGTTGTAAAGCGTCTGTATGCTCGTCCTTCTCTTGCCCTTCTTATATATAATGAGAGGCGTCACGTGAATAAAGCCGGTTTTGTCTGTCATGGGCCCCTTGATAGGGATGCAATAGGCCCTGGGGCCAAGAAGATTCCATATATTTGTAGTGAGATTCAACAGCAAACCATGTCGATGATATATCTTGGTCTGCCTGAGGAGAATGTTTTAGAAAAACACATTGAAGGGATCCAACGTTACTGTGGTTCTGATCCAAAAGTCAAAAGCCTTGCTTCTCAATATGTGCAGAAACTTGGGATGATTATCAAGCGTTCCACACATGAGTTGGATCTAGATGACCAAGCCAGCATTCGCTTATGGGTTGAACGCAACAAGAAGTCTATTTTCTTTTATCAAGATGCATCAGAAACTGATTCTTTTATTCTGGGAATACAGACTGAATGGCAGTTGCAGCAGATGATCCGTTTTGGCTATAGAAATATCATTGCAGCTGACTCAGCATTTGGAATAAAGAGACTAAAGGTAAGAGATTTGGTGTTCATTTTAGGTAGCAATATCAATTTCAGTGAAGGATAGTTCTCATATTATGATTTATTACAATTGCAGTACCCATTATGCACGCTTCTTGTGTTTGACTCAAGACAACATGCACTCCCCATTGCTTGGATTATTACCCGTAGTGTTGCAAAGCCAGATGTTGTGAAATGGATGAAAGCTCTGCTTGATCGCGTTCACTCAGTTGATCCTGGATGGAAAAGCAGTGGATTTTTAATTGATGATGCTGCAGCAGAGATTGAACCGATAAGGCAGAATGTTTTTCCTGTGTTTCTACTTATTTCATTTTGCTCTTATTCAACATTTACAGCTTACTGATCTAGATTAACTTATTTTTCAGGGAGATATTTTCTTGCCCTATACTGTTTTCCCTGTGGTGTGTTCGTAGATCATGGCTTAGGCACATTGTTAAGAAATGTAATAACATTGAAGTTCAGAGGGAGATGTTTAAACGCCTTGGCCAACTAGTGTACGGCATTTGGGGTGGAGTGGATCTTTCCGTTGCTTTGGAAGAATTTTCTCTGGATTTTGTTGATCAAACTTCCTTTATGCAATACTTCAAGGATTCCTGGGTGCCAAAGATTGGTCAGATGATTCTATCCTTCACTGCATGTGCTTTTATTTGTTTACATCATTATAATTGCATACTGCATTTGCATTGTTTCTCATTAGTTTGTTACACTGCAGAAATGTGGCTCACATCAATGAAGACTTTTCCACTTGCAAGCCAAGAAGCTTCTGGTGCAATTGAAGCATATCATGTGAAGCTGAAAACTAAACTGTATGATGATTCACATCTTGGTTCTTTCCAGAGGGTTGATTGGTTAGTCCATAAATTGACAACTGAGTTGCACTCAAGCTATTGGCTTGACCGATATGCAGATGAAAGTGATTCATTTTTAAATGTGAAGGCAGAATATATTGCTTCTACTTCGTGGCATCGAGCTCTTCTAATCCCTGATGATTCCATTTCCTTAGATGACAGGGACCACCTTTTTGCGGAAGTTGTCAGTCAGAAAGACAGCACTGTGAAGCGAGTAGTTTGGAATCCTGGTTCTGAATTTGCGCATTGCGATTGTGAGTGGTCATTGCAAGGAAACCTCTGCAAGCATATCATTAAGGTCAATATGATCTGTGACAATCTGCAGTGCTACCAGTCTTCCTTGTCATTTCAGTCACTAAAAAATATCCTAATAGATCTTTGGAAAAAACCTATGGGCGATTCAGTTGATTTGGATATTTCAACTGCCTGGACTTATCAAATGCTTGACCAAGTTCAAAAGCTTGTTGAACTGAACAATTCCAATGATATTGGCCTTGTTGTAAACAATATGCCGCTGAAATGGGTTGCTAAGAAGGCAAGAACATCATCTGGCAGGCAGTCATCGACCCTTTGTCTTCCCTCTGGCTCCAAGAATGGCTCAAGCAGTGCTGCTGCACATAAAAAGGGTAGGAAGAGGAAGAGGTTGTCTCGTTTGAGGTAATATTTCTATAAGCATGGGAACTTGTAGGAGAATCCTACATTCTATTAAGGGCATATTTATTGTACTTGGTGTCATATGCTCAAATCCCATCTCACTGTGGTTGAGATGCTGATAAATTCAAGCAAGAAACTATTTTCATCCTTGATAAATGCTGGTATTTGGATATTCCTTGGTGTCTCGAAGATGTCACAAAATGGATCGAGGAAACAAACCCAGCATCAAGTTGAGTTGAACACTGACGTACACAACCAGCTTCAATAATGAAGGTAGCCACTCAGTTTGTAAAGATCTGTCAAGAAATTGTGTTACATGTAATCCACCATTTCTGCCCTTGGGTAATTAACCTGACCTTGATATATCATCTTCTCAGGCCACAAAGATGTATCGGCGCAATTTTGTTGCACAACATAGAAAAATGGGAAAACAAACCATCCATTCAAATTTCTGTTTTGTTTCTTTTACTATAGCACTTAGAGACTGACTTCTTGGTCAGTAAGTCTGCAAATATTTGAAGTGTTTTTTTTAGTCAATTACTTAATCACTGCCTGCCGTTCTGGAATTAACTTATATAAGAAAGACTGCTTGCAACATTCTTCTTGATGGCAGAGAATAAGATTTTTTATTCTATCTTCAGTTACTTTTATATGTACTCTCTGAACAACTCCAGTGAGGTCCATAGTTTTACAAAAGCTAAAACAGAAGCAGGTTGCTGCCGTTGGCATGCACAGCTGTGTGGACTAAAATAGCTTGTACTATTTTGCTGTTTAAGATTGTTGGTGGTGGTACTGATGATGTTCTCTGTTTTCCTGTTCAAGATTTTGTTGATGGTGGTGCTAAAGATGTTCTCTGTACTAAGTAGTCCTTAATGCAGTGCTACTTTGGGTGGCCTCTTGATGGTCATTTAATCTTCTGAGCAGTGAAGAAACATTGGCTATATGGGATTTGAAGCCAATCTGGCTTGCTTTAGATTGGTTTTATTTTAGTGCGTAAATTCATATATAGACAATAATATAGCTGAACTATGTTCCTGATTTGCTCCTTATAACTTACTGCTTTTTGTGGCCTTCGTCTGTTGATAATCAACAGTCCATTTTATTTGGTTTCTTTATATTCTCGTTGTCCGCTGATCCAAGATTGGATTATTTTCATAATCCCTAGCTACTGTAAACTAGTAGTGGTCATTTGAGAAAAACGTCTGAGACCTAGTTGTGGGATGTGAAGGCTAGGATTGGATGGATGCAGGATAAAATGTTCCTAGGATAAAGTGGAAAAAGTAAGATAAATTATGAGATATAAAAACGAGATATTGTATATGAATGGATTGTATTTGAGAAATAACATAATAATTGTAATAATGTAACATGTAGTTGATAGAAAATTGTGTTAATGTGACAATTATAGAAAAAAAGAGGAAGAGAATCCACGTAAAGAATGGAGAAAGAGGACAGAATGAGGAATATAAAGGAATGCCTTGAGAAAGGGAAAGGCCTGTGGGGAATAGTATTGGATGGGGTGGCCAAAAAATGGGATATGGGGACAAGTTGGAAATTTCTAAAGAGTAGACTATATCTGTGAAATAGAACACAAACATGGGGAACGAGAAAAAAATCTCTTATCCAATCACAATCGCAAAGTTTCTATTTGTGTAATGATATTCATGTTGGTCCATACATACATGAAAGCTGTTATTGATCATATTAGGCGTTTATCACGATTTTTTTAATTTTTTTATTGGAATAATTGTAATGTTTTCTTTTAGACTTAGAAAAGTTACGTTTACTTCCCAGATCAACGTTCTTGTGAAATTTTGTGAAATGACCATTCAACCCTTAAAAATAGTTTTAATAGAAACATAAAAAAATACTCAAAAAGAAATAAGAAAAAGAAAATGATTAAATGACCCATTCTCGTCTTCACAACACACAAGCCATTCTTTAGTTCATTTCCTTCCTCAAAAACAAGTCGGTCTTTCTCTTCCCCAAACATGTAGCTATGTTTAGTTTCATTTTCAGTGTGAGTTTTGAAGTATGTTCTTTAAAGAATTATACAAAAATAAGAAAGAAAAAAAGGAAAAATTAAAAAATGTAACCATTGAAGTATTCAAAGCATGAAAATGAACCAAACACAACTTTTATTTCTTTAATTCATATAAAGCTCGAACCACCACGTATAAGAAGAAAAATCTTTCGAGGATGAAAGAATGGCGGATTAGCTTACTCATGATCAGATCTTCGAAGTCCCATCGCTAGGAAGGAGCTTCGTACTGTGATGCAAGTTTTTGGGACAAAAACCAACAGAAGCAAAGGTCATGATGGCCAAGTGAGATCTCAATTATAAATGTAATTAAGATAGGCCGATATCACAAGAAATTAGGCAGTTAAGTTTGATGAGATTTCTGTTCTGTCTTGATGAAATTGGTGCTTGTGACATATTAGGTTGTTTGAGTTTGGAGCACACGAGTTTTGGGATATCACAAGCTATTTGAAGAACCCATGAAATACATTGCAATACTAATGCATTTCAAGTTTGCAACTTGATATTCAATCCTTAAAACTTAGTTAACAAAATTAATTTAGATCTTATTAAATTAATTCAAATTTTAATGAAATCGATGACATTTTTATGGTTGATTCAGAAATTTATTAAATTTATTACACAGAATTACCTTGTCTTTAATGTAAATTACAATTAGATCTCACATGCACGAGGGACTACAATTTAGTTTAATAAAGTCAAACCATGAGTAAGTGGGTAAATTTGAATTTTCTTGCAATGTTTAATATGATATCATCGATTTCAGACAATTTAGTCACTAATTGATTTAATTGTTATTTGGAGATATACTTCAAAGGAAAATAAAGATAATTTTTCAAACTACAGGAAATGTCCATTCTGCCCCAACATTAAAGCTGTAATTATCCTTTAGTTCTTTCTCCCTTTTAATGCCTCCTTGGAAGGAATATCCTATTTGGAAACTCATGTCCATATTTTTAGCTGGGATTGAAAGCATATCCAATATACACACTTAGATTACAAAAATGGGCCCCAAGACTCAAAACCCACCACAGAAATTGGCACAAAATCTGGTTGGACTATGTGAAAGCTTTGATTTGCCAATGGGATTGAGGCAATCTCACCTTATCCACACTCCCACCACACCCCTCAATTGCACTCACTATCCCTCCCTTCCACATCACTCTTCCTCACCACCCCCCCATAAGCGAAAATTTCCACCACCATAATTTCCCATTCTTAAGGCCTCCATTCCACCAAATCATACTAATATTTCGGCAAAACCACCAGAAATGGCAGCCATGAACTCTAGTGTTTTGGCATGCAACTATGCCATCTCAGCCACTGACCTCAACTCAAAGGTCAGTTCTTTACCTTCTGTGGCAACTCCAGTGGCATCACTGCAGAAATTGCCTGTGATCAGGGCTCAACGAGGTAGAGTGCCTGACTCTAGCGAATCCGGAAGAAGAGCTGCCCTTCTCGGCCTTGGCGCTGCCCTCTTCACCGCCGTTGTCTCCACCTCCTCAGCCGCCAACGCCGGCGTCATCGAGGATTATTTGGAGAAAAGCAAGGCCAACAAGGTCAGTTTACATATTAAAAGTTTCGTGTATCATTGCTAATAACACATCTAAACAGCTAGACAAGAAAGCCTATGATCCCAATTTAAAGCTTTCCAATAGATGGCTTAAGCGAACTTTTTGGACATGTAGGAGTTGAATGACAAGAAGAGGCTGGCCACTAGTGGGGCAAACTTTGCCAGAGCATTCACCGTGCAGTTTGGCACATGCAAATTCCCAGAGAACTTCACTGGCTGCCAAGATCTTGCCAAGCAAAAGGTTTGTTGAATCTTGTGAATTTTTGAATGTGATCCATCTTTTTACTTTTCCATAAAATATGATCTGATTTAATACTACTTTGTTATGTCTGTTGCAGAAAGTACCATTCCTTTCTGACGACTTGGAGATTGAGTGCGAAGGGAAGGACATATACAAGTGTGGTTCAAATGTATTCTGGAAATGGAATGAAAGAAAATAAGCGCATACTCCTGTCCTGATATGTATCTATTTTCCAGTGCAAGAAATTATATTTCTTAACATTCATGCTGTATTTATATGTCCTCGTTCCGATGTTTCTCTTGTTTCTTTCTAAAGTATGTGGTTAAGAGAGATCGCAAGTCATGAGTAGAGAACTCAGCAAATGCTTATCTGATTGTTAGCTCGCAAGAATTTGAAATTATTAAGTCTGGATAGGCTCTAATAATGGGAATACTCAGTTTGATGTATCAGTCATGATATGCTAATGTTGCCCTTAGATTCTGCCAACTGCTTATCACATGGCCCGAACTGTAAAATAGAAAGGAGATAACACTGTGAAGAAAAAGTTTTATCCATTGGAAGCAAGAAATACTCTTTCGTAGACATTTCAGGAACATAAAAATTTCAAAAAATCTGTTTTCCACCATCCAATGAATAAATACAAACCATGTAGAAGAAAAGAAATGATGAGACAGAAGGAAGGTCTGCAAGCGTGAATGAAATGAAAAGAGAAAAAGGTAAGCATACCGATGAAAATTAGGCTGCCATAGAATCGTGCTTGGATCGAGCAAATCAAGCGGTTCTTAAAAGGTGTCACCCCTATCCCAAAGCTTCCTATAAAGGAGAATGTAACCCTGATTGACATCATTGAAATTTGCCATCCATTAGTACCCCTCATTTGCTCACACTGGTGGACAGTTCTGTGTATGGAAACACAATAAACTTTCATCTCTTTTGATCTAGTTTTCGAGCCACAGTCTAGGGAAGAGGAAATTCTTGCATAGCCTTTCTCCATAAGTCAGGACTATGAACACCAAGATGAGGAACCATTTTTCTGCAACTCTAAGCAAGGCACAGGGGATACCCCATTACTAAAACCAGAGACAAATTCACAGTTCCACCTCACAGACGGAGATAGGCCAAGTATACTAACATTTTTCATGCAAATATCCTCAAATGACGCCCCCTCTATCCCCAATAGTGAGGGGGCTTTCCTCGAATCCAGACTCATTACATTTCTTATAGATATCCCCCTCACTTTAGGAAATGCTTTAGGGTCAAATTTTTCATCAGGGTGGTCATTAGAACCCCTGCTAAACCTTATTGGTACCTTGACTCTTTCCATCATAATACTACGTATAGTTACATTCATGATATATCCTCCTCTCCCCTTGTCTGTTTTGATCCGTATGCCAGCTGCTGAATCTCTTATGTATAAGTCCTCTACTAAAACATCCCTAATTCCACCAGACATCTCGCTGCCAATTCCAATGCCTGAGCATGTTGGAGTTGCTCCTGAAACTCGTCTTACAATGATGTTTACAGTTGGTCTAGCCATGCTTATACCATATTGGTCCCAGCCACTCTTCAATGCTACTAGATCATCACCACTTTCAATGTAACAATCTTGAATGCAAATGTTCGCGCTTGAATCTGCAGAAGAAAGCGTGAGGACTATAATGTAGTACCTTAGATATTTCTCAATAATATTATAAGTTAACTAAAATGAATAATCTTGCCTCAGAAAGCACCGGCAATCTTAGTTTTATGAGGTTTATAGTACCTGGATCTATGCCATCAGTATTTGGGGCATCTAGAGGTGCCAAGATTGTCATGTCTTTGATCACAACATTGCTGGAAAAGACAAGGCACAACAATGGTTAGCAGAACTGTTGAAATAGAAAGCATGTTCTCTTCTTCTTTATTGCTTGTTATTGATCTATCTTCTCCTTTTTCTAATTATTTATATTCAACTTGCAAAAGGAAATAAAAGGTTTGCATTTAGGATCCAAACCATTCCATGCTGATAAGCAAGCCTTTTCTTTTTAATATTTAATTCATATAGATGAGATGTGCTGAGTTTAACATTGATTTTAATGAACCACTAAAACAACCACTTCTCTAAATTGATCTAATGTGGTTGAGGAATCTGCTAGAGCTATATCACAAGACTACTTCATTGTGAGTGTATTCCTTTTTATCTGTTCCTCTGTTTTGCTTAGGCTAATAGTCCAACACTAAGGACAACACTGTTGCTATTATTTATTTTGGTGCTATATGGTTTTGATCTTTTCCCTTCAAATATGCTGATCTGGTCCAATATTCACGACCATCAGTGACAAAAGAATAGAGTTCCTATATACTTTTCAGTAAGAGAATAGAACATTATCTAAAATTTTTTAAAGGGAATCAACAGAACATTTAACACTTGTTAATCAATTTTGTGTCAAATAATGTCATTACAAGATGATGGTATTTTGAGTTAAACGCGGACAAATTCTTGGGCAGAGATAGCAATGAGTCGCCAATAACTAATAGATGCAGATTAAGCCAGACCTGCTATAAACGGGATGAACAGTCCAGAACGGTGAGTTGAGAAAAGTGAGGTTGGAGATCAGAACATTGTGTGAATTCATCAGTTCAACAAGGTGGCCTCTGGTGTGCCTTAGTGTCTTATTCCACCAAAGATCCCACCACATCTTCCCCTGACCGTCAATCGTGCCATTATGCCCTGCAAACGAATTCGTGAACACGTTTGACTAACTGGCATCTGACAGCTTCACCCACCAGATTACAAAATGCAATATTGGAATGCTATTCCACGTTCTTTCACCAAGAAGAAATATTAAATAGACTGACTAGGCAGACTCAAACCAGATACATCAACAACGTATTTGGTTCCACAGTGTTTCTTCAGCATATGCTACCTATGTATTGTTTCTTAAATTACTAAACATATTTTCTTGCTTTATACAACTAGCAATGAAAGTGAAGATACATTCAGCATCTACAAATTTGAATAACATATCAAATTAAGATAGGATGGCAAGAACCAACTTGATTGGTCTGGTCAACAATATTTATCTTTCTCAGAAGTCAAGTTCAATATTAGAATATACATAACAATTTCAAACCATCCCTCAAACCCATAAAACAAATCCTACCAAATTACCCAGTTTCAACTTTTATATAAAGCATGAGCTGGTTAGATCATGATGGCAATATAAATAATTTTCTTGCTTAGACTATTCTGCACATTATATATAAACTTAAAAAGTCATGGTCATCGTACAAGTACTTTAATGACAATCATCAGTTAAGTTTCAAGATTATACATACCTGTAATCACAACATTGACTAAGGAGTTTCCGTGTATAAGGCTAATGTGTCTCCCTCCTAGCCTCTCTCTTCCTCTTCCATACGAAGGCAAAGGCTCGATGATGGGCCATTCCTCTGGGTCCTACTATCATAATTAATGAAATTAGATATGGCCAACTAATAATGCTTTCGGCTGAAAATTTAAAAACTATTTCATGACACAAATAAACAAGAAACCAAAAAGGGGACGCATTAGAGTTAACAATGAAGTCAAAAATCAAAATGTACACTCTCTTTGCCTCCCTTAATTCTAGAAGTATGCTACTTTTTATGTTGTCTTTTTGCTTAGAGTCAATTCAATTGATAAGAGTTTGGCACAATACTTTCCTCAGCATCTTGTCATAAAATTCGTCTATTTTATGATATATGAAAATCCACTTGCAAGCTGCAATTTTTGATCAATGCCAACAAGGCAAGAAATAAGGATGCCCACTCCACCCTACCCTTTCTCCACGCATAACTCAAAATTGTTGATTTTCACCATTTCTGGAATTTCCCTCCATCAATGACTTGATTTGTGCCAACTGCAAAGACCTAAGGCCTCCATTCTCCCTTTACCACCCAACCCAGCTCGCCCACCAAGAAAAAGTCACCTTTCTGCCTAATAACATGACCACATTACATGCCATGTGCAGCACATTAATTAGGGATCAGATTTAGAGACGAGTAAAAACATGTAATACAACAGTAAACAGCATACTAAAAAATCGAGACTATTCAACTACATATAATATTAAATTATTAAATAATCAACATGTAAGCAACTTTCACCAGCGAGCCTAAGATGACCGCGCCATCTTCGAGAAACAGCGTGAAGTCGCTGGTGAGGTTGAAGCTTCCCGTGAGCCACCTCCCCTTGGGGACATTCAGTTGGGCCCCACCTCTGCCCTTGAGTTTCCCCATGTACTCCATCGCCCTCCTGAACGCCGCCGTATTGGAGGTCCTTCCGTCGCCTACCCCTCCGAACTCCACGATCGATTTCACCACCCTCCTCGGCGGCGGCGGCTCGAAGAACCCGGAGCAGCTGTCCGGGCCTGCCCGACCCCCGAGCCCGGCCTGGTCTGAGACAAGCCCGAACGGTGAGACCGTGTTCCTGGTGACATGAAGGCTCAGGACAGCGATCCCCGTGATTATCAACAATACAAACGCCCACGAAGGCCTCGTCAAGCTTGCTTTCAGAGAGTTTAAAATTGCGTTCTCACCTTCCATCGTCAATCTCCCTCACATGGATATACATATAACACACACACACACACACACACACACACACGTAAATATCACGCAATCTTTTCTTCTTCTGCTCTTCCAACGACTTACGCATATGAAAATAAATGTGTGCGGGTGTGCAGTTATACATGCGAGTTAAATTTCGTGAAAGGAAAAAGAAGAAAGAAAGGGGCAGGATTTGAAGATCATGCTTGCGACCGCATCCGCATGAAGATTGTCTGTGTCCAGAAAAGTCTGAAAAGGGAAAAATCACAGGGGCGGAGATTTGCGGGTAGGTAATAACAAAAAAAGGTGGAAGATGAATGGGTGGGAATGCGATCCCTCTGGACAACAGGGTTAATGTGGAAAAGGTGGCGTTTACAAGGAAAGTTGAAGAAAAGCACGATTCTGTTTGTCCGGCCGTGGGAGAATATCGTAGGGTTCACATGGCCCCTCCCTCATTATTAATTTAAATTTGATTTGTAAAGTTACGTGCAATTAGGACTTCATCAACATAAATAAACTAAATATAAGATGATTTAATATTATATTTACTAATATGAATTATATTATACGATGCATGTCAATTAAGTTAATATACTTAAATTATTTCATTATATTTATTGAGCTGCATTATTTTATTCAATATTTCATTATACTAATACCGAATTTATATTTTGTTATAGATTTTTATTATTTAAAATAAGTTTTTGATTAATTTTATTAAATTAATTTATCAAACTCACCTTCGAAGCTTGTAGTATGTGAAGTTGTGAACAGATTATACTGATTCTAAAATAAGTACAATTATATTTACAGTGTCATTAATGGTTTCGATTTTAAAATGAATTTTTTTTTTAATATGGATAATTTTAAGTCGATCAAATCTTTTGTTTTAAAAAATTGTCTCTATTCTTTTGCCCTATATTTTTACACATAAACGATGACCATGTTTTTATGTAATATTTATATTAATTTAATGGAAAAAAATAGAGAGTAAAATATAGAATAAAAAATTTCAAGATACTTTGAGAAAAGATGGAGTTGACCGAAGGTTAGTTTAATAATTGATTTTTTTCCTCCTCTTTTCTTGTTAAAGAATTTTATTGCTTATCAACAGTGTTAGTCTGATTATTATAATTATTATTATTGTTATGTGATATTTAAAAGATTGTAGATTATTTTTCAAAAAAAAAAATTGTGCAGAGTTATTTTAATGAAAATTACACGAGATGCATTTTATAAGCCATAGAAATAACATACTGGGATCTCATAATTTTTTAAAACATTATAATTAAAATAATTAAAGACTACTTAAAAGGTTAATTGAATGATGATTATATATCCGAAAAAAAAAATTAAAAAAACATCTTAGGATCAATTGTGTGATAAATTAAAGGCTTGGTGTAGACAAGGCCCTGTTTGTTTCCCCTGTCAACAGTGATGTCCTTTTGTGTCCGGCAATCATCACCGACCAAGTACGACTTATGTTAATCTCTCTGCGGCTGCTCTGTTCTACAATTCCACTCCGTCTAATAATCAATCAGCACTCAACCAAACATTGATTGTTAACAATTACAGGTGTAATTGTGGACTAATGTAAAGTTTGTGCAGGATATGCGATTTATTTCATCCAAATACTTGCCATGTAATAAAAACAAAATTTAGAATGTCCTTATCTGTCGTATTGCTACAAAATTTTGAGGCATGACATCAGGCATTTCTAATTTAATGTCGTATGGGGGCACTGATGTCCTTATGGAGGCTGTGCTATAGCATTAAATTTGAGAATCGCGTGACAAAAATGGTTGTAAATCCAAATCTGCATAAATTTATTAATAGAATGATTTATTTAATGCAATACATTGATAATAAATGATACATGTAGTGCGCTAGCAAACTAAGTTTTTTCTATAAAAAAATTAAACCAGGCAAGTAAATAATGATAATAATAATAATAGTAGTAGTAATAATAATAATAATAATAATACTAATAATAATAATAATAATAATAATAAATACTTCTAAAACAACTCAACTACTTGAACTTAATTATTAGATATATTCTAATACGTTGTTTAAATGGGATTCTTGATTAGTTCTGGTTGGGTTTCAAAGTCAGAATTTACTTGGTAACCACCCTACATAATTGTTTTATTTAATAAATAAGTCTGAATTAGAATAAAAATTATATAAATCAAACTTAAACCTTGCCTCTAATTTACTAAAATTTCCTTTTTAAACTTATTTTTCTTTTCAGTTTTTTATACTTTCTCTTTACTGTTTTTTACCTGTTATATCATTATCTCTTCATTTGTTTCTCCCTCAGTTTATAGAAATTGTCTAATATAATTTTTATTTTTGATAACTTATTTTTATCACTAAATTTTTTAAAATATACTAAATTTAAGTTTTATTATCATAATTTTTCATTTGAATAATTCATTTGTAGTATTAAAATTTTTAAAATATGACTAACTTATGCTTTATCATCATTGATTAAAAAATTATGTACACATGTAAAACAAACAATTTTTGCTAGATAATAAATTATACAATAAAAAATACATATGTAATGTATTTCAATAAATTTACAAATTAAAATGTGCAAACATAGAGTGTGTGGTGTAGCTAGTAATAATAAAGAAGTTGGTACGACATCATTGTAAAAAAAAATTATTTGACAAACTATCTATCTTTTATTTTATATTTTTTTAGAAGTGACCAAATGCCTAATCCCAAGCTAGTAAAGTTACACATTTTATGCATATGCAAAATTATTTATAAAATATATTTATTGTATTTGAAATATTAGAAACAAAATTATTTAAAATTAAAACTATAAAAATATTTGAAATAATTAACTCAAAAATATTAAAAGGATCAAGAAGGGAGAAATTTTGAAATAAAACACAAATAATAATAAATTTTAAAAAGGGGAAAGTATAGATAGAAAAATTAAAAAAATCTAAAATAAGGGTGATTGTATAATTTTACATTATGCGATCAAAGTGATCTTAATTCCTTAATAATATGACACGTGTGATAAAAGACAAATTTGATCCATGATTATATAAAAAAAATTATAAATCATATTATTTATAAAATAAGAGATAAAAAGAAAAAAAACTTGAAAAAGATAAAATCTAAAAAAAAATAAATTAAGGAACACCAAACACTTAAGCACATCTAAAGAATTAAGGAGATGTTAATAATTGCACCTTATGCTTCTAAAATTTCATATATTCTTAATATTTAGTATTGGATGGATAATGTTGAGAGTGTGTAAACCCAACTACAATAATTGACACCACTTGTCAGCTCTAATATAGATGTTAGGTCGATTAATTTCAAACATTAATTTTTGATCCCATGATGAGCACTCAACGAAAGTAGCTGCACAATGTAAGACACTATATAGTAAGATGTCAAAAAAATATGATATAAAACATTGGGCAAAAGAGCCTTAAAGGTTCGAGTAGTAAATAAATTAATTTGGAGCAAGCACAAATACCACAACAAAGTGACACCACCTTTAACACAATTTACCTTTTCCATAGGAAAAACTTCAAAATTATTTTCTCACTATTAAAATGTGAAAGTATAAAAGAGCGAGTTTTTTAAAAAAAATATTTCTATAAGTGTAACACAATAATTGAGATAAAACAAAAAAAGTAACACCTAATTGTATTCTATTCCGAACATGCCAACAAATTCTCATTATTTTATTGCTCACTAAGAATATTTCCACAATTTCCTCTTCTCTCTCTCTCTCAAAATTTTACTAATTCTCTCTCTCTCTCTCAAAATTTTACTAATTAATCAACTTTGCTTTGACATCTCCCGCAATTTGGGTTAGCCCACTTTACTTGCTTCTAGACTTGCACCAGCCCTGCCCTGTCTACTTTCAAAAATGAGCTTCCCTTGCCTTCTATAGGCATGTGTTGGGCACAACATGTAATTCTATCGCAAGTCTTACGAGACTTCATGTCATTAGTCTCTCTCTATACATATATTGAACACGTTCTTACTTGATTGCTACATTAATAAATAATTTTAATTTGCTACAATGGAGGCCAAATCTC